>OZ035881.1:48945155-49326453 GCA_964034835.1 Muscina levida | reverse complement strand
AAAGTTTCATAGTTCGGTAAAATAATAAAATAATGAATAAAATAATAATAATTGATTTAACCAATAGAATTTATTTTTCTAAAGTTATCAAATGAATCATGTAACAGAGGGTGATTAGCTGTTTTTATGTTATACCAAATATTATTATCAGCGCTTTATGCTGTGCTCATCACAGATCATATGTATAAAAAGTGCTGCGAACCAATCGGCCAACATTTACACATCGGTGCTAAAATTGTATCACCGAAGACATAAGGTAGCTAAATTTTACGAACTTCTTTGTACGTTTTTTTTACAATTTCTCCCCATTGGTTATAATACAATGTCCAACAAATTGGTGTTATGGCGATCACACAATGAAGTCGATAGAACCGTCTTAGACTGGAACGCGCATCGTTACAGTCCATGGAACACCTGAATTCGCTGTACTAAAAAAGAACTTGAATCATCCTAATTATCCTGAAATCAAGCTTAAATTTTGGCTAACAATAGAGTTAGACCATGCGATTCCTGAATGATGTCACATTTGATTCGAGAAGGGATCGGACGTGACATTGCGAAAGGGGCCGTATCCACCTTCGTTCACGAATCATAATATCGATTATTTTACGAACCGAAAAGCGATTATTTTAGGAATCGTAATGGCGAGTTCCTCTTACGATTTGCCAAAATTAATGGATCATCATACTTTTAAGTTATTCATTCTTCTATTTTTTATACCTCCCAGAAAATTCTTATTTTCTTGAAATTTTTTACACACTGCAGCATTTTCTTTTCTATCTGTATTCTATGCTTAGAATTATAAGTTTTCTAGAAGTTTTTGTTTATACAATCAACCTTAAGCGCCCCATACACGAGTACTGCTGCAGTTCATGCCGATGAACCCCTTGTGTTCGTGTGTGATTGAAGGTTTCGATACACACGTATCAATCACTTTATTTTGAATATTGTAATAGAAAGACATCTGAGAATTGCTGTTTAAATGTTTCTATCACTTATACAATGACGGCAAAGACTGGTGCACCTCTACACTTACTCCAGCAAATCTCTTTTTTGTTAGTTTTCCAAATTATTTTTCATTTTTCATTCAAAACAGTTTGTAATTTTGGTTGTTTACATTTTTATCAAATACAATTTTCAAAAATTTGACATATTAGACGGCAAACAAATAAACAAAGTTCATCTGATTGATAGGTGTTCATTTTGAAAATCAAAACTGTTTTGATTTTCATACTGCATTGTCCGTGTGACAAATACTTTCTCGTACTGAGTCAAATTCACTAAGTAAGTCAAATTTTGTAAGTAAACTGAATTTTTGCGTATGAAAATTGGACTCAGGTATGTATATGGACTATATCGGTTCACGCCTTAGGGTACCTCCCATAAAAAATGACATATTTTTGGAAAATTAATTAATAAATTAAATTAATATTTCTCCCATAACTTCCAAACGGACACTTGGGGAGTAATGAAAATTGGTCGGTTAATTTATATTGTGATAGGGAGCGAAACCTTAGAAAACCAAACTATTCGACACACCTCTGGTGGTACCTCCCATACAAATGACCGAACTCACCCCCATAGTCTTACATACATATCCTTTTTGACAGTACACTGAATTCGGTCAAATTTGCGTAAGTTGTACGGTTATTTTAATCAGGAATGAATTTGGACTATTTATTAACTATTTGACACACCCCTTCTGGTAATATTTGACACACCCTTTCTGGTACATCCCATATACATTTTACATACATATCATTTTTGTATGTACACTAAATTCAGACCAATTTTGCCAAGGTAAGCGTTCATTGAACGTTAATTTACGAAAAACAAATCAGACATGTTTTACTGCCCCTAATTTACAATTAATTTTATTTTTTGATCCACAAGCAGACAAAATATAATACATAAGTAATTTTATTCTATTATTACATATTAATTTCAATAACTCACGACTTAAACAATATCACATTTTGGGTGATGGTATTTATCAGTCAGTTTACTTCTTGCTCATAAGTCCCAAACACATTGCTTCAATCATGGGGATTATTTGTCAATTCTTCCAGGAATTTTACATCACGGCTCTTGTACATAGTTTTCGTTTTCATATCGTAAACCCTATAAGCTTTGGACTCATTGCAATAGCCAGTAAGTACGCATTCAATTCCCTTTGGTTTAAATTTAGACTTTCCAGGGCGATTACCTAATTTCATTGCTTTAAATCCAAACGACTTCAAATGAGCCACTGTGGGTTTTCTTCCACTCCATCGTTCTATTGGTGTAACGCCCTCTAATGCAGATGTTGGACAACGATTTCTGAGGTATACTGCAGTGGCAACTGCTTCTCCCCACAGAGATGCACGCAATCCAGATCCAATCAACATGCAACGTGCCCTCTCCACTATTGTTCTGTTGGCCCTTTCAGCCACTCCATTTTGTTGTGCCGTGTATTCCACTGCCAACTGCCTCTGAATTCCAAGTTTATTCAGACAAGTTGAGTACTGCGTGCTTAAGTATTCGCAAACATTGTCGCTGCGAAGTACTTTTAACTTTTTCCCCGTTTGACGTTCAGCCATCGCAATAAAGCTTATGAAAGCATTGTTAATTTCGCATTTGTTCTTTTAGAAATACACCAATATCATCCTTGAGTAATCATCAATGAATAAGGCGAAGTATATTGCACATCCACAAGAATCTATACGAATCGGGCCACATATGTCCGAATGTTCGAGCTCCTTTGGACGCTCGAGATGCCTTCGAAATGGTTCGACATGGATTTTTGCCTTATAACAAACCTCACATTTTATTTCAGGTGAAAATTTTGTAAGATTAAGACCATGAACGAGATTTTGTTTCGCCAACTCGCATAAACTTTTTGCATTTAAATGTCCATAGCGTTGATGCTAAAGTAAAAACTCTTCATTCGACACTGTGGTACGCATTTGGTATAATTTTACACAGGGCTGATACAAGAACAATTCACCAAGCTTCTTTCCACCCAGTAGAATTTCTTCTCCATTTTGGACTCGAACATCGTCATTCTCAAACGTCACAGAAAGACGTTCCTCGGTTAATTTCGAAACGGAATTGAAATTATATTTTAATTCCGGAACGTACAGTACTTTTTGCAAGCATACATTTTTGCAATTTGAATTCAAATATACTTTCCTTTCGAATATATGACGAAGTCTGCAGCTAACTCGATTCTGTCAGTGAGTTTTCTTAGTTGATGAAAAGCATTCTCGTCACAGCACATGTGACTGTAGATCCACTGTCAAACACCCAAGCTTTTTTCTGCATTATGTCAGTGGTAACACCATTAAGCAAGGCATTTGCAGCAGTTCTTCCAGACTTGCAGTCTTTTGCCACACTTAAAGCACTTAAAATCTGACTTCTTCTTGACGAATTTCATCTCCTTAGACTTCGACAAAAAGTCCTGCTGATGATGATCTTCTACTGCCACTTTACTTGACCTCCTCTCATATTCCTCCATCAGCTTATTTTTAGTGCATCCAAATTAGGTAATGCATCTCTCGACTCCATTGCGATTACAACATGCTCGTAGTCTTCAGATAAACTATCCAGCAATATAATCGACAGTAGTTTGCAATTTGAGAAATATTAACATCAATTTCGGAAAGTTTTTCAACAACGTCGTTGAAATTTGCCTGATGTTCTGACATGGACTGATTGTGCTTCATCTTTGTGGCCAATAACTTACGGAATAAATAAATCATACGGGCAGGTCCTTTGGGTTGAAATTTTTTCTCCAATGCACAGTGGTTCCTTTTTGGTTTTTTTTTGGAATTAATTCTGTAACTTTTGAACGGATAATGCTATCTTGATGAAATTTAAAATAGTTAAAGCTGAGGTGTTTTCGAGATGATTTGGAAATATTCGGCTCCCGAGGTGGTGTGGGGGCCACTGCGTGGCCCTCCAAAGTTGGTCACCTCGGGTGTTTCAAAATTTCAAATGCTTGAGGAATGTGCATTTATGTACCGATTTAAAAGATTTTTTGCATTTAGATAGTGCTTTGAAAAACCTTCAAAAAACATGCTAACATGCACATGTTATCTTATTTAGGTCAAGAGATATTTGAGAAAATAAAAAAAATTGTGTCATTTTTGGACGAGGTTGATTTAGTATTTTTAAGGGTGTGAGCTCAGTTTTTCCTTGATTTTAAAGATATTTATATCGTTAGTTAGATTATAAAATTCTGAATGAAATTGCTGAAAAAATAATTCAAATATTTTGTTCCAATCAAAAGTTATAAGCATTGCAAGTAAAAGTTTCCAAAAAAAGGCATATTTTTACTGTTTTTTTGCAAAAAGGCGACTACATTCTTTCGTTTGTAAAAAAATATTTCTTCCGGGGAGTGGCAATTTCTTTATTATTCCTCATAGAAATGTTGATGCAGATGCATTTAATGCTAAATTTGAATCAGTTCAGCAAAAAGGTTCCCCGGCAAGGGAAGTCAAAAATACCCCATTTTTGAAAAAAAAAAAATTTTGTTTTTGAAAATTCTCAAATCGCAAAGCGCCAACGAGAAAGCTCATTATATATTTTTTTGACCACATATGTGGACTAGTTAACCGTAACGTATTTCAACATCCCTGCCATAAACAAAGACAGTGTAGCCATTTTAGTAAAAAATTCGGACTTTTGGAACATATTTTCCCCGTTTTGGGAATTTGGGTAGTTTGTTGTCAGATATGGCAAAATATTGTTATTCGTTTTTTTAAGGACAATTTTATGTACATTATTCCAAAATTTCGTTAAGATATTTCAGTCCGTTTGGATTTTACGCTATTTTTCATATAAGATATTATTTCTCCAAAAAATAAGTTTTGACCAAATTTTATATTTGACTCAGAATTATGTCCAAAATAAAATGTGCTTTTAATTAATTTTTGTAAATTATTAAACCTTATGTAATTGCCTTTCCATTGATATGCAATACTTGAATGTCAAGAGTTTATTTATTCTTTATAATTATAATCAAACTTCACTACCTCCGTAATAAAAGTATATATCGTGAAACACACATATATATGGGGGCTATATCTAAATCTGAAACGATATGCTTAGTTTTGTTACCACAATATAATAGTGTAAAAAAACTAAGATGTGCAAAGTTTTGTTAACATCAGAGCAAAAATTTGGTTTTTGGCTACAATAATCTAAAAAAGGTTATGCTAATTTGTATGGGAGGTACCAGAAGGGGCGGGGCAAGCGGACCCATTATTTCAGTATATACTACACGCTGTCAAATAATAATACCATCCAAATTTTAGCTTCGTAGAGCCCTCCATCAGGAAGTTAGTGACAATATAGTGGTTTTAGTGAAATAGGTAATTTTGTATGGGAGGTACTTGAGGGGGCGTGGCTATTTCGCCCATTTTCCAACCAACATCGCGACTAGTGAATTTTATGCCACTGGTAAATTTCTATTGAAATTCATTAAGAATTGCTTCATTTATCGTCGTAACCATTTACCCAGCCGGCCAGACGGACATAGCTTAATGGGTTAAGAAGCCCCGAAACTTATTTTTTCTGAAGGAATCTAGGGTCTCAGTTATATGCACTGATGGGCTTAACTTCTTCCCGTATAAAATTATATATTTCCTCTTCGATGTTACTGAGATTATACAAATTTTGTTCAAAATTTCTTAAAAATGGTAATAATAACAATAAAAAGCAGCAAAAACATATGAATATTGCATTAAAAATCAAATATATAACTTTAAAAATAATTTTGCTGGATATGTTTATCCAATAAGAGAATTTTTCCGTAATTTGTCTCTCATTCCTGTGTATAGAGATTTATAAATCATAAATAACTTAATTAAAGAGTCTATGGGCTTGTAAGATTTATTTATAAGTATCGACTCCATAATAATTTTTTAGTCTCTTGTGTACTAAAAATTTCTCTTATTGCATAAATATTTTAAGCAAAATTATTTTTTAAGTTATAAATTTGATTTTTAATGCAATATTCATATGTTTTTGCTGCTTTTTATTGTTATTATTACCATTTTTAAAAAATTTTTAACAAAATTTGTATAATCTCAGTAACATCGAAGAGGAAATATATAATTTTATACGGGAAGAAGTTAAGCCCATCAGTGCATATAACTGAGACCCTAGATTCCTTCAGAAAAAATAAGTTTCGGGGCTTCTTAACCCAATAAAGCTATGTCCGTCTGGCCGGCTGGGTAAATGGTTACGACGATAAATGAAGTAATTCTTAATGAATTTCAATAGAAATTTACCAGTGGCATAAAATTCACTAGTCGCGATGTTGGTTGGAAAATGGGCGAAATAGCCACGCCCCCTCAAGTACCTCCCATACAAAATTACCTATTTCACTAAAACCACTATATTGTCACTAACTTCCTGATGGAGGGCTCTACGAAGCTAAAATTTGGATGGTATTATTATTTGACAGCGTGTAGTATATACTGAAATAATGGGTCCGCTTGCCCCGCCCCTTCTGGTACCTCCCATACAAATTAGCATAACCTTTTTTAGATTATTGTAGCCAAAAACCACATTTTTGCTCTGATGTTAACAAAACTTTGCACATCTTAGTTTTTTTACACTATCATATTGTGGTAACAAAACTAAGCATATCGGTTCAGATTTAGATATAGCCCCCATATATATGTGTGTTTCACGATATATACTTTTATTACGGAGGTAGTGAAGTTTGATTATAATTATAAAGAATAAATAAACTCTTGACATTCAAGTATTGCATATCAATGGAAAGGGAATTACATAAGGTTTAATAATTTACAAAAATTAATTTAAAGCACATTTTATTTTGGACATAATTCTGAGTCAAATATAAAATTTGGTCAAAACTTATTTTTTGGAGAAATAATATCTTATATGAAAAATAGCGTAAAATCCAAACGGACTGAAATATCTTAACGAAATTTTGGAATAATGTACATAAAATTGTCCTTAAAAAACGAATAACAATATTTTGCCATATCTTACAACAAACTACCCAAATTCCCAAAACGGGGAAAATATGTTCCAAAATTCCGAATTTTTTACTAAAATGGCCACACTGTCTTTGTTTATGGCAGGGATGTTGAAATACGTTACGGTTAACTAGTCCACATATGTGGTCAAAAAAATATATAATGAGCTTTCTCGTTGGCGCTTTGCGATTTGAGAATTTTCAAAAACAAAATTTTTTTTTTTTCAAAAATGGGGTATTTTTGACTTCCCTTGCCGGGGAACCTTTTTGCTGAACTGATTCAAATTTAGCATTAAATGCATCTGCATCAACATTTCTATGAGGAATAATAAAGAAATTGCCACTCCCCGGAAGAAATATTTTTTTACAAACGAAAGAATGTAGTCGCCTTTTTGCAAAAAAACAGTAAAAATATGCCTTTTTTTGGAAACTTTTACTTGCAATGCTTATAACTTTTGATTGGAACAAAATATTTGAATTATTTTTTCAGCAATTTCATTCAGAATTTTATAATCTAACTAACGATATAAATATCTTTAAAATCAAGGAAAAACTGAGCTCACACCCTTAAAAATACTAAATCAACCTCGTCCAAAAATGACACAATTTTTTTTATTTTCTCAAATATCTCTTGACCTAAATAAGATAACATGTGCATGTTAGCACGTTTTTTGAAGGTTTTTCAAAGCACTATCTAAATGCAAAAAATCTTTTAAATCGGTACATAAATGCATATTCCTCAAGCATTTGAAATTTTGAAACACCCGAGGTGACCAACATTGGAGGGCCACGCAGTGGCCCCCACACCACCTCGGGAGCCGAATATTTCCAAATCATCTTGAAAACACCTCAGCTTTAACTATTTTAAATTTCATCAAGATAGCATTATCCGTTCAAAAGTTACAGAATTAATTCCAAAAAAAACCAAAAAGGAACCACTGTGCAATGTTAACCAAGCACTTTTTGATGTAGGACAGTTTTTGGCAACATTTAATTGAGACCTCTTCATGGTCAACAGGATGGTCGAATGGGCTTTCTGATCCTTGTTTTCCCAAACCATTCGACCAGCATCATCACTAGGTTTTTCCATGGCTCCACTTGCATAGTCCCATAAGTCTGTTTGTATTAGTACGGATCGCATATGGATTTTCCAACCGTCATAATTTGTTTCTTCTAATTTTTGAATTTGAAAAATTGATGAAATCTTTATGGATATTTAACTTCAATTAGCAGCGGCAAAAATAAAATGAAAATCACTATTTAAAAACACACGGCAAACGTTTCTATAATTGTATGTCCTGGGCCCATAACCTTTGTTAAGGATCAAATAAAAGGTTTACGCAGGCTTTTATAAAACAATATAGAAAACGTCTTTATTCAATAGAGTTTGTTGAGAGAATGACTGGTAGGACAAGTTAGTGATGTGAAGAATAAAACACGTGCACGTCGCACAGTGGGAATGTCTTCATACATGTGATTGAAAAAATTATAAGGTGTGTTTCTAGGGTGATGAAACTTGGCACCGAGCACTTTCTTAACGCTATTAGGAAAAATATAAATTTTCATCAAAATCGGCCACGCCCATCATATACCGCCCATATAACTCAAAACGAATTATTCATACGAATTTTTTTCTTTTATTCCGAATGTCTTGAAATTTAGCACAGCACATTGCAATTAACGAAATGAAAATTTTCTGAGTTTCATTAAAATCGGCCACGCCCATCACATAGCGCCTATATAACTCAAAATGAATTTTTCATACGAAATTTGTTCTTTTATTCCGAATGTGTTGAAATTTAGCACAGACATTGCAATTAACGAAATGAAAATTTTCTGAAAGTTTCATTAAAATCGGCCACGCCCATCACATAGCGCCCATATAACTACACACGAATTTTTCATATAAAATGTTATTATTATTGTATATTTTTATTCTAAAATAGCCCTAACTTCGTCACTTATATTACTATGCTTTTTCTGGATAATCGAAGGTGTCAAATTTGAGATCATGGGATCTGATGTTACCATCATTCTGGCAATTCGACAGAATTTTCTGTCTGAGTCGATATTTTATATAGTCTTTGTTACGATTTTCATGAATCTCTTCGGGAAAAATACACTTTTCAATTATATCCTTTCCCTGAATGAGAATTTTGTTTAGTGTAGGTGGCATATTGTACCACTCGTACAGAACAACACAACTTCTTTCAACATGTTCTCTTTGTATTAAAAAAAAAATATATATAATATAATATAATATCTATATATATAAAAAATTGTTGCAAGTGTGTTGTGACTTTATAACTCACGAACGGCTGGACCGATTTGCATAAATTTTTTTGTATGCGTTTGGGTGGCGCCCCGGTTGGTTTATATTTACAATTCGGTTCAATTGGACAAAGGGGCGTGGCACCGCCCATGCAACTTGAAAATCCAAAGGGCTGTATCTCATGAACTATCAGAGGTATGAAGATGAGATTTGGTATATATGTTGTTGGAGCAGTATTAATTACAGCCAAGGTGGAAGTGGGCGGTGCCACGCCCCCTTTTCCAAAATCGCTCTAACGGCTTTTCTAATAGACCGATTGATACGAAAATTTTACCAAATGGTACTGTTGACCTGTTGATAGTCCCTAGCTATAATAGGTTGTGATTGGATAAAGGGGGGTGGCACCGCCCATACAACTTGAAAATGAAAAGGGCTGTATCTCATGAACTATCAGAGGTATGAAGATGAGATTTGGTATATATGTTGTTGGAGCAGTATTAATTACAGGCAGCGTTTTCAAAACCGCTCTGCAGGCTTTCCCAATAGACAGATTGATTCGAAAATTTTACCAAGTGGTAATTATGACCTGTAGACAGTCCCTGGCTATATTTGGTTGTGATTGGATAAAGGGGCGTGGCACCGCCCATACAACATGAAAATGAAAAGGGCTATATCTCATGAACTATAAGAGGATGAAGATGAGATTTGTTACATATGTTGTTGTTGCAGTATAAATTACAGTAAGAGTCGAAGTGGGTTGTACCACACGCCTTTTAAAATAAACAGTTATAACTGTCAAAATTCCACAGTATATTGCAGTTCGCCTAGAGATATTAAGAGTAAGGTGGGCCAGTTTTTTTATTCGCAAAAATTGTAACCAAATCTACGATGAATTGTTAAAAAATGTCACCAATAAACTTTTTGTGTAATATCAATTCCTAGCTGGGAAAGTTTAATTTAGTGCAGAAAACTTAAATTTTGATAGAAGTGTCTTAAAGCTGAAGTCTGACGCTTCAAATAATCATCTAAATCTAAAAGGAGCGCAAAACGGAGTAAGTAAACGAAAAATACTTTTATCTTAAAAAAAGTGTCAGCTAGGATTTTGATTCATGTGGATTTTTAATGTACAATTGACCCCCAACAAAACCCCATTTACCGTTTGTGTTGCCATTTTAGGTCTACCAATTTGTCATTCAGGCGAGGTATGTGAAGTGTGATAGGCTTTCATTGAGACTTTCTTTGAAAAATCACCATGTAAATATTTTCAAAATGCGCGTTCTGTTTGCCCTTTGTGAAGTTTATGGTGCATATACTCATCCATCTGAGCAGCTAATAGAAGCCATCGACGCTGTTGACGTAAGTCTGACAGGGGACTCGAATTTATCGAACCGACGCCGTTCTCAGCAACTCGGTCTCTGCAAATGCTGAGGAAAGATCTTTGTCTATATTCATATATCCAACTGATAGAAGAACTAAAACCAGTGGACGATCAATTGATTTTTTTTATTTATCATGTCATTGCACATTATTTGAAGGAGAAATGGTTCCAACGCGACGCCGTAAAATGCCATACAGATCGTGAGATCATGACTTTGTAAAGCCAAACATTGTTGACCGAATTATCACATAGAATGGTAATACGAGTTCAATACAAAGATAGTATTTGGAAATATTCTTGATCTATGTGAGAAGAAGACATGGCAAAAGAGGTTTTTATGGCTAAAGGCATGAAGCTTCAAACGAAATTTTCATTTTCGGTCAATAGGCGGAGAAGGCATGTCAAAAGTGTTTTTTACGCTCAAAGAGATAGTTAGTATACAGACGGTTACCGCTACTACATTGAATTTTGATCTTTAACAGAATGTCTGTTTCCGATTTGTAAAATATATGACTTTGCTGACGAACTTTTTACTATCGTCATAGAGCCTATGATATTTAGAATTTAAAACAACAACACTTAATTTGTTAACTTTCATGTTAAGGAGTTGCTTGAATTTAGTTACATAAGTTAATAAACTCAACATATCATTATCGAGCTTAAGTACCGTTTTGAAAGTACTTTGTATACCTAAATGTGAAATATATTACAAGTTAAAATGCAATAGCGAAGCATTGCCGGGCCCACTAGTATAATATAAATAATATAACTTTTATTGAAAGGTGCAACTGGATGCACTTGAATTTGATTGAATATGTAAAAACAGATATGAGACAATGTATTTGTAATGATTTCCAATTGTAGGCACGTACAGCTGAAATTGCAGATCCAAATGTTTGGAGAAAAAGGGATTTTTGTTATATGTTCATAAAAATAAAAAAATAAAAAAAACCGAAAGTCTCTGCAGAGTTTATTTTTTCCATTTTAGTATATTGAAATATCCTACTTTAAATAAAAAATTAAAAGAAAAACGTTAGCTCATATAGTAAAATAATACTCGTCTTTAAAATCTTAGGTTTATATGAAGTCAGTTCGGTAAAACATACAAGTACTGACTTTGAAACGGCTTAAAAAAATAAACTAGTAGTCAGATCCAAGTAATTCTTTTTGATTTGATTGTACCATTTAGTCTTAAATTTAAAAATACCACTGAATATTGCATGAAGAGTATGTTGACAATTTGACTTTTTTCCGGGAAATCCCCAGTGTGCGTCGCTCAAGAAAAACTGAGAATAATGCTGCTGTAGCCCAAAGTGTTGAAGAAAATCCAGGTTTGTCCATTCCTCGTCGTTCTTTGGAATTGGGCATGATGCGAGAGATGATTAATGTTTTTTTATGGTCGGAGTTGGATGGTATTGATCTGGGCAACGTTTACTTTCAAAAAGACGGCGCAACGTACCACACAAGCAACGAAATCATTGTTCTTTTACCGGAAAAGTTTCCGGATCGTGTTATCTGTCGAAGAGGTGAACACAATTGGCCACCCAGATCTTGTGATATAACACCTTGCGACTTTTTCCTTTGGGGCCACGTGAAAGATTAGGTCTACGCCAACTGCCCAGCATCGGTTCAAGACCTCAAAGATAAAATTCATGAGGCTATCGTGGACATAGGGCAGCCACATTGCGAATTGGTTATGGAAAATTTCATGACAAGGATATGGTCCTGTAAGCGTGCTCGTGGTGGCCATTTGGGTGATACTGTTTTTCATTATTAACGGCCTACTTTCCTCTTTATTATGAAATAAACATCCGATCATCTATATCAAAAAATGTTATTTTTCGTTGAATACCAAAATAATATCTCTTATTGTAAAACCCTTTATTATATGAAGAACCAATAAAAATTTTCTTTTTTTGTTAGAATAGTGTGATAACTGCACTATAAAGTCAATATTTTCTGAACACATCTTGAAATTTGCACATCGTGTAAAGAAGGGTATGCGCAATAGTTAAATTTAAAATGAAGAAAATCAAAAGTTAAATTTCCAGGTTATTCATGGACCGAGAACATTTTTAAAATTTTTTTGATGGCTTTGACCCACTGGCAACATATTTATTATGCAAAAAGAACGTATAAATTTCAAGGAATGGTAATCTAAATTTAAGTAAGATTTGCAAAAGTTAGGAAATGTGATGCAATAATTTTGATAGTTCAAACTTTTATGACAATATCATAATTTTTTTTTTTTTGAAATTTTTCTATCAAATTTAGACTATGGAGGTTTAGAAAAATCAATTTTAAAATTAAATTGAGTAAAAAAGATTATCGAAAATGTTTAACCATGTCAGCATTGTTGGCCACAAGTAAATGGCAATCAACAACAGTCTTAAGAGCAACGACACCACCAACAACAAAAGCTGTTGAAGCATCAGGAAAAAAAGCATCTGTTGGTTATTTCGTTGCTGCCAGTGGACATGCCCCCTAACGGTGGAGCCAAAAATGAACAACAACAACCAACATAAACTTATGGCTGCACAGACGTTCACAGATATATAAGAATTATATGTGTTGTTGTTGTTGTGTTTGCTTTACGGACTTTGCAAAAAAAGGATAGCAAAAGCTCAGTGTAAATACCAAAATTGTATATGGTCTGACAGATAAAATGTGATTGTGACACATGAAGCACAGAGATAGAAAAGAACACCAGGAATAAGAAACACACATTGGCGTGGGGGCCTAGCTGATCATTTACTAAAAAATTTAAAAAAAAAAAACCACAGAGTTTAAAATATAAAAACTAGTAAGAAAGTTTCAACCAGGAAAACCGACTTATATACACCCTTACCCTCAGTTAAACATACAATTTTCTAGTACATTCATATTATTATTCGAATTCTAAAGTGGGCGGATTGTTACATTTGTATGGGAGGTACCCGAAGGGGCACGGCTAGACTACCAGTTTTTTTCTCCAAAACTTTACCCTGATTAATCTTTACTAAATACAGAATTTGGGCACAATCGCTGGGTGTATTACACAGTGCAACACATAATTTTGGGACTCAATTCTGAGAACTGCACGTGAAAGAAGCCCCAAAAAGAAGAAGTTCTGCATCATTCGTTTTGTCAAGTTAATGCCATAATAATTCAACATCGATTTGAAGCTAGTAAGTACTATACTATTTTGGGCAATTTGTCACGTTCTAGGATCTTTTGTTATATTGTTATATGGTGGCGTATGATTATCATAAGTAATATTCCACGTAAATCATACGCCTTGGATTACAACAGTTTCATTGTAACTGCTACAAAATAAAGCCAGTTCAAAATCATTTGATTAATGGAAAAGTGAAACTGTTGCTTATGTAGGGAAACGTTATATGCACAGATTAAAGGAATTGTAATTCTAATTTTTTTTAAATTTGTTTCAGCTAAATCGGACTAATGGTTCTCGAGTTACGTCATACAAAAGAGCCTAAAACGTAACAATTCGATACTTTCTAACTTAAAATCGACATTAAATTATTATGGCATGACAAAACGAATGATGCCGAACTTGTTCTTTTTGAGGCTACTTTTACATGCAGTTCTCAGAATTGAGTTCCAAATGAATGAACAGAAAAATGTTGTACTGCGTTAACATTATTAATAGACGACAAATATTATTTATGTGTTGTTTTTTACACATTCGATTCTGAATGGGCACTGTCAAATGCAACAACTATTTGTGCACCAACATTTATAAATTTAATGTATTCGCCAACAGCGAAAGATTGTTCCACCCTGCTGGAGCTTGTACTTACCCATCATGATGGCCACAACATCTGTAGCACCAGCAGCTCTTACAAACAGACCAACATAAAATTTCATCATCCAACAAAATAGCATTCAAAAGCAACTACAAAAGAGACGAAAACACAAAAAAAAATTGAAACGACAGAAAGTGGTAACAACCAACGAGAATGCAATACATTCTGAGTTGATGCGTTTGTGATGTGTCTCGGCATTCCACCGTGAGCAGAATTCCAACCTCCTGCTCTTAGTGTCGCCTGCTTCTTCCAATGGTCAGTCAGTGATGCTATAGGAACCCTTAGGATGCCATCACTTACGCAGTTGTGGTACGAGTAAAACACGATTCCATAAAGGACGACGAAGACGGTTTACTCGTACATGTGGAAATGAATATTCGTCAGAATCAAAGTTACTCGCTCTTGTCAAGCGTTGTCATGATGCGCATCATCAGCAAATTCTGATTGTGGAATATCGTATACTTCTTCTTGTTCTTCCATTTTTCAATACCCCACAAGGTGTTGTGTTTGCTGCCGTTGAAGCTTATGTGCTATAGGGATTTGTGTGAACTTGCGCCACATTCCCCTCCTGGCCATATACTCCTACTGAGAATTGGACGAATGAGAAAACTTGATGACTTTGTCTGACTTGAGTTGATAGGAATAATCACAGTTACGAGAACAAAAAAAACCTTCTGTTGTTGGTGTTGTTGTATAAGATCTATGTATATGTGATTGTGTTTGTGCTATCCTTTATAGAACATGGTGTTCATCATGACTTCGGTCATGTTAAACACTGGAGTGAATTTTCGGTGTTTATACCATCAAAAGTGTAACACATAGAAGGAGTCACTTTAGACCTCAGGTTTCTTTAAACCAAATTCGATTCATGACTTTTTAAGTCATTTGAGCCATGTCCGTCTGTCAAATGTTTTGAAATTTTCCACGAGTTATTATTTTCTCAAAACTACTTACGGTATTGCAAATGGGCTACATGACCCCGCCCCTTCTGGTACCTCCCATACAAATGTACTACTCCGGACACTTTAGAAATCGAGTAATAATATCAATACACCCTTCGGGATCGTCCCCAAATTCTGTATTTAGTAAAGCTATAACTGGATAAAGTTTTGGACAAATTTTGAAAGCCTAGCCACGCCCCTTATGTTACCTCCCATACAAATGTACCTTTCCGCCCACTTTAGGGATGTAGTAATAATATCAGTACACCCAACGCAATCGTGCCCAAATTCTGTATTTAGTAAAGCTATAACAGGATAAAGTAATGGAGATTAAAACTGGAAGCCCCCCCCCCCCCCCCCCCCCCCCTAAACACACCCCTTCTCGTACCTCCCATACAAATGTACCACTCCGCCCACTTTCGAAATCGAGTAATAATATCAATACAATAGAAAATTATTTGTTTTACTGAGGGTAAGGGTAAATGTAAGTCGGGTTGCACGACTAAACTTTCTGACTGGTTTTAATTACAAATCGTAAATTTCAATAGCTCAAGACTTAAACAATATCTTATATTGGGTATTTATTAGTCAGTTTAACTGAGTGAAATTTCTGTACTGGTTTTTTTATTGGTTGTGCTCTTTTGTTTAGTATCCGTAGAAGCAACACTAATATCTGGTAGTATTAAACAACGATTTTTTTTGTGTGACTATCTTCTCCTATCGTTGTTGGGTGATTATGCATTTTGTCCTTTTTCATTGACGATTTATAGCTCTAGCCTCTAAGAAAGAAATATTTGTTATAATTAAAGGTTCTAATTTGCGAATGTTTGGAATAGTTTTAGTTTTCCACCTTCCTAATGCCTGAAACGGCATGGGAAATATGATTGGGAGGTTTTACCTCACTCTGATAACAATAACATGAGCTTCACTAATGGTAAAATTTAAAAGAGACAATTTTTTACTTATATTTATTTGATAGGTATCGAAACCGAAGTAGCGGCAATTTTGTTTAAAATTTCATTACATTAAAATGTTTTGTGTTACTTTAATGTTGAATATGTGTTAATCAGGGACCATAAGCATTTTGACTTTAATTGTAAAAATGATATATTAATGATTTTGCTATGATTTTCTTCAATGGTACTCTACTCACTGAGCTCTGTATTCGTGGTACTACTGCGGACGAAGTACCTCCACGTGGTGACGCCTGGAAACGTGCCTTTGACACCCGTCAGAACACGGCTAACTGTGAGGCCCGAAACCTAAAACCCAGGCACGCCGGCTCAGAGTGAGCTGTACACTAGTGAGCATCTGACCCAGAATGGACGGCTGTAATAAAATCCTGGCAGAAGGAGAAAACTGCGATGGTGCGTTGGGCTTGCAACCCGCCACCGACGTTTGAACTATAGCAATGAAAAGAAGTAAGAAAAGAATTAAAGAAATCTGGTGGACGGCACACGGGTGCTCGCGCATGAAGACGTGCGACATCTACTATAGTGGCGATGCGGTCAAGCATGAGTTTGGATGTGAATTTGTGGTTGTCGCAGACACCTAATCTCACGGTTCAACCCGGTTTGTGAACGTATAGCCACCATAAGAGTCAAAACAAAGCTTTTCCACATACCACTAATGTGCCCACGCTCCAACAGAAAAGAAAAGCGATGAGAACAAAGACGAGTTCTACGAGAGCCTAGAAAATGTATATGACCGTAGCCCGAGCCATGACATTAAAATTGTACTAGGCGGCGATTTTAATGCTAAAATAGGCAGGGAGACCCAGGGCTGCCAATTTTGTCGATTTATCGGCATTTTGACGATTTTTCACTCAAAAAAATGAAAAATGCCGATTTACCGTTTTTTGCCCCAGAAATGACGATATTTTATCAATAGACATAATTGACACAAATTTTTCTAAAGTAATATAAACATAATGATTTAATATAGCGTCAACTTACGAACATAAGAAATTTACGGCTTAAAATCATATTGGAATGTGATGAAGTATATTTAGATTTATATGGCCGTGTTCGCTGTCTTTCACATTACATTTGTACACACTAATTTGAAAAAATTGGTTTGAAACTAGTTAAATGCTGATGTTTTATGCATGGAAATTATAAAGCTTAACAATGTGCACATTTTATTCAAAGACATTTTTTTCCAGGTCCTATGGTTTTCATGGTATAAGCTGTTAAAGACGGTCTTTCACATTACAAATTTTGGAAGTCACTTTTGAGGTAGACAGATACTTTCTAAAAGTTCTGCTCTTATAGACTACGGTTTGTCCGCGTACTTTTGGAGATAAAAGTTGAATAATGAAACCAGTAAGAAAGTTTCAGTCGGGCGACCCGACTTACATATACCATCACCCTCAGTAAAATAAAAAAATTGCTATTATATTGATATTATTACTCGATTTCTAAAGTGGGTGGAGTGGTAAATTTGTATGGGAGGTACTAGAAGGGGCGTGTCTAGACTTCTAGGTTTATCATCCAAAACTTTATCCTGTTATAGCTTTACTAAATACAGAGTTTGGGCACGATAGCGTTGGATGTATTGATATTATTACTCCATCTCTGAAGTGGGCGGAAAGGTACATTTGTATGGGAGGTCCCATAAGGGCCGCCGCTAGACTTCCAATTTTTTCTTCAAAACTTTATCCTGTTATAACTTAACAAAATACAGAATTATGGCACGATCGTGTCAAGAATATTGATATTATTACTCCATCTCTAAAGTGAGCGGCGTGGTACATTTGTATGGGAGGTACCAGAAGGGGCGTGTCTAGACATCCAGATCTTTACTCAAAAACTTTATACTGTTATAGCTTTACTAAATACAGAATTTGGGCACGATCGTGTCAAGTGTATTGATATTATTATTCTATCTCTAAAGTCGGCGGAAAGGTACATTTGTATGGGAGGTACCAGAATAAGCGTGTCTAGACTTCCAGATTTTTTCTCCAAAAGTTTATCCTGCTTGAACTTTACTAAATACAGAATTTGGTCACGATCGCGGTAGTTCTAATAATAATATTAATCGATTTCTAAAGTGGGCGGTACCAGATGTGTGTGGGAGGGGCGTTGGTAGACTTCAGTTTTTTCTCAAAAACTCTATCCTGCTATAGCTTTACTAAATTAAAATATAGGGTACGAGAGCGATGGATTTATTGATATTATTACTCCATATCTAAAGTGGGCGGAAAGGTGAATTTGTATGGGAGGTACCAGAAGGGGCGTGGCTAGACTTCCAATTTTTTTTCCAAAACTTTATCCTGTAATAGCTTTACTAAAAATTGAATTTGGGTACGATCCCGTTGGGTGTATTGATATTATAACTCGATTTCTAAAGTGGGCGGAATGATGTATTTGTATGGGAGGTACCAGAAGGGGCGGAGCCATGTAGCCCATTTGAAATACCGTAAGTAGTTTTGGGGAAATATTAACTCGTGCAAAATTTCAAGACATTTGGTTGCGTCTTTCGAAAGCTATCGTGCGAACCAGCCGGACAGCCACCAGACAGACAGACAGACAGACAGACAGACAGACAGACAGACAGACAGACAGACAGACAGACAGACAGACGGACATTGCTCAAATGATTTAAAAAGTCATGAATCGAATTTGGTTCTAAGAAACCTAGGGTCTGAAGTGACTCCTTCTATGTGTTACACTTTTGGGTCGTATCAAATGATATATACCCTCATCCCTAAGGGTGATGGTATAACCAGTACAGAAATTTCAGTCAGTTAAACTGACTGATACATACCATCACCCAATATAAGATATTGTTTAAGTCTTGAGTTATTGAAATTAACCGATTTGTAATTAAAACCAGTTAGAAAGTTTCAGTCGGGCAACCCGACTTACATTTACCCTTACCCTCAGTAAAACAAATAATTTTCTATTTTATTGATATTATTACTCGATTTCGAAATTGGGCGGAGTGGTACATTTATATGGGAGGTACGAAAAGGGGTGTGTCTAGGCTTCCAGATTTATTCTCCATAACTTTATCCTGTTATAATATAACAAAATACAGAATTTGGGCACGATCGTGTCGAGTGTATTGATATTATTACCCTATTTCTAAAGTGGGCGGAGTGGTACATTTGTATGGGAGGTACCAGAAGGGGCGTGTCTAGACTTCCAATTTTTTCTCCAAAACTTTGTCCTGTTATAATATAACAAAATACAGAATTTGGGCACGATCGTGTCGAGTGTATTGATATTATTACCCTATTTCTAAAGTGGGCGGAGTGGTACATTTGTATGGGAGGTACCAGAAGGGGCGTGTCTAGACTTCCAGATTTTTTCTCCAAAACTTTATCCTGCTTAAACTTTACCAAATACAGAATTTGGGCACGATCGCGTTAGGTCTTTTAATAATATTAATCGATTTCTAAAGTGGGCGGTACCAGATGTGTATGGGAGGTACCAGATGGGGCGTGAATAGACTTCCAATTTTTTTCTCTAAAACTTTATCTTGTTATAGCTTTACTCAAAATAGAATTAGGGTACGATCACGTTTAATTTATTGATATTATTTCTCCATCTCTATAGTGGGCGGAAAGGTAGATTTGTATGGGAGGTACCAGAAGGGGCGTGGCTAGGCTTTCAAAATTTTTTCCAAAACTTTATCCTGTTATAGCTTTACTAAATACGGAATTTGGGGACGATCCCCTAGGGTGTATTGATATTATTACTCGATTTCTAAAGTGGGCGGAATGATGTATTTGTATGGGAGGTACCAGAAGGGGCGGGGCCATGTAGCCCATTTGCAATACCGTAAGTAGTTTTGAGAAAAAAAATAACTCGTGCAAATTTCAAAACATTTGGTTGCGTCTTTCGAAAGTTATCGTGCGAACCAGCCGGACAGCCACCCGACAGACAGACAGACAGACAGACAGACAGACAGACGGACATGGCTCAAACGACTTAAAAAGTCATGAATCGAATTTGGTTCAAAGAAACCTAGGGTCTAAAGTGACTCCTTCTATGTGTTACACTTTTGGGTCGTATCAAATGATATATACCTTCATCCCTACGGGTGATGGTATAAAAAGGGTGATTTTTTAAGAGCTATAGGAAAGTTGAAAAAAAAAATAAAATTCAGAAAAATGCATAAATCTTTATTTTAATCGATAGTACGGTCCATATAATTTAATGTTTGAAGATTATTTCATGCAAAAGTTGACAGTGACTGCGCCTCAAATGGTCCATCCGCTTAGTCCAATTTTGGCATACTCATTCCAACATTTCAGCCGGTATCTCATGAATAAATGCTTCAATGTCTTCCAATGCGGCAATTGAAGCGGACATGTGTGTATAGACATGAGCTTTAACATAGCCCCACAAAAATAGTCTAAAGGCGTTAAATCGCACGATCTAGGCTGCCAAAAAATTTTAAGTCTGGCCTGGAGTGCAATGGCTCAATTTATAATTTATGCAAATGCAGAAAAAAGTATTTTTTTGGTAATATAGTGTG
Source organism: Muscina levida (assembly GCA_964034835.1). NCBI lineage: Eukaryota > Metazoa > Arthropoda > Insecta > Diptera > Muscidae > Muscina > Muscina levida. The sequence goes on along the minus strand of OZ035881.1, from coordinate 49,305,572 downwards.
ACAATTAAAAGCCAATATGTTCTGAACCCATGCAGATCCCATCTTCAAATATTATACGTATTAAGGAGTATTTATAAACTTTTCAATTGGTTTTAACGGAAATTATGGTAAAACATTTCAATAATTTCCTTAATGCTATAGTCTCACAATAAACAACACGATATATGAAACCGCATATTTAATGCTCTCTTCTGAATATACGAAAAGGAATGTCCGTTGTTCAATTAATCAACGACTATAATTTTGAGCCGACTCCAGTATAACTAACGTCGCATTCTTACAGCTCTAATTGTTACATAACAAAAAAAAATTCTAAACACAAAATGCCATATTTTATGAAAAACCTATAAATTTTATTAATTGGTCTAAAATAATAAGAGAAGACTTAATCTACAAATTTATTGTTGTTTGCGAACAATAACAACGACAACCAGTTGCAACAACAACATTACACCACAATACAAACAAATCACTATTAAAATGAAAATGTTAATAAAAATGTTTATGTTTCTACACCATTCTATTCTCTATGACTCCGCTTTAGCATCCTTAACTCCCAATCAAATAGTTTAATTTTTTTTGTTTGTAGTTTTAGTTACGGACTTGTTTTTGTTACATCTCTAATACAAAGCAGCAGGAAACTACCCACAGGCTACCACCCACAAACGTATATGCTGTATTAAATATATGTGTATGTATATATTAGTACGTTTCTGAAAGACATTTATGCAAAAAGCAAAGTCGACAATAAAAAAAAATCTACTAACAACATCAACTGTGTATACTAGTGGTAAAAGAAAACTAGCAACAAACAATGCAACGCAGAAACATAAAACAAACAAAAATATGTGAGTAAATGTGCTGCTCACACATGCCACATGACCCAAGTACTCTACACAAATAATGAATATAAGGTGAAGCATATTGGATTGACGACAAGTGCACTTTTGATTAAGCACCAAAAGTTGTTACTAACAAATAATGTATTACAAGTGGTTGGATGAGCCTTGAAAATGTATCACCTCCCCCTTCTGGTACCACCTATACAAATGTACCGTTCCGCCCACTTAAGAATACACCAAACGCGATCGTGCCCAAATTCTGTAAAACTGTAGCAGAATAACATTTTGGAAAAAAAAGTCTAGCCCCGATCCTTCTGGTAAATCCTATGCAAATGTACCACTCTGCCCACTTTAGAAATCGAGTAATAATACCAACACACCCAACGCGATCCTGCCAAAATTTTGTATTTTTATTAAGCTATACCATGATAAAGTTTTTGAGAAAAAATTGGAAGTCTAGCCACGCCCTTCTGGTACCTCCAATTCAAACGTACCATTCCACCCACTTTAACGCAAAAGTGTCAAAATTCTGAATTTTATTAAGCAAATTTTATGTGCTACGGATTTAACATATACTTTATGACTTATCTGCTTCTCCTTAATTCGCAATAGTGTAATTCTAAAGCGAACATAACCGCAATTGCGCCCTCGAAGTTATGTATTGCGGTGGCCAAACAGCAGCAGATGTAACCAAACTCTCTGGCACAACACAAATGAACATAATTCGTATTAGCAAATCTTCATAAAATTTACTGCGTCTCTTGGCTAAAACTTAGCTTACTCACAAGTACATCCATATGGACATGTGTGTTTCTATTCATGAATATGTGCGAACGTGTGGCCGCATATCCGAAAATGCGAAGGAGTTGTAAACTATTTCGTGTATGTGTTCATGCGTCCATATGTATGCAGATTTTGCTAACTGATGAGCAAATAAATTCATTACGCAAAAGCATGTAATTGTTCCTACAGGATGGCCGGTCAGGATCTATAGCGAAAAGATAGATGACAAAGGGTTGCCATGCTGTTAAAGAATTGCTGTTGTCAGTTAAACATTGATAGAGTTTAAAAATGATGTGCTCTTTAAATTCATCACACAGAGATTATAAAATAAGTTATACAATTGCGACAGAGTGACAAGATTTGTATATTGTTATCTTTTAGAAAACGTTGAAAGCTTTATTGCATGGTAAAATCATCGAGTTTAGTGAGGAAAACCTTTCGAGCTGGAACATTTTCATTCATTTGTTCAATGTGTCCAAACCAGCGTATTCTGTCCATTTCAACGCGCCTGACTACGTCGATATCGTTGTACAGCTCATACCGTTAACGATGATGGGTCCAAATATTTTGCGAAGTATTTTTCTCTCGAAGACTCCCGGAATAGAACAGCTGAACAGCAATACAGGTAGGATGAGAGTCGGGTAGAGTTGGATCTTTGTTCTTCAAGAGAGCTCTTTGTCATAAAATCGCTTGCTAAGGGCATAGTAGCAGCAGTTTGCGATCAAAACTCGTCTTTTGGTTTCTAGGCTGACCTTATTATTTTGGTTTATGCTATAGTTGCCAACTTTCACCTAGCGTCCCAAACGAGTGGACTCTTTGTTTGTTGAAGAAAATAACTTAGTTTTGTCCTCATTTATAACCAGGCCCACTTCCACCGACTGTTTTTCAATGCTAAAAAAAGCCGCAGTAACATACCGTAATCCACGGCCAACGATATCTATATCATCGGCATACGCGAGCAACATGTGACTTTTGTTGGTGGTACCCTTCCTGGTTACTGCAACCTTCCGCATAATCATCTCCATTACGATTTAAAAGAGATCGCAAGATAGACTATCGCCTTGTCTAAAGCTTCGCTTGGTAGAAAATGGCTCTGTCAGATTTTTGTTTTTGTCCCGTTTTAGCTTCGCGGGGATACCAAACTCAGCCATAGCATCTAACAATTTCTGTCGTATAGGACTGGCGAATGCAGCTTTGTAGTCGATGAACAGATGGTAGGTGTCGATCAGCATTTCTTGGGTCTTCTCTAAGATTTGTCGTAGTGTAAATATCTGGTCGGTCATGGATTTACCAGGTTTAAAGCCACACTGATAAGCTCCAATCAGGTTCGCCAGAATGGGCTTAAGTCTTTCACATAACACACAAGACAGGACCTTGTATGTGATGGGTAAAAGGCTAATCCCGCGATAGTTGGTACACGCACATGGATCGCCTTTTTTAAGCACAGGACATAGAACACTCAGATTTCAATCATCGGGCATGCATTTCTTGAGCTAAATCATGTTCATGAGTTGGTGAATGTATGGTGCCAGCTCATCGCCGCCGGCCTTAAAAAGCTCTGCCCGTAGTCCATCTGCTCCCGCAGCTTTATTATTAGATCGCCTTTCTGATCTCGTTTTGGCTAGGTAGTGGGCAATATACCCCGTCGTTTATGATTGATGTGATTTCCTCTCTTGTTCCGCATTCAGGAACGAGTATAGTTCGAAAGTGTTCCATCCATTTTTGCAGTACACTATGAGTGTCCGTGACCAGATTTACGTCTCTGTCCTTACAGGTGGGGATGCCTGTTCCAAAACCTTTATCCTGGCTCTCTCTTTTCTTCCACAGAAGCATTTTTCGTCTGAACTGACGTTTCATCGCCCTCCGCTTCTCATGATAACGCTCCGTCACCGCACGCGTCGCCATTGACTGCAGTTTTGCCTTGTATGCAGCTTCCATTTCCTTAGACATTTCGCGACATTCATCATCGTACCAGGGCTTGGCTGAGAGTGATTTTTCATAGCCCAGTACGGTCTTTGCGGCAGTGTGTCTGGAACATCAGTACTAGGGGGGTTTGTTTGAAGAAATTAAGAGAATTGGTTGGAGTAGGCACAAAGCTGCATTTGTGGAATCTTGCTTCCTTTGCGAAAGGATGTAGGCATGGGCTATCTCAGTGGTTCGCGGCTTTGTGATTTCTAGCTTTCTTTGCGTTTGGTTACGACTGTTTTACGCATTACCTAATCGTGGGCGTACCTTGGTTGCAACTAGGTGGTGATCCGAGTCTATATGTGCACCGCGCATCACACGCACTTCCATAACGCTTGAGACAAGCCTGCCTTCAATTACCACGTAATCAATCTGATTTCTTGCATTTTGATCTGATATTCAGTTGCCTTGTGTTACCGTTACCGTATCTAGTTACCGTGTGGATATCTTTATGCGGGAACCTGGTTCCACTCACAACCATACAGACCGCGAGCCGGGGACGAATTTCGTCAATCATTTTCTCCCGGAAAAAAACTCGTTAAATGCTTAATGGAGTTGTTTAATGAAGCCTATTGAAAGTCAGCTTGCACTTTCTTGGTGGGTTTAACAGTAGGACCTCGTTAAACATGTAAAAAATAAAAAAAATCATTCATTTTCTCCCGGCTCAAACTCTGTCAGATGATAGTTTATACGTTATTATTGAATAAAAATAATCGTCAGCTGGCCTACGTTGGTGGAATGATCGTCAGCTGGTGACCTAAAGAGTCTACTGTAGCACAATTAAATGGTTGGAAAGATCACGGTAATAATATCACAGCTGTTAATGTATTGTTCTGATCATTCTTAAATGTTCTAGACATTTGTAGAAGAGGAGCAGAATTTCAGAATTTTGCATTCAGAGGCACCCTGTGTCAACACACTTGGCGATACAGGGTGTCGAAGTTTACCGCTTTGGCGCTGCAAAACTTTCAAAGCCTGGTACTTATAATTGTAGGTCGATTACAAAGTTGTTTAACTTGTATCTTCAAAATGAGAAAATGAAGAAATGCTGTAATAAGTAAATTAATTTAATTATAACACAGTGCAACACAATTTTTTGAAGATGAACCAAACCAATATAAATCGATAGCATTTGACCTCAGTAACAAAAATTTTGCTGCACTACGTAATTTTTTTTTACAGTGGTTTAAAATTTAATGTTTGTAGTGTTATTGAAGAATAGGAAAAATCATGTGTAAAAATACATTTGGGAAAGTTTTTGTCTACGGAGACCTATATTATACTTTTCCGGGGAATATTTCTTCGGAACATTTTAACCCTTCGTGATCGCTCGGATGTTGTGAGCTCCTCCAAAATATATATTCCAAATGAATATATTACCAAAGTAATACCCAGAGTCCCATCGAAGGTATTTCATGATGTATAAAAGACCAAAAATTTGAATATATAAACAAGTGTAGAAATTTAAGTCGACTATGTTTGTACACTTTTTAGTTATTAATAAAAGACCGCTTGGAGAATTTGCGATCAGATAAACTTACTTACAAATACTGTCGCCCTATATAGACAGTTTTAAAATACATTTTTTTTAATAAAACCTTATACATAATATTGATAACTATTTGTAGGAGTTACTAGGTGGAAATTGCTGAAATTTTCAAATTACTTTTTCTTTTAAATCTTTGCACATTATATAGATTCGAAAATAAACATTGGTAAATTTGTATTTGCATCGGTAAATGTTATAGACCGAACCGACCGAAGAACATTGATTTAAAAAGTCCATACACAAATTAAGAAACCTAGCATGTAACTCCTCATTTTGTACACGTTTCAATTCTTATTGGTAAAGTCATTCATTCATGCGGTCGATAATATTTGTTATACTTACGATTAATATGAAAACGTGTATAATGCTAAAACTATTATGATATAGAGATAGACTGCAATATAGGAAATGTTATAAAAATTTCTGGCATTGACTTGACATGCCGACAGCATTTTTATATTGCGAGGAAAAAGACAATTTTGGTTATAACTGACATAAATACCTAAGACCATCTAATACTATCTAAACATCACTGACTAAGGAAAATGCTCACTAGCAGTTGTAATTTGTCAATTTTAAATTTTCATTGTATACGTTTAAACAACTATAGAAATGTAATAATTTCCTTTGTACGTGGTATAAAAATCAAATAAAATTTAGAATAACATAAACGAACTAGTTGCACATGTTGCTCTGAAACTTTCGCCTCCATCACTATTGCCGATGTGCAAAAGCAACAACAGCCGTGTGGATATTAAAGCTTGTTAATCACAGAGGAAACAGAGGAGGAGAAGTGTGTTTGAAATGTATTCTTAATGTGTAAACATACACTTATGTATGTACGCCCACTTGTGTATGTATGGATAGTTAACTCTTTAACATATCACACAACACTCTCAAGGAAGTTGTCTAGAAGTTGCCGCCACATCGCTACATTGCATTGTCTGACTGCACTTCACTCCTTTCGCATTGTAACAACCACTAAATACAAATTAAACAAATCCATAAATAATATTTAATAATATTAACATGGATATTAACACACACACACATACACACACACAAAGTTCCCTATCTCGTGCATCTCTAACTCAAACATATACACGTATGCAACAAGAACTGTCCCTAATGCCTTAGCCAACTACCGGATGTGAGAGTGCATATGGCTATGTGTGAGAAACACTGTGTTTGCCATACGCAATTTAGCCAACTTATTGGCCATGTTTCAAGAACTGTTGTAAATATGATAATTTAGACAATGTGTTCACACTAACATAAGTTCACGTACTGCGTAAGTATGAATATGTACATTATATATATGTATAATATATACACAGAAATACTTTTGCAGTGATAAAGGATCTAAGCCCAGTCGACATCTTGGGTACAAGGTGTTTACAGCGTTTCAGACTTTGTGAAAATTTACTTTTATTATCACTTGACATGCGTGTGTAACCGGCTGAAATTGAAATTATTTGCTGTATTAATGCAATCACCAATATTTGTTGAATAGTTCCTAAATGACCTATAAATATGTCTATGTAGCCCTATAACAGTTTTATGTATTTCTAAAAGAGATTTCAACACACACTAGCAAATAATTTATTAAGAAATTTAGTCTTGCTAACAATTGTTAGTAGACTTAGTACATAAAATGAATATATAAATAATATTAGATAAGATTGGCAACATAGCCTATCACGTTTATGTTAATAGTTAAACATTCGTCGAAAAACTTCTGTAATTGCAAACTAAAAAATTCTATAATCGCAGAAATGCACTTGGATAAAAAATACCGCAGATAACACTTTGTAAGTGGAAGAAAATGCAATAGATTTGGGGAAAAGTATGATAGTAACGTTTCAACGCCACAGGATATGAATAAGGACATGCTCACGAAGAGACATGTCATAGCGGATTTAAAAATATCCACCTACACTACATTTGTTTGCCGGTAGGGCCACATTGCAAAGAGGTGTCTTATCACTACTTTTGTGGAACCTTGCTCTAATTAGTGTTGTTGGCGTGGGTGTAGATTCTACCTGAAATTATACTTTGCAGAAATTGTCAAATACCTGGGTGTCGAACTTAATGGCTAGGTTGAGAAAAGCGAATTGTGAGGCATATTATGATTCGATCTGCTTCCAACCAGTTTTGTCATAATTTATAGATTCACTTTAAATAAAATCTTGAGGTACTACTTTAAACATCCAAAAGTTTCTACAATTTGTATTTGTATACATATACTAGCTGACCCGGCAAACGTTGTTCTGCCCGACAAACTTCGTCTCGCTCCTAAGGTAACGCATTTATATAATAGTAAAACACAGATAGTTCAAGTTTTAATCTGATTTACTTGAATTTAATCGAAATCTGTAAGGAGCGATCTGATATACAATGTTTTCCGATTTGTTTCCGGCGTAAAAACAAACAATGAAGACTGTTTGCCAACACGCAAACAAACAACGCAGAGCTGATCCTGTGAAATGCAGGGAAATTCGAGGTTGATACCACAAATTTCCAATTATTGGCCTTACGATTTATTGATTGTTATCGCAAAAGCCAATCTAATGGGGAGTTGAATTGAAAGGGAAGATCGGTTGGAATAATAGATTCGAGGGATACGGACTTCCTCTCCTTTGCATATGCCCTTGATGATGTGATGATTCAGTTTCCGGAAAATGATCATGATCGATCCCACCTTCAGCTGCAAATTATGCACAACTGGCACATCTAGAAAGTTCCAAAATTCTGTCGGTTGGTTGCCTCATTCTCGTTAAATGACCTCGAAAATTTTTCATCGTTAGGTCATCTGCCTCCAATGCTCGTTTATGTGCCATCGTGCATTAATTCCAAATAATGATTAAGCATTCTCGCAACAATTTCGCTACACGTTGTGTTGTCAACCGTGAGAAGAAAGCGGAATGTGCAGATCGATTGTGGAAGCAATACCAAAGTATACAACAGCTAACTTAATTGCGATCTTGACGGAATTGTTGCTAGAATCAAAGAAATTACGAATCTCTTGCCTGTACAACCGGCATCATCAAGAAAGTAAATGCTACCGTTCCAATGTCAACAACTTTCATTTGTTCGGACTCTTTCAGTCAGCTCAACTCGATCAAAGTCTTGTTCTTACTGCAATTCGCGATTGAATGCATCATACATTGAACGATTTTGCGCTGGTATTCCCAATATAGACAGTAGACTGCCACACATTAGCACGCAAATGTCTTTGATTAGAAGATAATTTCAAGATCGAAATTGGATGTTATCATGCGGACTCTGTGCAAATGTCGTCAGCCATTTCGTCCAACTTGTCCACCATCCCGAAGCTTGAGAACAATTCCGTCTTCATTTATAGTGGGAGCATTGAATTGTCTTACATGGCATCCAAAGGGTCTCTTGTCTTCTCTGATAATGATTTTGTGGACGTCATAATGCATTGTATTCAATGTGGTTTTGAACAATCGGAGCAATGCATTATGCTTATGCAGAAGATTTTAAAATTGTTCTACCATTTTTCATTTAATATTTTAACATACTAAATTTCACAATATTCCGAAATTTTTCAAGCATCATAACGAATTTTTCATCTTTACGTCGTCTAAAATCATCAAATCAAGCGACACAATGAAAAATTTCGTCAAAAAAATCAAAATATTTTAAATTTTTGGAATTTTTCCATAATTTTTCAACCAAAATTTTCTATTTTTTCAACCGAAAAGCCACAACGAAACAATTACACACAAAATGTAATACAAAAATTCAATTTGCGGTGCAAAATGTTTCCGAAAAATCCAAATTTTTCAAGTTTTTCCTGAATTTTCCGAATTTCCCACCGAGAATTTTTCTATTTTCCCATTCGGAAAGTCATTTCGGAATAATTATCCGAAATTTTTCACTGTTACATCGTCCAAAACTATAAAGTCACACGATAATATGCAAAAAAAAAAATTTAATTTTTCGAATTTTTCCGGAATTTTCCACATTTTTCAGCAAAAATTTTCCATTTTTCTATTCGAAAAGCCTTTCTGTAACAATTGCACACAAAATTCGATACAAAAAGGCAATTTTCCGATTTTCCGACTTTTCCGGAAGATTTTCCCAAAATTTTCTTTAACATAAACCTTCTCCAGGCAATAACGAACAACTGAAAAAAAGTTTGAGCAAAATCGGGCCAGCCGTTCTCAATTGATGAATTACTATACATTTTTGCCACCATTTTTATATATATAGACTAGCGGACCCGGCGAACTTCGTCTCGCCCTAATTTTATGCCTTCCGATAAACTCAGTAGAGAATGTTTGATAAACAAAGTTTTTCGATTAGTTTTCCGCCGCAAAAAGAAACAACGAAGGCGGTTCTCAAAAACTCGAAAAGGCAACGTTCAGCTGCCCGCACGTAAAACAAGGGAAATTCGAGATTAATCTTACATACTTCCAGCGATTGGCCTTGTGATTTATTGATTGTCGTCGGGGAATTGGAATGGATGATCAGTTGGAATTATCTAATTCGTAAGATAAGGACTTCCTCTTCTTTGAATTTGTTCTTTATGATCGTCTGAAATCACATTTTTTATCAGATTCTTGACGGACAACCGCGTACCGTTGCTCAATTTCGGTTGATTCAGATTCCGCAATATGATTATGATCGATCCCACCTTTATCTCCCACTTTTATCTGAGTGGAAAATTCGGTCGGATTGTTGGTTGTTTCATCCTCTATGGTCACGCTGTAAACAGATTTGTACGAAGGCAGTTCCAAGCGATTTAACTTTCTAATTTGAAATTCTAGCTATTGATGTCTTTATTCTTCTCTGCTAGTAACATACTGCCCGTTAATTAATCCAATTCCGAATTTGGCCATTGCCAAGCGGTAGCAATTATTTCGGGAATTCAGCAGAAGATGGGAGATTCTGGAATGAGCCCCTAATTTTTTGGTCAATTACAACTTTTTGACATTGACGACGCATGGTTTTTGTAAATCAGCAGCATTAGACATTTTGAGCAAAATCATAGCCCCACCAAATCGTTTTAAATCCCCTCGTAAATCCTTTATCGTTCTGTCAAGTACTTCCAAGCTCGTTTAGTCGTTATCGCGCATTCATCCGAAATGTTGATTTGGCATTCCCGCATCTACGTCGCCGTTGTGAAATTCTTGGTCATTGTGTACTTTGGCTTTTCAACAGTGATAATATTCATCGAAAGTTTTAAAGCGGAATTTGCAGTTCCAACAATGTGGCAGCTATGCCAGAGGATGCAGCGGCTAACGTTATCTGAGATCTTGACCAAATTGTTGCCGGAATCAACAAAAAATGTCTTGGCTGTCCCACTCGGAGCATCAAGAAAGTAAATGCCTCCAGTTTCAACGTGAATCGTACACGTTCTTGTACTTTGTTCGAACTTTTCCGGTCAGCTAATCTAGATTATAGTCTTGCTCCCGTTAAAATTCGCGATCGAATGCATCATGTATCAAACGATTTGACGCTGGCATTTCCAATGTCGACAGCTGATTGCGCACATCCCGTCGGTTTCGGGTTATTTAAATATTTGTTTTTTTCGTTACCAACCAACATTTAACCGAAATTTTCTACCTAGACATCGTTTAAAACCATAAAATCATCCGAAAATTGCAAAATTTTGTCAATAAAAAAAAAATTATTTTTTTTTACTTTTCCGGAATTTTCCGGGTTCCACTGTTTACACCGTTTTTATACATAAAGATTTCACAATAAATCGAATTTTTCCAAGCAGCACAACAAATATTCCATCTACGTCGTCTAAAACCATCAAATCAAGCGATACAATGAAAAATTTCGTTGAAAAAATCCAAAATTTTCGAGTTTTTTCCAGAATTTTCCACCAAAGAATTTTTCGCTTTTTCCATTCGATAAGTCATTTTGCAATGATTATCCGAAATTTTTACATTTCCAACATTCAAAATTATCAAAACACAATAAAATGTAATATTTCGTCGAAAAAAATTAAAATTTTTGAAATTTTTCCATAATTTTCCAACCAAAATTTTCTATTTTTACAACCGAAAAGCCACTACCGAACAATTGCACACAAAAACTTATACAAAAACTCAATTTTCGATGCAAAATGTTTCTGAAAAAATCAAAATTTTTCGAGTTTTTCCGGAATTTTCAGAGTTTTCCACAGAGAAAATTTCTATGTTTCCATTCGGAAAGTCATTTAGGAATAATTATCCAAATTTTTTCACTGTTACATCGTCCAAAATTATCAAATCATACGATAATATGCAAATATCGTCGAACAACAAATTCAAACTTTTTAAATTTTTCCGGAATTTTCCGCATTTTTCAACAAAAATTTTCCATTTTTCTATTCGAAAAGCCATTCTGTAACAATTGAACACAAAATTCCATACAAAAAGGCAATTTTCGATTTTTCCAATTTTCCGACTTTTCCGGAAGATTTTCCCAAAATTTTCTTTCACACAAACCTGCTCCTGGCAATAATGAACAACTGAAAAAAAGTTTGAGCAAATCGGCCCAGCCGTTCTCATTTGATGAATTACTATACATTTTTGCCACCATTTTTATATATATAGATTATTTTGAAAGTTTGCTCAAAAAGTAAATTATTTTGATTTTTTAATATATTTCCCACAAGTAGATTGATATTTCCAATTACATTTTATAGCATTCTCGTTGTGCCCTTGGTACATCCAAAGTATCTTAAGTATCATATTGCTTTCAATAAATACGAATCAATGTGTCTGAGCATATCATGAGAAACTGTGCGTAAAATCGCCTTTAATTAAATGATTCCTATCGCTCATTGGGGATTTAACAATTCCCAACAATAAGCTACGATCAAAGGTGGCCCCTATGTATCCTTTAAGAAATATAGCAATAATCGACGAACTGTGATGCAGCCAAACTGAGCTCATTATTTAACGTATTGAAGGCATTGTTAACTTTTGACGCAATTAATTGTAGCATCGACACTTGTTACATGCGTTTCATTGCCTTGAGCATGCGCGCATGCGTAAACACACAAACTGCAAAACCAAGACATCCAATTGGCCAACATTGCAGGCAGTCAACGAAGGGCTACGTTGCCTTGTGTTCAGTTAGTCCATGCTTAGTCCCTACGGTTGACAATATTGTCGTCTTGGTGCGGCTGTCTATACTTTGGCCTTAAAAATGGAAAATTTTCTTGGGATTCCTTAAGATTTGCTTCCCACCTTTGTAGCAGAATTTTATCATTGCTCTGCATCTCAGAAAAATCACAGAACTTTTGTCTTCGTCTTTGGGCTGCATTGCAAATTTTCGTATTTCTTTTTGACTTGATTTGGGATTAATTTTACATTTTGTGGAGAGAATCACTTTATTTCCTTTTCTTCTCGTTATTCTTGTTGTTATCAATGTGGCCGAGTTCATAAATCAGAAGCTTTGTATATTGAGATATTTATCAGTGACGATCATTTGGTTGTGAAACTTAATGCTGCCTTTGATTCCCTTTTCTGGGACAGCAAAGGTGAACACAATTGAATGTTTAGTTAAAGTTATAGCCCAGCTCTTACTTAAATTACATATTTTGTGAAATGGTATGAAAATATTGTGAGTGTGGGGGTGTGTGAAAGTTTCAAAAGGGCTCAAGAGCACTCTACGTATATTTAATGTATACTGATGTAGAGAACAATCAAGTTGGCAGTAGTATCACAGGGAGAATAGTGCCCAGAGACTCAGTCTTCGGGACGATTGACAACAATTACAGTGGTTTGTATTTTCTGCGATTTTTAAATTGCAGGAAAAGTCCAAAGTTTTTTGATCGTTATTCAATTAGGAATAACCAGAATCTCCCTTTGGAGGTCCCAAGCAGCTCATAACGTCCGATAGATCGCGTGTTCACCGGGCCAAGCCACTGAACATCCGTGAAAATGTATGGTACGCTACAACCGATGCGTTACATAAGTTACTGAAGCTCAACAAAACGGCACTCTATGTGGCATTGGCAACCCCATAAAATTAGGATCGGTAACGGTGGTATAATAAGCCAGTATCCTTATATAAAAAAACTATTATGAAAATATGAAGAAAAACCAAGAACCCTCCCAAATTTGACGATCCCCCCGAAATGTTATAAGCACCATGATTTAGGGATATGCACCTGGAATGTTCGAACGATCTGCAGAGATGGCCCTGCTATTCCATTGGCGGATGTTCTCGACAAATAAAAGGCTGACATCATCGTCATACAGGAAATGCAATGGATGGGGCAGGAATGCATATGACGATAGAACTGTGACATCTTTAATAGCTGCCATGCAGAAAGACACGAATTTGTATGTGGTTTCATAGTCGGCGAGAGACTTCGACTCCTGGTCTCGCGGTTTAACCCTGTAAGTAACCGAATAGCCACTATTCGCATCAAGGCGAAATATTATTACGCTGATTTGTGTACACGCCCCAACGGAAGACAAAGATGAGGACTTTAAATATGTATTCTATGAGCACCTGGAGGGAAGATGCTCTTGGTGTAGTAGTCGGCAAATTCAGTCTGCACAACATCACCTCCGATAACGGATTTAGACTAGATAGCTTCGCGGCGGCAAGAAACATGGAGGTGAGTGGAATGAGATTCCCGCATAAAGATATCCACAAGGCAACCTGGATATCCCCTGATCAAAATACAAGAAACTAGATTGATCACGTGGTCATTAATGGACGGCATGTCTGAATCTATATGAACATGCGTGTGTTGCAGGGTACGCACGCGATTAAGTAGTGCTAAAAACGCTCGTAACCAAACGCAAAGAAAGCTAAACACCACAAAGCTGCATACCACCGACATAGCCAATGCCTATTTCAACCAACGCTATCAATTACTTCAAACCAACCCCCCCTAATTCTGATGTTCCCGACATCCAGTGGCAGCATATTGCGAGTTCTATGACCACTGCCGCAACGACCGTACTGGGTTATACAAGACCACGCTTAGACAAGCCCTAGTGCGATGAGCAATGTCGCGAAATGCCTAAAGATAAGGATGCTGCATACAGGGTAATACTGCAGCCAATGGCAACGCGTACAGTGACGGAGCATTATAATGAGAAGAGGAGGGAGATGACACGCCTCTTCAGGCGGATAAAGTGTCTATGGAAGAAAAGAGAAAGCAAGGATATCGAAAATTACAGGGATAGAGGTGCAGCCCGAAAGTTCTACCAAATGGTAAAAAGTGAAAGTTTTTGACCAGGGATCCCCACATGTAAGGACGGAGATGGAATTCTGGTTACAGATATTCAGTGTGTGATGCAAATATGGAGGGAACACTTTCGATCTCTACTCGTTCCCGAAAGCAGCATAAGTGACGAAATCACACCAATCATCAACGATGGAGTAGACTGTCCACCACCGAGCCAAAAAAAGATCAGCACGGAAATTGCACGTCTTAAAAACAATAAAGCTGCGGGTGCCGATGGACTACCGGCAAAGATTTTAAATGCCGGTGGTGATGACCTGGTTACATGCATGCACTAGCTCATAAACACGATTTGGCTGAAGGAATACATGACCTATGTTTGAAATCTGAGTGTTATATGTTTTGTGCTTAAGAAAGGTGATCCAAGTGTGTGTACCAATTGTAGCGGTGCATATAAGGTTCTGTCTAGTGTGTTATGTGAAAGACGATATTCACACTACCACAAATCCTGGAGATGACACAAATAATGCAGATCGACACCTACCATCTGTTTATTGAGTACAAAGCTGCATCCAACAGTCCTATACGACAGAAATTATTAGATGCTATGGTTGGGTTTTGTATCCCCGCAAAGCTGATACGACTTTGGGAATGACACTGACTGGCATGAAGTCTTCAGGGAAAATAAACAAAATCTGAGAGAGCCACAACCGTTACACAGTGGGTTGAAACACAGGAATAACTATACATCATTTAGTACCACTGTCATTATCATTATCATCATCATCAACATCATCATGATCAACATTATCATCAACATCTTCATCATCATCATCATATGTTTTTAGCAACTGCGGTTCTTTCACAATAACTTTAATTAGTCAAAAAACGCAGTAAATCCGCAAGATTTTTCTTTTGTATATGTATGTATATATGTATCTTATATTATAAGAGCATTTAATAAAATTTGCTTGATCTCGTCCAGAAACTAGTTATAACTCAATGTTTATATCGAAAATACAACATTTATGGGGCACTTTTAAGAAAAAGTTGATGGTTCCAACAAACATTTTTACTTTTAGAAGACCAAACAAAAATTATATGTAATCGAAATATCTCAATTTTCTGTATTTGCCACGTCACCCAAAATTTGTAAAAAATTGTTTAACTTTGACCGGTCACTGAAAATAAAGTAATTTACTTAAAGCAGTAGTTTTAGTAATTAGTGATGTAGAATTTTATTCACTTTCACCCTATACCAAACATGTCAGTGCAAGATAACCTTCAGTTTTTGAATTAATCCTCTCTTTTGGTACATTTCAACCCTCTGTGCGTTAGAGCGAACCGTTAGACAAGGCGATAGTCTGTCTTGCGAACTCTTTAATATCATCATGGAGATGATCATGTGGAAGGCAGCAGTAAAACGACTAGCACCATCTTTAACAAAAGCCACATGTTGCTCATGTTGATGATATAGATATCATTGGCCGATGACTGCGGATGTTACTGCGGCCTTTTCAAGCTTTGAGAAGCAGTCGGCAGGAATGGGTCTGGAGATAAATGAGGACAAAATCATGTTATTTGTTTTAACGAACAAAGAGTCAACTTTTTTGGGACACTGCGTGAACGTTGAACGTTAATTGATCTCAAATCGCTGCTACAACGAAGTAAGAAAGCGATTTAATGACAAAGCCCTCTCTCGACTAACAAAGATCCAAGTCTATCAGACAATGATCCTACCTGTCTTGCTCTATTCCGGGAGTCTTAGAGAGAAAAATAATTCGCAAAATATTTGAAAATACAACATCGAAGTAGCCGATGTACGCTGGCGCTGACTTGGACACATTGTAAAAATTGATGAAAATTCAACAGCTCTAAAAGTATTCGGCAATAAAATCGGTATGCGGCGCAGGATGGGGCGAGCAAATCTTCGTTGGATGCACCCGGTGAAAGTGCTGTTTTCTAAACATTGTGTGGCAAACAATCTACGGAGTGCAAAAAACCGAAGCACTTGGAATTCTTTTCTACGTGCGGCTACTGATGAATTCATTTTTATTGGTGTTGCCAAATAAGAAGATATGTTTCCATGGATTTTGATGAGGCAAGCATTTATACCAATTTTGTATTCAATCGATTTTTGGACCAAATTTGTTGTGCACAAAAGTATGGCTTCGATTTTCAGTCCAGAGTTACTCATTAGTCTTTAGTATTTCCATATGTATAACACTTTTCCCATGGAGATTTTCTGTTATTTCTACGTACAATCAGTGATTGTTCACTATTGGCGCATTAACGAATCGTAACTTGTTCGCAACTAAATATTTGCAACTTCTATCGATTCAATTGTGTATCACATAAAAACAAAATTATGTTTCCTCAGTGAAATTGTTTAAAACCAAGAGGGGGGTTTGATTTGTTAGTTCACGCTTAATGATTATCGATGACAATAAATCTCACTCGGCAGCATGTAAATGCCACAAGAAAAGCAAAACAACAGCAACATCGCTTACAGAAAGTAGTCGCAAAAACAAAGATACAAAATGTTTTAAACAAGATGACAATAATGTTAACGACCAAAAAGAACCAGAAACGTTGACACTAGTGTTTGCCAGCAGAAAACAAACACGCCCCAAATGACTAAACACACAAACGCATATATTTCAGAGGAATTGTAGCAGAGGCGGAGCATGTCGGATACTAAGATAGGCCTCATAACGTCCCTTACTGCAGGTTCAACAAATCAGCTTAAGCAATCACCAACGGCCATACATTTATAAATATTCATATAGTCTTTTTATACAGCCGCCAATGCAGTTCGAAAAATGCTCACCTGGTGATTTCTTTTAAAGACTTCACACGAAGGCCCTTTCACAAGGAATCCAGCCTCTATTTTCGCTACTGCTGTAACATGACATGAACTAAAACAAAATACGCGTAATCTTATAAATTTTGTTTTGTTTCTCTCCCTGTTTTGGCTTTGTTTTTAACAAAATATCTAGATTTGTCGTATTTTTATGGTTGTTGTTGTAGCTGTTGTACGAGTGAAAAGTGAATTCTAAAGACGGGAAGCATGCAACAATTGCGACATGTTGCATACATTTTCATAGAGTCCACTGCAGAATCCTTAATGATGATCGTGCACAACAAATAACATTTAATTTGTGTATCATTGACAAAATATCTCTCTTTGAGTTTAGCTGTTGGAGCTACCGCGACAGGAGAGTTGCAATTGCTATTTTGTTGCTGCAACAAGAAAATGACAATTTTCGTTTACCAAAAAAAGATCCAAACAATTACATCGCATCGTAGTCGACTAAAAATTCCACTTTCTTTAAAGGGGGGCAAATGAAACAAGGAAACAGACAGTTTGTGTGATCACAACCTGGTGAGATCAGCCACAGCTACAACCTGATGTTCACAATAGACGAAATTATATTTGCTAACATACTTAAACTTAACTTCCCTTTACACCATATGAATGAGATATGGGATGCTTCTCGCGTTGTTGTGAATTAACACGCTTTCTATTTTAGATTCACAACAAACGGCACCTACTTGTTTATCGACGAATGCGAACGTCACCGTTTGAGAAACTTTTACTAGACATGCAGATTGACTTGGCATCTATACTGCTAATTGGAACTAATTATATATTTTTTTGTGCCAACGGATTTTAGGCATTGTAAACTTATTCTAACATTGCAGTTGTGAAAATAAGAAAGTTTGGGTTGTGGCTTGTACTTCATAATACGGACATTAATATGTAAATGGCAAACGGTATTAAGGATAAAGCCAAGCTACACTTACTGTCGTCTGCCCAACTTTGCTTATGTCACTTGATTATATCAATTCCAAAAACATAAGTCAATTGGGATATAAAGTAAGGAAAAATAGTTAGGACCTTCTGTGTTGTTAGTTTACGTAATACATATATTAAAGTTCTACGTATCTTTAATAAAACTGTAAGTACGTCAAAATGACACAGAAAAACACTGAGACAACGCAACTTAATTTTTGGCCGTATAACACAGTGGAAAATTCAAGAGACATTAATTTTTAAGTATTTGTATTGCCTCGCAAGATATTTTTATACTATTTATGGAAAAAGATTTCAAAAACTCTTGAAATTACATTATTTAGCTGCCCATACTTAACTCTAACAATGATAGCCGTCTATTTTTAGATGATGTTGCAGTAAGATTTTCAACCGATTCCGACCCAAAAACATTGATTTAATTCAAAGTATATTACCAAAAAATTAATAAAATTTTACAATTAAATAGAATCACGCATTTAAAATAAGTGAATTGTGCTAGCCCATTATCACAAGACTTGAATTACTAAAAATAAAAAAAACAATACAAATATCATTTTAACAGACATTTTGATGTATTTTCCTTAATACACCAACAAATCGCTTAAACAATGATACAAACTTAAAAATGGAATATCTCTTGATTTTGACATAATGTATTAAAAAACACAAACACTTGTTTGTGCGATATTTAACCTGCTGCCGATTTTGTGACGGGCTTCTCTAAGAGACTTCTGATTGATAATAAACTTTCTTGGGTCAAGTTGAAAAGCTCGTGCCACAGAAATCAATATACGAACTGCTGCTACGTCTGATGTCTTACATCTTTCGAAAACAGACACCAGAACCGGACTAATGCAGTTGATGATCCCTCTTGTTCCCTATGATATTCGTTTACGCAAAGTCATTGCGTCATTGGAAACCGCTGCGTATAATTTAATGATCAGTACATAATGTAAAGAAATGCACAAAAGATAAACTAATATATATATGCAAGGACTTCAAATTTTGTAAGGATCCGAGTATTATTAAAATATATTTGTAATTTTTGTGACAGTCCTACTAAGACGATAAAGATATCAAATAAAAGGGGACACTTTGGGTTATTAAAATATTTTTATGGAATAAAAAAGTTTAAAAAGGACCTTTCAAATTTAAATTCATACTTTATTATCTTTAAAGACACACGGTAGAAAATTTCGGAAAAAGAAATTTGTCGAAGACAAATTACACAGTGCAACACACTTTTTCGGGGGTGAACCAAACCAATATCAAACGATAGCATTTGACCTCAGTAACAAAACCCTAAACTCCATTTTGCTACACTACGTCACAAATTTTTTTTACAGTGGTTTAAAGTTTGATTTTTTTGGTCAAAAGTCGAATCAAAGAATATGAAAAATCATTTGTAAAAATACGTTTGGGGTATTTCATGTCTTCGGAGACCTATATTAAAACAATCAGGGGAATATTTTCTCGGAACATTTTAACCCTCTAGCTCCCACCCGTATGGGACATTTTTGGCCCAATTTTAAAAAACTTTTTAAAAATAAACTTTGGACAGAGGTCAAGGATTAGAATCTTCGATAGAAATATTCTCCGGAAAATTTCACTAAGAGTCACCGAAGACAAATAGCCTGTACGAGTCGAAGGTTCCAAAATAAAATCAAAATTAATTGTTAATGAAATGTTAAAAAGACTATTTTTGAGCAAACAGTGCGACGCACTTTTTCGGGAGTGAACCAAACCAATATCAAAGGATAGCATTTGACCTCAGTAACAAAACCCTAAACTCCATTTTTCTCCACTACGTCACAATTTTTGTAAACAGTGGGTTAAAGTTGGATTTTTTTAATCAAAAGTCAAATAAAAGAAAATGAAAAATCATGTGTAAAAATAGGTTTGGTATAGTTCATGTCTGCGGAGACATACATTAAAATTTTCAGAGGAACATTTCATCAGAACATTTGAACCCTCCAGCTCCTACCCTTAGGATAAATTTTGAAAAAGTCAAATTTCTCAAAATGTTTAAAATGGGTGGCAAATAGAGGGTTAAAATGTTTCGAGGAAATATTCCCCGGAAAATTTTAATATAGGTCTCCAAAGACATGAACTATCCCAAATCTATTTTACACATGATTTTTCATTTTCTTTTATTTTACATTTGACCAAAAAAATCTAACTTTAAACCACTGTAAACAAAAATTGTGACGTAGTGGAGCAAATTGGAGTTTAGGGTTTTGTTACTGAGGTCAAATGCTATCGTTTGATATTGGTTTGGTTCACTCCCGAAAAAGTGCGTTGCACTGTTTGCTCAAAAATAGGCTTTTTAACATTTCATTAACATTTCATTTTGATTTTATTTTGGACCCTTTGACTCGTAGCGGTTATTTGTCTTCGGTGACTCTTAGTGAAATTTTCCGGAGAATATTTCTATCGAAGATTCTAATCCGTGACCTCCGTCCAAAGTTGACTTTTAAACTGTTTTTTAAAATCGGATCAAAAATGTCCCATACGGGTGGGAGCTAGAGGGTTAAAATGTTCCGAGAAAATATTCCGCTGATTGTTTTAATATAGGTCTCCGAAGACATGAAATACCCCAAACGTATTTTTACGGATGATTTTTCATATTCTTTGATTCGACTTTTGACCAAAAAAATCAAACTTTAAACCACTGTAAAAAAAATTTGTGACGTAGTGGAGCAAAATGGAGTTTAGGGTTTTGTTACTGAGGTCAAATGCTATCGTTTGAAATTGGTTAGGTTCACCCCCGAGACAATGATCATCAATTTGTGTCATAGTGTTATCCGAAAATACAAGTATACTCTGCGAAAATCGATTTGAGCTCATAAATCCCTATCCTTAAGAAAAAACATTTTAACAGACAATTTGAGCTTAAGTCCTGCGGACTATACTTAGGTTTCAGTATAAGCCGTCATCAACAAAGTTGTTTTCAATAAGTCAAGCTTATTTGAAAACCCAAGGAGAGTTTGTCAAAAATCTATCTAACTTCTTAAAATACAAATCAAAGTAAAAAAAAAGCTGAAAAAACTAATGATGAAGTTTGATTCTTCGTGTCCGTAAAACCGTCGAGTCCGGCCTTGTCCTCGAAAGTTTTTGTCAAGAACAATCGCAGTGTTATTTTTTTTAATGGAAAATGGATAAGTTGACTTTGTCGCTTGCATTGAACATTTGTGCGAAAATCGATATTTGGTTGTGATTGGATAAAGGGGCGTGGCACCGCCCATACAACATGACAATAAAAAGGGCTATATCACATGAACTATAAGAGGTATGAAGATGACATTTGTTACATATGTTGTTGTTGCAGTATAAATTACAGTAATAGTGGAAGTGGGCTGTACCACACCCCTTTTATAATAAACAGTTATAACTGTCAAAATTCCACAGTATATTGCAGTTCGCCTACAGATATGAACAGTAAGGTGGGCCAGTTTTTTTATTCGCAAAAAAAAAGTATCAGCTAGGATTTTGATTCATGTGGATTTTTAATGCACAATTGACAAAACCCCATTTACCGTTTTTGTTGCCATTTTAGGTCAACCAATTCGTCATTCAGGCGAGGTGTGTGAAGTGTGATAGACTTTCATTGAGACTTTCTTTGAAAAATCACCATGTAAAGACTACACAAGAACAACGTTTACAAATCTTGCAAATTTATTTTCCAAATGCGCGTTCTGTTTGCCCTTTGTGAAGTTTATGGTGCATATACTCATCCATCTGAGCAGCTAATAGAAGCCATCGATGCTGTAGACGTAAGTGTGACAGGGGACTCGAATTTATCGAACCGACGCCGTTCTCAGCAACTCGGTCTCTGCAAATGCTGAGGAAAGATCTTGGCCTATATTCATATATCCAACTGGTAGAAGAACTAAAAGCAGTTGACGTTCAATTGATTTTTTTTTTTATCATGTCATTGCACATTATTTGAAGGAGAAATGGTTCCAACACGACGGCGTAAAATGTTGTAAAGCCAAACGTTGGTGAGCGAATTATCTCATAGAATGGTAATACGAGTTCAATACAAAGATCGTATTCGGAAATATTCTTGATCCAAGTGAGAAGAAGACATGGAAAAAGAGGTTTTTATGGCTAAGGGCATGAAGCTTCAAACGAAATTTACATATTCGGTCAATAGGCGGAGAAGGCATGTCAAAAGTGTTTTTTACGCCCAAAGAGATAGTTTTGATCTTTAACGGAATGTCTGTTTCCGATTTGTATGACATTGCTGATGAACTTTTTAACTTAAGGAGTTGCTTGAAATTAGTTACATAAGTTAATAAACTCAACATATCATTATCGAGCTTAAGTACCGTTTTCAAAGTACTTTGTAGACCTAAATGTGATATATTACAAGTTAAAATGCAATAGCGAAGCATTGTCGGGCCCACTAGTGAAGAATAAAAACTAAAAAATGTCCTCTTTGGAACATTTATTGCCACTTCCTAAATGCAATAAAAAGTATTTAAATAGAAAAAGTGTCCCCTTTCATTTGGTATCCATATCGTCCTAAAAATTTACATCCTTAAAAAATTGTATGTCATTTTAAACGCAAACTCGACCAGAAATTTAAAAGCTAAGCACATCGTTTTGTTTCGTTTCGAGTCAGCTTCCAGATTTATATAGACATGATCATAAAATATTTCAAAATTTGCGTTTTTCTATATATTTAAAAAAATATTTTCATCAATAGCATCGAAGTGAATGTAGAAACAAATAAATGAGATTGCATTAATGATATGATTTTGAGCAAAACCATTCTTTTTCCACAATCAGAATTTAGAATACTTTAGGGATGTAGTTATGTAAATTATATTCTTGTGTAACCCATTAGTGACGCAATAAAATAAACATAAGAATAAATGTCAAGATTTTTTTTTTTGATTTCATCAAAGCATGCTTTGATCTTTCATTCTTGATTTACCGCAATGGGATCAGACGTCAGTAGCGAGCGTGGGGGATCATTTAAAATGGGTGTTTTTCACATGTGCGCAAAACAGCAATATGGAGAGATATATAAAGTCACTCTATAACAAGAATATTTTTTGGCTGCTTAAAGACTGATATATTAAAGACTTTTAGTTCTTGTAATTTGAGAAGAATATGCAATGTCATAATAACGTATTGCATGAATTATTTTGTACTTGGTTCTTTTTATTTACCTGTTTTAAAGCTGATACCATATGGTCACAGTCGGCATAACACCTGTAGAAATGGATATTTTTCTGAAATTTTTCGTCTTAATTTTTTATGTAAAATTCGTTTTTAACTAATTTATATATAGTACTGACAAAATCTTTAAGAAATTCGCATTATTACGCTCTCGTTATTAAAGGGTTAAGTACCACCTTTATCAGTCATTTCGTAGATATAAATATATAAAAAAATTTGTATAAAATTATTTATGAGAAATATACTGCTATGTAAGTCAAAATATACATTCACTTGGCAATGCCTCACAAATCCGTTGAATAGCACACTACATCACCCACCAGGCTGTAGGCTGCCAACATCAGGACATACTACAATTGGTGGTAAGACAATTTCGAATGATCTCATCTTATAATTCCAAAAGTCAACTTCAGCCCAGGTATTTCGCTAGTAAAAATTAAATTGGTTGATACGGTTGAAGTTCTAGTGCTCGTACATTCAAACTCATCTTACATTTCTTGTGTAATTGCTGGTTTCTCTCTTCCGTAGTATGGCAGACCGTTTGGACTTTTTCTAGAGTCAATGGATTGTAAATTTAGTTTTATTAGTTGTATTCGTATTTTTATAGGTTTGTTTCTTGCATGGCATAAGGGTCAACTTAACTATGATCAGTGTTATCTAATTTACGTTTTCTGCTGCTTTTAGTTTTGCGTTTTAACATTCGTAGGCAGGAACACAAGATACTTCGGAAGATGATGATGGCGGTGATGACCCGTGTATGGGTGATGGGTAGGCAACGTGCAGTAGCTCACGCAGTAATTTCACATCGGATACGATCTTTAGTTAGTAAGAGAGTATTGAAAACGTGAATCAAATTCACATCGTTCATTTAATTCGTGTGATGAGTAGCAATGGATTTTAATGTTTTCTTTAAGATATGTATAAATTGATCTAAGGTAAAAGCTAAACTCGGCATATTGTTTTGTGTTGATTGGTTAATTGTGAGATTAATTCAGTTTCACACTTAATCCAGAAATCGAGTGGGTAAGTTTTACGGCCTATGAATTGTGTAATATTTCTATCAATGTTTTATACTTAGAATCTTTTTAAACAAAAATATTTTTTTTGTTTGGCAAACTATCCTGAAAAGTCTCTAAAAATATTTTGAATACACGTTTTTTATAACGTAGTTTTTATCGTCGGAGGTAGTTTCACTTTATTGACTATATTTTGAGGTAGAAACATCCTATTAAGCCCATATTGGGTTAAATAATATGATACATAATATTACTTACTAGCTTACTTAGCTGGTACTTCTATTCAATCCCAGTGGATTATATACCGCACGTAGAAAAATATAATAAGCGCCTCGATCTTCTGCGCTTCTTCTCCAGTTAGTCACACCGATGTGCTGCAAATATATGTGCTGCAAATGTTGTGTACAAATGTTAAAGCTAATGTTAAGAACGCGAACAGTTTTGGCATGTATAAAAATCACATAATGCGGACACAACACATCTTTGCCACTCCAAAAAAAGAAAGCATTGGAAATTTTTTCAACTACTAATTTTAACACATTTTGACTCCGCTCTAATATACATTTTTTAGTCGCAAGAAGTTTAAGTTTAAAACAAAACCCAGGAATGAAATGTCTCCCTATTTAAAATAATCCTAGTTTGTATCGGAAATATATGTAATGTATTGTTAAGATAACGGGTTCAGGCTGGTAAGCTTCGGCAACCTGGATATCCCCTGATAAAAAGACAATAAACCAGATTGATCACGAGATGGAGGTAATCAAGTCTCAAATGTTATGGACGTGCGCAAGAGCGTATCCAGGATCTAATGTAGGGGGGCAGTCGGTTTTACATTTCATGTTAATAGTATGTTTACGAAAAAAAAGTACCTAACAAAAACTCACTACTCATTGTTTTGATAATATTATATTAAACAAAGGTAGACTACAATTTTTTTTAAAAAATTTTAAGTTATCGAAATCCAATAAAATAATTTTTATTCATCTTTGTTGTTTGTTTTTTTTGGATATATGAAATTTTAAGCCGCTATTCTTGAGCGATTTTTAAATTTTTTTCTTGTATTGTTTGAAACAAAATTGTGCACAGAATGAACATGTAGGTGCCGTTAGTAGTGAATCTAGAAATAGAAAGAGTGTTAATTCACAACAACGCGAGAAGCTATCCCATACCTCATTCATGGGGTGTAAAGGAAAATTAAGTTTTTTTTATGATTTTAAAATTAACTTGTATTTGGTCCACCTTCTATATCATTTGACAAAAGCGTAATGTGTTAAGAGGGACACGTTGGACCTTAAGAATGTGAAATGCGAATTCAATTCTTGAAAAGTGTCCGTCTATCTGGACGGCTGGCTGGTGTGCAGGAGAACTCGAGTAAACTTTACAGATCCTTTTAAAGATTTAACAGTTTTATAATTTTTCAAAATTATGTTTAACTTCCTAAATAAAAACATTATTTCCTAATGAAAAACTGGAAGATATTTCAATTTGGTACATTTACATACATACTAAAAAATGTTCTTGCAGTAATCGAAAATTACAGGGATAGAGATGAAGCGCGAAAGTTCATCCAAATGGTAAACAGTAAAAGTTTTGGAACAGAGATCCCCAGTTGTAAATGCAGAGATGAGAATCTGGTGACGGACACTCAGAGTGTGCTGCACATATGCAGGGAATTCTTTCGTTCTCCGCTCGTTCCCGAAGGCGGCTTAATTGACGAAATCCCATCATCGTAAACGACGAAAACCGTCGTCAAATGAACTATGTACTGCATGATCTATATAACGACATCGACGTAGCTAAGCGTTTTCCTATTTTTCAAGAGTTTAGAGAGCAGTCAGCTAGCTAGAAATAAAAAAACTGCTTCTCGTTGCATCCCACGAATGAGATATGGAAGAACTTATCGCTTTAACACGCTTCTATTTTAACATTTTCAAGCTGATTGTACTCAGTACTTTCCTCATATAACTTAATTTTTAAACAAATTTTTAAAAAAAAGTAAATACTAAATTTAAATGTAAGATGAATTTCATATCAAAACCGATATTCATTAAACCTGACCCTCTCCTCTTTTAATGAAATTTTGCATACAGTTAGATTTAACCTATAGAAACACAACCTCGTTTTTAGAAATTGCATTTTTGAAAATATGTGGGCGTGTCAAGGTATCGAAATATTTGAAAAATGACGGTAATAGGTACCTTTAAGCCGCGATTACTATGGAATGACTCAACCGATATAAAAGATCTTGGTCCCATTAGAAAGGTATATAAGTCAGCTTTCGAAAACATACTTGGAAAACACTTCGAAGATCAAGTCTTTTTTCCAAAAAAAAAAAATATTTTTAGATAGGTCTATTTAATATAAATAACATATCTAAAAACTAAAATGGGGGCAAGTTTCAGTCGGGCAACCCGACTTACATATGTATACCCTCAGTAAAACATAAAATTTTGTTTTATATTGATATTATGACTTGATTTCGAAGGTGGCGGAATGGTAGATTTGTATGGGAGGTACCAGAAGGGGTGTGTCTAGACTTCAAAGTTTTTTCTCCAAAACTGTATCCTGCTATAGCTTTACTAAATACAGAATTTGGCCACGATCGCGTTGGTTCTCCATCTATAAAGTGGGCGAGACGGTACATTGGTATTGGAGGTACCAGAAGGGGCGTGAATAGACCTCCTTTTTTTCTTTCTAAAACTTTTTCTTTAATAACTTTACTTAATACAGAATTTGGGTACGATCCCGTTGGGTGTATTGATATTATTACTCGATTTCTAAAGTGGGCGGAATGATGTATTTGTATGGGAGGTACCAGAAGGGACGGGGTAGTAGTTTTGGGGAAATATTAACTCGTACAAAATTTCAAAACATTTGGTTGCGTTTTTCGAAAGTTATCGTGCGCACCAGCCGGACAGCCAGACAGATAGATAGACGGACATGGCTCAAACGATTTAAAAAGTCATGAATCGAATTTGGTTTAAAGAAACCTGGGGTCTAAAGTGACTCATTCAAACGGCTAAAGATATTTATCATTGGGCTTCACAAGTTTTTAAGACCTCCATAGAAGTTGCTTGTGCAGACGCTGACGACTACAACAAAAGAAGAGCTATTTTCAAGGTATAAAAAATCTAATACTATTACAGGAACTCAAAGCTTCCATTCTTTTATACCTTCACTAAATGTTAGCAAATATTCCGAAAGTCAACAGTATTTCTTGCGCAAAATTTATCAAGGTTAAGTCCATTTTTGAGGTGTCTGAAAAATTTATAATACGATTCTTGTTCTAATCTACTAGAAATACCAAAAAATCTGTATAACTTCCAAAGTTTAGCTACTTTTTTCTCACACAAAGATATCAAAATATAAGGAAGTTACCAAAAGATGCATTTACTTAAATTTGTGGAAATATCCCCTGAACGATGTTCACCGAAATATTGGGAAACAACAAATAAATAAAAATAAAATCTAACCTACATCCAGATTTTTATTTACGACCTCAAGCCGAATTAACAAATTACAAAATTTTTTTTTAAAAAATATTAGAAGTGCCCCGTTTTAGTTTTTAGATATGTTATATATATTAAATAGACATATCTAAAACAATATTTTTATGGAAAAAAAGACGATCTTGGAAGTGTTTTCCAAGATTAAACATTTATTTTTGGCAAAAAAAAATTTTGAGAGTTTTCGAAAGCTGACTAATATATCTTTCTAATGATCTTTCAAATCGGTTGTGTCATTCCATAGTAATTGCAGTACCTATTACCGTCACTTTTCAAATATTTCGATAACTTACCACGGCCACATATTTCCAAAAATGAGGTTGTATTTCTGTAGGTAAAATGTAGCTGTATGCAAAATTGCATTAAAATCTGAGAGGTTCGGGTTTAAAATGTCCCTTTTTTATAGGTTTTGATATGAAATTCATCATAAACAATTTATTAGCAATTTGGTGACATGAGTATTTTATGTGTATAATGTAACAATGTTTCTATATAAACAAGTAGTATTGGGGGCAGTTATAATATCAGTATTAAAACAAGTAAAACTACAATACTCGTGAATTTTTGAAGGGTATAAAACAGGGTTCAGAAATTTTAATTTTTGTGCGTTAATTTAGCTTCATATTTGATTTTTTCATAAACATGTGCCTTTTAAATTTTATATAAAGCTCTTGATAGGGTGTGTGTGCGTAAATTTTCTATTTGCACACATTTGCGGGTATGAAATTTGTACCCTTTGTACAATTATGAACGGTAGTACAATATATACCGCTTAAAAATGTGCTTCGACGCTGCATTGCTGGTTTTATTCAAAGTATGTACTTCAATTATCTAGCCTGTGTGTATTCAAATTGCTGCATTATCGGATTTAAAGTGGATTATCAATACATAGCAAATTTTTCAGTTGTCACTTAAAGCATTACTCAGTTAATCAGCAGTTTCATATTGTTGCTAACCATTTTTAGACCCCAGACTTACCTGACATCCCATTGCATATAGTTTTAATCGTTACAATCTAGTTTTGTAATCAAAACACTATCGATTGCTATAAAAGTAACAATACACTTTTCCTATTTCACACACATACAAAATAAAATCAATTTAAACTATTTGAATTCGGATCATAAATTATCCAACGAAGATTCCAGAAATATCTCGAAACAATCTTTCTCACACTCAATCTCTGCAAATAGATTAACATAAATTTTTTCCATGTTAGACAAGCATGAAAGAAGAATATTTAAAATATTTATAGCAGCGATTGTGATTGCGATTCCTTAAAAGGATGGCAACGGGCGAAACGAAAATTGATTTGTGTGCCACAATGACCACATACCCACCGACACCGTCTGGGACATGGCCATGAACATTCACTCTCCGACACCCAGAGACACAACACATCAACGACAGAGCGAAACAAAACGCTGTTGAACATTTATAATTACACACCAAAGCCTGGGACACGCACACGTCCACCTTGGAAGGCCAAAGATGACGTCGAAGCAGCTCAAGGAAAGGCAGTATATTGATCGAAATCGATTTCGCTGAAGATGATATTTCAACGACGATTTATGGCAGCCAATCCCCAATCCTCAAGTATTGTTCAAAGTGAGTGCTACGCCAATGATAAAACGCCGAAACATTGCGCAGCTCTCAAAAGAATCTGTTCATGTCATTGAGGCATTTTGACATATGGATTCTGTCTGCATTCAACCGTCTTCTGTCTGTCCGCACATCTATCTGCTCGTCCGTCCGCCTGCCTGGACATTCGTTCGTTGCGTTGCATTTTAATGGAATTTTTCGCAGAGATGCGGATTGAAGAGATGAAACAAGTATCTCAACTTGGCCAAGTGGTTATTGGTTTCTTTTCTTCGTCATCGCTGTTTTTGGCATTCGTTATAAAATCGATTTTTGTTTGTGGTAGTAAAAATTGAAGGAGGGTTTTTGATCTTGTCATACAATAAATTAAAATTATATGCGGTTTTCAAAGCAATAAATAATCAAAGTGCGTTTAATAAAATGTTATTGTTTAATATTCTTGTGGAGAATATATATATCTGATATTTAGGAGTTTATCTTAATCTAAATTTGGGAGAAAAACCTTAGAGATTGTTGTCATTGATTCTTTTTCTTCCTCACATAATAGTATAGACCAGTGAGACGATGAGAAACACATTCTTTGTTTTGTAGTCCATATAAGATGGTTACTGCTCGAGTGGGTCAACCCTTTTTAGACGAATCAATACTAAGGCTACATTTAAAAGCACAATAAGTTTAAAGTAGTTTACTGGTTTCCCTTTTCAGTAGTGGGTTTCATTCATTTTGGCCACGTTACGAAGTTGTTCGGGAATTTGTTTATTCTCTTCGTGAATATTACATCACAACTCCACAGGATCTTTCTTACAAAAGTTCATACGAATTGTTATCGTTGTGCTAAATGGCTGCAATGATTATAACCAGAGCCAACACAAGTATGCGATGCATACTTGCATATGCAAATGCATTTGACAGCCTAATACTGCGATTCGATTATGCGAAAAACAAGGTCCTGAAGTGTTTATCGAAAAACACGTGTTTTGCTACATGTTTTCCTATACATTTTTCATGTAAGAAAAACACCTACAAAAAGGTGTTTTGGATATTTGAATGAGGTCTTTCAATGCAACACTGCGATTTCAGTGGTATTCAACAACAACCGGTTTTTTTTCATCACGAACCTCGAAAATGTGACATTTCTAAAAAACAATGAACACCTGTGCGTAGCGTATCAGAGAAAGTTTATGTAATTTTAAAAATTTTTCTAGTAAAACTGTGTTTCTATTACCGCTCCAAACACTTGTTTACCTTTAAACACCTCAACCCGTGCCCAATATTGTTGAATTGATTTAAGTCGCAGTCGCCAATAATTCCCCAAACATACGTACCCCCACCTTCACCCCATAAGAAGGCTCCCATACAAAAATCAAAGCTTATAAAGTATGCTCCCACCGCTCTAACTGTCCCAAAGATGCCCCTAAAAGAGTCAAATGTATGACAGACACGTAATATCTTTGCAACACCAAAAATTTACCTATCACATATACCTTCTATCTTCAACAATAAATTTTATATTTTTATGCACATTTACAATTTTTTTATGAAATCAGCTCCTGCTGCTCCCGCAGTACTTCCTAGAGGTGTAAAATGTATGACCGATCCCAAGTAGTGCGCCTAGATGAGTCACTCAATTAGAAATGCCTTTTTACAGTAGTGGGTTGCATTCACATTTTTTATATTACGAAATTGTTCGGGTATTTGTTATTCTCTTCGTGAATATTACATCCAGGGTTGCTGACTGTAATAAATTAACCAGTACAGAAATTTCAGTCAGGTAAACTGACTGATAAATACCATCACCCAATATAATATATTGTTGAAGTCTTGAGTCATTGAAATGAATAGATTTTTAATTAAAATAAAATTACTTATGTATAATTTTTTCCCAAAATCGTCCAAAACTTTACTTATTTGTGTAGGGGGTATAGGTGCCGGTTTGGATTTTATGTGAGAAATACAAATTTTTCAAAAAAATTTAACTTTGATAGGGGTAGCAAAATGGGTGAACCGATACAGTCCTTATTCATTCCTGACTCGAATTTTCATACGTACAACTTACGAATAATTTGACTGAATTCAGTGCACTTACAAAAAAAGATATGTATGTAAGCCTTTGGGGATGAGTTCAGTCCTTTTGTAATTTTGTATGGGAGGTACCAGAAGGGGTGGGGCTATTTTGCCCATTTACAATCCCATAAATACGTTTTGAAAAATATTAATACTGGTAAATTTTCATAGCGATCCGTTAAGGTTTACTCGAGTTATCCTGCTGAACAGCCCGCCAGCCAGACAGACGGACATAGCTCAATCATCTTAAAAAGTCCTGAAACGAATTTGGTCTTAAGATACTTGGGGTCTAACTCGTCCGATGGCTGGATGGCAGGTCAGCAGGATAACTCGAGTAATCCTTAACGGATCGGTATGAAAATTTACCAGTATTAATATTTTTCGAAACGAACTTATGGGATTGTAAATGGGCTGAATAGACGCACCCTTCTGGTACCTCCCATACAAAATTACCTATTTTTGGAAAATTAATATTTCTTCCATAACTTCCAAACGAACCACTGGAGGATGTTTAACTTTGATCAACTTATTTATCTTGCAAAAGTTGACAAACCCTAAGAAAACCGAAACCTTTGACACACCCCTTCTGGTACCTCCCATACAAATGACCGTATTAACCCTCATAGTTTTACAAACATATCTTTTTTGTTAGTAAACTGAATTCACTCAAATTTTGCGTATTATGTTCGCTTATGAAAAGTTGAATTAGGAATGAATATGGACTATATCGGTTCACGCCTTCTGGTACCTCCCATTCAAAATTACCAATTTTTGGAAAATAAATATTTCTCGCATAACTTCCCAACGGACACTTGGGGTTAATGAAAATTGGTCGAGAAATTTATGTTGTGATATGAGGCGTGACCTCAGAGAGCCTAACTATTTGACCCACCCCTGTTGGTACCTCCTATACAAATGGCCGAACCCACCCCCATAGTCTGACATACATATCTTTTTTGTAAGTACACTGAATTCAGTAAAATTTTGCGTAATGTGTACGGTTATGAAGATTTTAATCAGGATTAAGTATGGACTATATCGGATAACCCCTTCTGTAGTGCGATTCACTATGCTTTTTTAACCACAATTGTTTCGTTAAAAAATGTTATTCACTAACATTTTAAACGATATCTGCTGGAGTTAACAGCCAGCAGTTTCAGTCAGCTGTTATTATTAGCGAAACAAACTGTGGTTTATTAACACCAGCATTTTTGGTGTGGTTTAATTCGTTGAGAAAAGTGTTTATTTATAAAATCGTTTTATATAATGAGTTTGGAGTATTTAGCCTACATTTTATTGGAGAATGAGCCAGTAAATAATGCTCCTTCAGTCAACCGGTGTGATCTTCAGTTTAAGTCCGGAATTGACTGAATAATTATATTTTAAATTCTATAAATATTTACTAAATTAATAAAATAGTAAACATTTGTATTGTTTTACTTACTTTGTACAAAACTGAATAAAATTTTTAAACCACAAGGTTTTTGTTTGGTTTTTCGCATTCCTCTTTGTTATTTTCTCCTATTTTGATATTTCACTTGACAGAGTTGCCTCATTGTTAAAATTTACACACAGAGATAAATAAAACTGTTTACCATGGTTAAAAATAAGTTAGTGAATAACATGGTGGTTAGTGCAAACATTAAAATGGTTGGTTAAAGTTAACACCTGCTAAAGTGTTAAAAGTTACTGAATCGCACTACTGGTCAGTTAATTTATCTTGTAATAGGAGGCAAAGCATCAGCAACCCTAACTATTTGGCCCACCGCTTATGGTACCTCCCACATAAATATATGGGATATTTCCCCATTTACATACGTATCATTTTTGTATGTACACTGAATTCAGACAAATTTTGCCAAGGTAAGCGACCATTGAACGTTGATTTGCGAAAAAAAATCAGACACGTTGTGCTGCCCCTAATTGTAGCTTCTGTACAAATAGGTCAAATTTTGTATGTTTTTGCTCTACATGCAGACAAAAAATAATACATAGGTAATTTTATTTTAAAAATCTAGTAATTTCATTAACTCAAGACAAACAATATCTTATATTGGGTGATGGTATTTATCAGTCAGATTACCTGACTGAAATTTCTGTACTGGTTTTATATTTATTTTTTTCTTTTCACACATATTTTTAGCAGTATAGACAAAACCTGTTTATTTCAATGAGCTCTACCTAGCTGAAACCATCACAGTTCTATTTTAATGACGTCAGAAAAGTTGTGGAATAGTGTAACAGTGAAACAATGATTGATAGTTGATAGGGACATACTTCCAAATCTGATTTTTAAACCGACTTCGCATTTGATTATTACTAGATGTAGTAATTGGAGTAAGGTTCGAAATGTAACCAAGAAAGTCAATGCAAGCCGCCAAATAATATATTTTTTCTGTATGTGTTTCTAACTGTAATAAATATATTATCCAGACTAAAAACTGTAAAAAATTTCATTTAAAATAACACCAATAACGAATTTGTGGTGGTCCAAAATAAACTTCTTTGTATTTCGACATCTTTGAGGGATATGTTAAGTGAAATTACAATTAAGTTTTCACTACCTCTATCCAACAGCAGATTACTACTTAGTCTACATACAAAAGAAACAGTACAGAAATTTCACTCAGGTGAACTGACTGATAAATACCTTCACCACGTGCTATGATATAATTTGCCACCAAATGTAAAAAACTTAATTCAATGTCTTTGGGCATATGGTTATTTTGTATGGGAGTGCCGAATACATCTTTCGTGGTACCAAATTATTGGGAAAATATTTGTTTTCGGAAATTGGCTAATTTATATAGGAAGAACCTGCCCCTTCGTGTCCCATTTTGATTTGTAAGTCAACGTTCAAATAACATTTACCTAGTGAAAAGTGGGACTAAATTCAGGGTACTCTTATTTGATGGGCAATATAATAACTAGTAATAGGTTTTAGTCGGGCAACATGACTTACATATACTCTCACCCTCAATAAAACATACATACATTATATTGGTATTATTGCTCGAATTCTTCATTTGTATGGAAGGTACCAGAACGGGCGCGGCTACACTTAAAGATTTTTTCCCGAAAACATTATCCTGTTATAGCTTAACAACATACAGAATTTGGGTACGACAGTGTCGACTGCATTGATTTTAATACTTCATCTCCACAGTGGGCGGAGTAGTACATTTGTATGGGAGGTACCAGAAGGGGCGTGCATAGACTTCCAGATTTTTCCTCCAAAACTTTTTCCTGCTTTAACTTTACTGAATACAGAATTTGGGCACGATCGCGTTTGCTTCACAATCATTTTTTTAGTTAAAAGAAATTGATCAATGACAATATTTTTGGTCCCTGATTATGATTATTCGTAAAGCAACGTTTAATAGGCGCTTTCCTTGCCCAAATTTTACTCAATTCAGCGTACTTACAAATGAGATATGTATATATGTAGAGCCAAGGCCGTAGCCAGGTGGTGGCCACGGGGATTTATGATATTTCGAATATATTGAAAGAAACTTCGCATCGATTGTTTGGCATTAAAGTGTGCCCCAAAGAGGTCAAAGTTCGATTTTGTGTTGAAATTTTTATCGCCGCTGAATGTTTTTGTGTTGTAGACAGATGAACAAGTCATATGCCGCTAAATAGGTCAAGTGACATCAATAAGAGATATGGTAAGTCCAAACATATACTTTTATATAAACGTAACCTCTACAAAGCTTTTCCCGTTTTTGTGAATTAACACGTTTTCTATTTTTAGATTCACAACTAACGCCACCTAATTGTCTTATTGACGAATGCGAACGTCACTTTTCGAATAACTCGACACTTATACTGCGAATTTGTTGACGACAACATCGAGGAAAAGAAAAACTTATTTTTTTTTAGATGACTGGAGCCAGGAGTTGGACCTGAGATCTCCCGCATGGTAGTCGCTTGTTCTAACCATCATGTCAGGGCCGGTCAAAATATACTTGTATATACTTTTATAAAAATTAATAATTTTTTGTTTCAATTGGTTTTGGCCCCCTCCGAAATTAAATCCTGGCTACGGCCCTGTGTAGAGCTATGGAGCACGTTCGGTCATTTGTATGGGAGGTACCAGGAGGTTTTCTAAGTATATGTCTATTTTTACAAGATAATTAAGCTGACGAAATTCAAATATCATCTAGTTGTAAGTTTAAAAGTTGTGGGAGAAATATTCATTATCCAAAAATATATCATTATGTATTGGATGAATAAAGATATATGGTATAAATATTGTTTGCATTTCGACTGTACCAAAAACACTTTTATTTGAAGAAATAAAAAATTAAAAGCCTTTCTCGTGCTGATTTTTATTCTCGATTTGGATTTGAAAACTCATTTTCTGATTTTTCTTTTTGATTTCTATTTCAAACAGTAAGACTTAAATATACCCTCACCCTCAGTAAAACATAAAATTTTCTAGTATATTGATATTATTATTCGTTTTTTAAAGTGTGCGGAGTGGTACATTTGTATGGGAGGTACCAGAAGGGGCGTGGCATGACTTGCCCATTTTTTCTCCAAAACTTTATCCTGTTTGAGCTTTACAAATTCAAGAAATTGGGCACGACTGCGTTGTGCTTTTTAATTATAATAATCGATTTCTAAAGTGGTCGGTACCAGATGGGTATGAGATGTACCAGAAGGGGTTTGGCTAGACTTCCAAATTTTTTCTTACACACATTATCCTGTTATAGATTAACAAAATACAGAATTTGGGCACTCTTAATTTGAGTGTATTGATATTTAAACTCCACCTCAAAGTAGGCGGAGTGGCACATTTTTTCTCCAACACTTGTTTTTA
This sequence comes from Muscina levida, assembly GCA_964034835.1. Lineage (NCBI taxonomy): Eukaryota > Metazoa > Arthropoda > Insecta > Diptera > Muscidae > Muscina > Muscina levida. Next base: position 49,269,241 of record OZ035881.1, on the reverse strand, counting down.
CTTTAGCTTTACTTAATACAGTATTTGAGCATGGTATCAATCTCTATAGTGGGCAAAATGTTACATTTGTGTAGGAGATACCAGAAGGGGCGTGGCCGTGTAGCCCATTTTCAATACCGTAAGTAGTTTTGGGGAAATATTAACTTGTTCAAAGTTTTAAAACATTTGGTTTCGTCTTTCGAAATTACCGTGCATACCAGTCGGACAGCCAGACAACAATCAGACGCACATGGCTTAATCGACTTAAAAAGTCATGAATTGAATTTGGTTCAAAGAAACTTAGGGTCTAAAGTGACTCCTTCTATGTGTTACACTTTTGGGTCTTATCAAATGATACATACCCTCCTACCCGTTGGGTAAGGATATAAAAAGTCTTCAATAATTACACAGTGCAAACAACCAAAATCGGAAGTCTAAAGCAAATGAAAGTTGCCGTTTTATATACCAAAACTCTCCAGGGTTTTTTTTTTTTGTTTAGTTAGAGATTAATTTTACACGCATTTGAAGTATGTGATTTTGGAACTCTGTCTAACAGGAAAAAATCATCATGGTTATGTTTATTTTTTTTAACTATCCTGAAAATTGTGGTATCTTCATGTTTTTTTTTTGGAAAAAATATCCATTTTTATTTTTGAGCGCCGCGTGAGGGAACTTTCGTGCATGTTTGTCCTAGCGATTACAGTCGTAGATTATGGCGCCACTCAAAAATAAAAAAATATCAAACATGGATTCATAGAGCCCAAAAACAGTAAGACAGCACAACTTTCAAGGAAAATAAAAATCTTGTTCGCCAGCTGAAAGTTCAATTTTGTGTCACTGTGTTATTATTTTGGGACTTATAAAATATAAATCAAAAACAATTTTTATCTTCGGAGAGATATAATTAAAATTTGAAATAACTCTTAAAGAGGGACATTTATAAATAAAAGCTATGAGTAATGGTCTCTGATTTTTATACATATATCGCTAAATTGGTGCAAGAACGGCATAACTCACAAAATTCTATTCCAAGATAAACGCATTTGAAGTTTTCGATTTACTTTACTTTACTTGTACGGAATAGATTAATTCAAATAGCTCTCAAGCGAAGTGTGCAGAAGATATTAACACCAATATTTTACACAACATGAAGTAAGATAATGGGCGGTTACATTTTAAGGGCCGATGTTGATTTTGACTGAAACACAAATTATTTAGAAAATTTTTGTCATTTCTTTTTATTATGATAATATTGGTATGGTTCAATTATGTACAGAACAAAATATAGGCTAAATGGCCACTGCGATCTCTGCGGCACACCTCCATCCGATGGTCCAAATTGTCGATGACGCTGTGGTATAATTGAGATTCTATGACGTTAATGAGCCGAATTATCTCATCCTTTAGCTCTTGAATTGATGACGTACACCTTTTCTTTCAAAGAAAGAATTCTAACGGTATGAAATCACATGATCATGGCGGCCAATTGACATCGCCACCACGTGAGATAACACTGCCATTGATTTTGTCGCGCAAAAGAGCCATAGTTTCATTAGCTGTGTGGCAAGTGGCACTGTCCTACTGAAACCACATATCGTTCACATCCAGATCTTCCAACTCGGGCCATAAAAAGTTCGTTATCATCTCACGATAGCGAACACCATTCACAGTAATGACAGACCGGCCTCATTTTGGAAAAAATACGGCCCGATGATGCCGCCAGCCCATAAACCGCGCCAAACAGTCTCTCTTTGTGGGTGCATTGGTTTTACGACAATCACTCTTGGATTATCATTCGCCCAAATGCGGCAATTCTGCTTATTGACGAATCCAGTGAGGTGAAAATGTGCCTCATTACTAAAGACGATTTTCTTTGAAAATTTATCATCGTCTGTTATCATCGGCCCATTTCTTGCCACCATTCTGACCATTGACGACGTTTGGAATGGTCAAGAGGCTTTAGTTCTTGAGTCAATTACATCTTGTAAGCATGTAAATGCAAGTCTTTATGCTTAATGTTGAGTTGAGGTGGACGGTTCTTCAGCCACACTATCGCGACCATTGACGACGTTTGGAATGGTCAAGAGGCTTTAGTTCTTGAGTCAATTACATCTTGTAAGCATGTAAATGCAAGTCTTTATGCTTAATGTTGAGTTGAGGTGGACGGTTCTTCAGCCACACTATCGCGAACAGCAGCAATATTTTCTGCAGTACGAGCTGTACTCGCATGCACTTGTGTTTTCACATCTCCTACAGACCTGGTTTGCTCTAACTTTTGCACGTTTTTCCGATTGTACGCACATTTGGACGATTAAATTGACCAAAAAAAAATCAAGAAGTGCACGATATGCATTTTGATTTGAACGCCCATTTTCATAATATGTTTGAATAACTTTAACGAGTTGCTCGATTGTGTATCCTTCCATGGTTCAAATTTAGTTAGTCTGAAATTGAGAAATGTATAAAATTACTGGACGTTTAGGTGTCGTTCACATTCAATATCGGCTCTTACAATTTAACCATCCTTTATAACGAACAAGTCTAAATCATTAACCAAAATTCACGTTTTTTTTAAGCTATGCCGGTTTTGTTCCAAATGAGCGATATAATTATGCGGCTTGTATTCGCAATTTGATCCTGCAGTCTTTATTTCCTCCTCCGTCTTTATTTCATGTTTGTTTGTGCCTTAATGATGGCTACACGATTAATCCGATCTTAATTAATTTTAGTAAGTAATTAGAATCAATTCAGAAAGACATATTGACGCACAGATAGTAGTCGGTACTACAAACTTGAATATGCAGACGAAATTTCGCTCACATAATGACGATTTCGAACGTCAGCTTTTACCTCACAAATGCCGTTAACTGGACTTTTAACAACATCGAGAAGGTTGCCATTAAAATATATATAAGGGTGTGACAGGACTCGAACATCAATTTTCCTTTTTTGGCGTAATTTCTAATTTAATATTCGAGTAATAGTAAAATCTAAAGTATCGTGGCTATATGCTGAACTATAAATCGGTAGATGAATATGATATACCACCATAATTGCTGAACGTGATCAGTATATTTTGCCATTTCACTAACCTTTGCACACTCTTTATTCGGAATGTGAAATGCTGAATTTAATTAATATCTACAATATATTGAAACAAGTGTTTAATTCCTTTACTTCCCACAGCTATTATGAAGGCGGCATCAACGATAAAGAAAAAACACAAATGTCACTGAATGTCTACTCCCCTATGTGAAATAGTTCATCACCACCACTAGATCCATCACCAGCTCCAATTTGAATAAATTTAATACTTTGGTAATACTAAAAGTAATTTATAACATTGGATTACATTACAAACACTTATGTGCACACGCCTATGTATTCATATATATGGTTGTATGTGCGGTACTCATGGTTTCAATCAATTACCGAAATGCAAAGTGCAGCAACAAGAACACAATGCGAGGCTTTGAAAAACTCCAATGCTTTTTTACAATTCCAACGACGACAATATCAGCAATGACAAGTGGGAAAAAGTGCCATAATTTTAAAAAGTTGTGCTGAACATTGATTTGGTCATAACGAATGTAGCAACACCCTTTAAGAAGAAATGCAAGCAGTTTTAACGATAAAATAACTGTGATTCAACTAGTACTAGTCGTACGAAAGTAGTTTACATAAGCAGAAATAATAACAATACAAAATTATACACTTTAGTAGCATTTTAAAATAAGAAACTGTGGAAGAAACGTGCACCACCAAATTTTAGTTTTACTAAAGCCGTCATTTATAATATTATGTCGTCTGTCTAGTCCATCTCATCTCATGGATATCAGGGATGCTCGCAACTTACAAATTGTGGCATATAGTACATCTTTTTTGGATAGGCCCGCAATTCAGACATATTGCCTCGCAATTAAATTCTGTTAGTGTTCGAATGAAAAGTCATAATCCGTATTAAGGCAAAATATTTCTACATCACTCTGATTTGTACATCCTAAAGCTGCAAACAAAAAATAGCCACAGCCTACTCCAAACAGCTTATCCACCTACAACGATACAACGGCTCTACATCTTACGTTCAACAACAACAGTGCTTGGATATGAAAAACGGTGCTGCGTCAAATCCTGGTACGATGAAAAATGTCACATACTCGTAGCGTCTGAGGAACATAAAACAGCTTACAGGGAAACGCTACGGCCAGTTGTAATCTGGGCTGTTAGAAGACACTATAGCCGGCGAACCCGCTGCTTAAAAAAAACGTTAGATGAAGTAACGGAAGAGTGCCGATATGGCGGAAGGACGGAGGATTTCATAGTAAAAAATTTCTATATTTTTTACTTTTTGTTTTTGTAATCATATCATGAATTTGTTGAACTTTAACAAAACAAACTATATATATCGTTGGAATATTTCTTCTTTCCAAATCCGCTGAGAAACTTAATATCGGTTCATAATTATCCGCGCTACTGGCTTATAAGCGCGTTAAAGTTCGAAAACCCGGTTTTTTTACCCGTAACCCAAGATGTTAGGGGTTTTGGGAAATTTGAAAAACAGATTCTTATAGTGCTCAGCAGCACCTACCAGCAAAATAGTATAATTTTCCAGGTATTCATTTTTGTCGCTCTGTGTTATCCGTAGAAAAATGCGTTTGTCCGCAACGCACATTTAGATTGAAGTAGCATAAAATACTTCTATAGTGGACGGTGTGGTACATTTGTGTAATAGGTACCAGAAGAGGCGTGGCTAGCCTTCCAATCTTTTCTCCAAAACTTTATACTATTATAGCTTTACTAAATATAGAATTTGGGAACGATCGCATTGGATCACTTAAGTCCCTAGGTTTCTTTGAATCAAATTCGATTTATGACTTTTTAAATCGTTGGAGCCATGTCCGTCTGTCTGTCTGGCTGTCCGGCTGGTGCGCATGACAACTTTCTAAAGCCGCTACCACATGTTTTGAAATTTCGCAAGAGTTAATATTTCCCCAAAACTACTTACGCTTTTGAAAATGGGATATATGGCCAAGCTTCTTTTAGTACCTCCCATACAAATGTACCATTCCGCCCACTTTACAAATCGAGTAATAATATCAATACACTCAAAGCGTTCTTGTTTAAATCCTGTTTTTAGTAAAACTATGGCAGGATAAAGTTTGGAAAAAAATTTAAGTTCTAGCCACGCCCCTTCTGGTACCTCCCATACAAAAGTACCCCTCGCCCACTTCAGAAAACGAATAATAATATCAACAAACCAACCTGCTATAGCATGATGCAGTTTAGGAGAAAAAAAACTGAAAGTCTAGCTATGCCCCATCTGGAACCTCCCATACCCATCTGGCATCGCTAGGCTTGCCAGATTTAAAATTGTAAAATTCTTGACAATCACCAAAAATTTTCTTGATTGTCAAAAAAAATCTTGACAAATAAAAACACTCATACGTTAGATGTTTTACATATTTCAGTTTTATTTATTTTTTTATAAAAGTATAATTTCATATAAAAATTATACAAAACATTAAAAAATCAATTACAGATATTGCAGTCAGGTAACTGACTGATAAATACCCTTACCTTATGTATAAAATTACTTAAGTCTCGAGTTATTGAAACTAAACGATTTTTAAATGAAATTACTTATGTATTAAAAATTTTCAGCTTGTGTAGCGTAAACGTTGGAGATAGGACTCTCGGTCGTATGACCAGACTTTAACTGACATGTTGTTACACCGTTGCAAGAGTTACAGTGCAAAAGATGTTAATGAAATTGCCAACAAATGTAGAATTTTTACTCTATATTTCTGGACATATTGTAATTTTATATGGGGTTACCGAAAGAGTCTTTTACGCCCAAAAATCTCTAAAGAATTCATAGTTTCTAATTGGTTGGATGAAACACTTAAGTTTCTCAAATTTCACCTATAAATGCAAAATATTAAAAGAAAACTTTGCTTAACGTCTTGATGAGTTTATATTTGAATTTGGTACCAGCAGGGGCAGTATAAAGAGTCAGATTTTTATTTGCAGGATAACGTGGAATAAACTTTTTATGTGGGTGTTTTTGGTCAAATGTTATGGGAGGTACTATAGAGAGATTGACAAACGTTTAAATTTCCCAAGGTTTTTTTTTTAAACTGACCAAATTTAAGCATTCTCCAATTGTCGGTTTGGATTTAATGTAAGAAATATTAATTTTCCGAAAATAGGTAATTTTCATTGGGAGTAATCAGGGGTCGGCCGATATAGTCCATATTCATTCCGGGGTCAAATTTTTATTACATGTTTAAATTCAGTACTAACAAAATTATATGTATGGGGGTACCAAATGGACTGTGGCAAAACGTTTCGATATTTTGAGGGTTTGTCTACTATTGCCCCTTACCTAAGGTTAAGGGTATAAAAAATATAGTGGGAACACTGATGTTGACTTTTTTATTTAACGACTTAATGTTATTTGTAAATTTAATACTTCGAAGCATAAAATGAGAAAAATTACGATTTGAAATTACGTCGCTGATCTGACATTGTTTCTCTACGACTTTTTAAAACCATTAAGGATTTTCTCTACATAAACAAGACGGCGGCGATCTTTAGCCGATAAATCCGTTTATACGACCGAAGCTACTGCTTGAAATTGGCTGTTAATGTTGTCAAATTACACAGTGCAACAGTGAAAAAAATACAAGAACTTGACAGTATAGGTTCGATTCTACCATCGACGGGTAACAAAACCCTATACTCAGTTTAGCGAGATAGGTGATAGGTGACCATTTTTTTTTTATGGACCTCAAAAGATTTTCAAAATCTGTGAGTCCCTCGAAAAAAAGTGTCATCAGTTTTTCCCAACAGCTAACTCATTCTTCGTGATAGCGCTAAACTATATTCGGCAATAATGTAGCTGTTAGTTATGCGCACTAACTTTATTAACTATCTATGTCACAAATGTCGGTTATTTCTGCCCTTTTGCAAAAAAAAATTGAAGAAAAAATTATTATTTTTTTATTTTTGAACATTACTTTGAGGGAGTCCAAATTTTTCACTAACAATGTTCGCCAAAATTGTAGCCATGGTAAAGTTGAAGAACTTTTGTGAACATATCAAAACAATCTGAACGTGTCTAGGCAACCTAAATAGCTCATAATGTCCACTATGATACCGGTTTTTCGTACCTTTACGCACGTGTAAGCCAGTAACGTGGTTGAGTATCAACTAATTTTAAGTTTCTCAGCGGATTGTGAAAGAAGAAACTGCGACCATTCCAACGATATATATAGTTGTACTGATTACTTGTCTTATCTGTCTGTTTTTTGCATCAAAATTTCAAACTTTTATGATTTATTTACTATTTTTTAAGTTTGACGAAGTTTATATGCACTATTTTATAAGGACACCCTAATTTTTACTATTTTATTCAGAAAGTGCACGCTTTATTTTTGGGTTGGTCTGTAAAAATCTTGACAAAACTTATTTATCATTAAAAATTCTTGTAAATCAAGAAAAATCAAGATCGTCTGGCAACCCTAGGCATCGCCCACTTTAGAAATCGATTAAGATTATTAATAGACCTAACGCGATCGTGCTCAAATTCTTTATTTAGTAAAGCTCAAGCAGGAAAAAGTTTTGGAGACCAAACTGGATCTTTAGCCGCGCACCTTATGGTACCTCTCATGCAAATGTACCATTCCGCCCACTTTAGAGATAGATTATAGTTTAATAGAAAATTTTATGTTCTACTAAAAGTGAGGGTATATGTAATTCGGGTTGCCCGACTGAAACTTTCTTACTAGTTTTTATTATAATTCGATTTTGATGATCGAAAGCACAAAGTCCCGCCTCTTCAACATAAGTACAAAATTACAAAAATGGATAAGTATCCATTCAAAAGTTATAGATTTTCGATCCGAAAATTACTAAAATGTTACATTGTGCGATGGACTTCCAGCAGAGCTCTTCATGTCCTGCGACTATGAGCATACCATAGCTCCTATGGTCGGTTTGGCTTGTAGAGAGCATGTCTGATGATTGGCACCTAAGCTAAGCACATTGGCAGAAAACTAAGAGATGTCACTGTAGCACTCCCAGATATACAGAAAAAATCAGCTAAAATAGTTTTAACGGTGATGGAGAATAGAATAAAGTTGTTAGTTTTAACGAACAAAAAATTTACTCGTTTTAGACACTGCGTGAACGTTGGAAACTAAAATTCGAAATGATAGATGATTTTATCTACCCAGGCTATGCCATCAATAAAACATTTAATGACAGTCTTGAAATACGGAAAACAATCCTGCTGGGTAAAATATATTATTATGGGTTCAGCAAGCGATTGTACTGCTTCTACTGCTGTCTTGATGTATGGCGTAGAATCATGGGTAATGACACTAACGGATGAATCGGTTCTGGCAGTATTTGAAAGGAAAACTCTCCAAAATATACATGTATCTATCATCGTTAGCGGGGAGTATCGACGTATAATAATTAAGAGTTATGCGAGCGTGTAACAACATTGACGCGGTCAAACTCATTAAAGTGCTGTGGTTGCGTTTACTAGGGCATGTTGCACGCATGGAAGAAAATAATCCAGCTCGATCAACGTTGGGAGCAATTTCATCAGGATACATCCACTATTGAACACCGCTTTAATGGAAAGAGTACCGGTCATATGTTTACGCAATACCATTCATCCATACATATGCCGTGACACAAATGTACAATACAATGACCATTCGGAAGTTTTGGGAGATACCTTCATGTACCTCCCATACAAAATTACGTTTTTAGGAAAATTAATATTTCCCCCATAACTTCAAACTGAGAGTTATTTGTATTTGGTTAGTTTAATTATTTCGTAATAGAAAACAAGACCTCAGAAAAACGAAAAATGAAAAATTTGCCATACGCCTACGGGTACCTCCCGTACAAATGACCGAATTAATCAATATGGGTATTTCCTAGCGTATAGGACGCACTTTTTTTTTTAATTTTTGTAGTTTTCTCGAAAAGTTGTAATATATTTAAGATTGTGTTCAAATGAAAAATATAGATTTTGTAGACACTATATTGTTTTTTTTAAATGAAACTTTACTTATAGTGTTGTACTCAAAAACAAACACACACAATTTTTCATAGCCTCTTGAACAAAATTAAAATATAACTGACAAATATCTTAAAAGTGCACTACCATCTCACTTTACTAATAAATACCCCTGTATTAAATTTATATCAGGTGCCAAATTATATTAAAATTGCTTTAAAAATTTTCGTCCTATTACACACAGCTAAATAGACGCAACGTAAATTATAACTCGTCTAACCACAGTGTGGTGTAGGGTATCAAATGCGCTCGTTTTATATTATTTTGGATATTTTGCCAATTTTTACAATGTGATGCATTCCAAATATATGAATATTTTAAGTTTCAGTGTTTTTCTTTTTCGACTCGTCCATGAAAGTGTCACTATGTGAGTGTGTGAGTGTTTATGTGCAATGTTAATAAAAATTTATGATTATTGTTTTCACATATTTCATGTTGTCAATATTTAAAACATTATTTTCCACACGATGCAACAGCAACAACAACAAATTTGCATACATTGACGACGACGACGACAACAACAGTAGCACCAGCAGTGACATCATAACTCACTGGCAAACGAAACTCTCCTGAATTTACAGTAATAGGACACATGATAATGCTCTTAAAATAAATTCAGTAATTTTGAAAAAAATACAATATTTTTTATTTGAAATTTTCAGCATGCTGAGTTGTTATCTCTTTTAATCTGTCAGATTTTTTTATATGCTTTATTAGAATAGAATTTATGCCGAAAACTTTTTCATCGTCTTAAGCAAACTTAAAGTTTATATCTATATCAAAACCAGTACAGAAATTTCAGTCAGATTAACTGACTGCTAAATACCATCACCCACTATAAGATATTGTTTAAGTCTTGAGTTATAAAAATTAACCGATTTGTAATTACAACCAGTTAGAAAGTTTCAGTCCGGCAACCCGACTGACATATACCCTTACCCTCAGTAAAACAAATAATTTTCTTTTATATTGATATTATTACCCTATTTCTAAAGTGCGCGGAGTGGTACATTTGTATGGGTGGTACCAGAAGGGGCGTGTCTAGACTTCCAGATTTTTTTCTCCAAAACTTTATCCTGCTTGAATTTTACCAAATACAGAATTTGGGCACGATCGCGATAGGTCTTTTAATAATATTAATCGATTTCTAAAGTGGGCGGTACCAGATGTGTATGGGAGGTACCAGATGGGGCGTGGATAGACCTACAATTTTTTTCTTCAAAACTTTATCCTGTTATAGCTTCACTAAAAATAGAATTTGGGTACGATCACGTTTGATTTATTGATATTATTCCTCCATCTCTATAGTGGGCGGAAAGGTAGATTTGTATGGGATGTACCAGAAGGGGCGTGGTTGGGCTTTCAAAATTTTTTTCCAAAACTTTATCCTGCTATAGCTTTACTAAATACAGAATTTGGGTACGATCTAGAGTTTCTCTCCCGGGATTTCCCGGGCGGGAATTCCCGGGATTACCGGTCATTTTTAATTATCCCGGGAAAGCAAAATTTTTTCCCGGTTTCCCGGGAAATGAAAAGTCCGGGAAAAAGAGAAACTCTAGTACGATCCCGTTGGGTGTATTGATATTATTACTCGATTTCTAAAGTGGGCGGAATGATGTATTTGTATGGGAGGTACCAGAAGGGGCGGGGCCATGTAGCCCATTTGCAATACCGTAAGTAGTTTTGAGGAAATAATAACTCGTGCAAAATATCAAAGCATTTCGTTACGTCTTTCGAAAGTTATCGTGCGAACCAGCCGGACAGCAGGACAGACAGACGGACAGACAGACAGACGGACATGGCTCAAACTACTTAAAAAGTCATGAATCGAATTTGGTTCAAAGTAACCTAAGGTCTAAAGTGACTCCTTCTATGTGTTACACTTTTGGGTCGTATCAAATAATATATACACTCATCCCTAAGGGTGATGGTATAAAAAGGACTTGTCCAATTTTATTAAAATAATTTAAAACCAATACAGAAATTTAGGACAAGTGAACTGAACTATTAAATGTTACATACCCTCATCAATGTGGGTGAGGGTATGACAAAATTTGTTTCAGTACAATTGAGACATTTCTGGCGGGATGACTGTTCAGCACTATAACTTCAGTAACCTTTACGTATCCTAATGAAAAATTGACAGTATTATTAGTCTGTAGCTTACAATTTATTTTGCGGTAATAGGATATTTTACCCCTACCTTTCTATAATACTTACATGTACTGAAACGACTTGATCGATTGGTCGCGCAACAAGCAAAAAATTAGTATCCTTGTCTAAGAGTACTAACCTTAACTAGAATATGGTCAAAGATTAATGTCATTTCATCCAATAGTTCACAAGTATTTGGACTCAAAATAACACTACCTACGCTATTTTGTTAACAATGAATTTAGGGTTTCGATAAAACAATGTAAAATGCCCACAAGAGGCATTAACGCCAGAAAACATCGCGAATAATCGTGTAACTGTGTTGTATGATCGTTGTCATCATTGGCATCTCAAAGGAATGCGTATCATTCAAACATTTTTTTGAAAAAGATATGCGAGGGATGTTTGCCGGGATTTTGAACATCGATCACAAAGCTTCTGCGCGATTTTTGGCAATAAATAAAATATTCCACAAAAAGTGGCTCGCTGGAAAAAGAATTTACTCGAATGAGGAGGTCAAGATTTGTAAAATGGGGAAAAACCGAGTTACTGTCAAAATGATATATATTACTTAATTTTTGGTAGAAGTGTAAAGCATCCACGACTTGTTCTATTTGTAGATATATATGGCTTCACAATAAATGTTGCTACTGGGTTTTCTATGACGTACGAAAAGTTGTCAAATCCCATACAAAGTTTTTAGCTCCAAATAAAATGTGAAGAAATGTTGACGAAGCAGAACTTACCTGTTCGCACGAAAAATTTAAAACATTTATATTTTTTCAAATAGAATAAGAATAACATTATAAAATCACTGGTGAACAGTCTCAAGCGAATCGTAAAAGCGATTCGTTTACTAATCGTAAAACCGATAAAAAATGCTATAGAATTTAAAAAAAACATTTGAAAATTATAACATTATCGAATCGCTGGTGATTATTCTTTAACGTATCGTAAAATCGAATCTTTTAACAATCCTTTCACTTATCTTTGGGTTAATTTTTGGCATGAAGAGCAAAAGTTTTTTAAAATTTAATTTGGGAATACATATTTTTTATAACTGTAATTTTTTAAACTTTAACTACGTGTGACAACAGATGAATACAAAAAGTTTAATCTATTTCAGAACAATAACAAGTTTGAGTATATACATGATCCGTCGTGTGTTTGAAGTAAAATTGGTTTAAATGAAGTGGTCTCTGAAAATGATATCAAATTTTACATAAATGTTTTTTATTCTGAAAACCAATTTTGTCGTACACCGATTTAAATAACTTAAACAAACAAATTTGTAGAAAATAATAATCAATACTTCAGAAGAGAATAAGAAAGGCGATGAGGGAATATATCATTTGATACTACCCAGAAGTGTAACACATAGAAGGAGTCACTTTAGACCAGTGTTGGGCGTTATTCAATAAATTTTTATTCAAATAACAAATGATTTTTCAATCGTTATTTTTTATTTGGAGTATTTTGATTTCAAATTTCAACTGTTACTTGTTTATTTATCCCTCAAATAATTAGGCGTCATTTGTTAGTTGTTATTTGTCATACAATAACATACAAATAAAATATTTTTTGAGGTGGAAAGAAATAAGAGTTTTTAAGAAACGGTAACCAAGCATGGAAACGGAAGCACAACATCCCAAAATAATTCACCAAGTGATGGGTTTTTGCATTTTGGATGGTAAATTCTTCAGAATTATAGACGACGGAGTCAACAATATCACTTCTGTATGCGTGAAGTGTGAGCCAGTTCTTGTTAGGATAAAAGGACAGAAAAATTCCACATCGAACTTCATATCTCACCTCAAGAGGCGACATGGCAACGTGGCGTTTGAAGAATATGAAGAATATAAACGAATAAAAAGTTCGCAATTCAAGGAAAAACTGAGTAAGAAGTGTACAAGAAGAAAGAAAGAAGAAGAAAGAACCATGCCGAGTTGGTCGAGAAAGTTGCAAAATTTGTAATTGATTCGTTGGTACCTCTTAGAGTCGTGAAAAATAATTTTTTTAAATCAATATGTGAAGGATGCACTTCAAGACCAACCATTTCAAGGCGGCAGCTCGGTCGTGAAATAGATAAACTTTTTATAAGCCATGTAGAGGAAACTAAACTAAAGCTTAAAGATTGCATATTTATTTGTACCACTGCTGATATTTGGTCATCACATAAGCGAAGTTTTTTTTGGAGTCACTACCCACTGGATAAATTTAAGCGACCTGAAAAGGGAATCAGCTGCGCGTTCATGCAGACGCTTCAAAGGAGTTCATGCAGACGCTGACAAAGTGGCTGATGTCCTTAATGAAATACATTCTGAATACTCTATAGACAGCTCAAAATTGATAGCAACTGTCACTGATAATGGAAGTAACTTTGTAAAGGCATTCCAAGTGTTTGGGGTAGAAAAGGAAACAATCGAGACAGGTGCCGATGATGGAAGCGATAGTGAAGATGATTGTGAGGAGAATTTGAACCAACAACTGTTGAACTCGTGTAATGCGGTGTTGCCAAATCAAATTCGTTGCAGTTGCCACTCTCTCAAATTATGTGCATCATCAGATTTTAATCATGTGCTTAAAACGAATAATGGCCTTCTTGAAGTTCATCAGAGAGTTATGAACAAGTGCAATATACTTTGGAGAGCTTCAAATAGTCCGAAGTCAGCTGAAATAGTTAAAAATGTCCTTGGCCATACTCTTAGCAGACCAGGTGCAACGCGGTGGAATTCCCTGTATGATTCACTTGTTCAAATTTGGAAAGAAAAAGAAAAAATGCCGCTTCTCTGGCGTGAGTTAAATATAAAAGACTGTCTTAAAAACCGGGATTTTGATTACATAAACGAATACATACTGTGCACCGAACCACTAACAAAGGCAATTGACATATTACATTCCGAAGACAACATATATTATGGAATTTTAATACCTTGCATTTTGACACTGAAACAAAAAACCGGGATTTTGATTACATAAACGAATACATACTGTGCACCGAACCACTAACAAAGGCAATTGACATATTATAATCCGAAGACAACATATATTATGGAATTTTAATACCTTGCATTTTGACACTGAAACAAAAATTGGAGATACTGAACAGCAATTCCTGGAAATATTGTAAACCTATTGTTAGCGGGTTGCTAATAAGTGTTAATACTCGCTTGTCGGAAATGTTAAGTTTTCCCGGCAAAATATCAGAGGATGCCATAATAGCCGCGCTAACATACCCAAAATTTAAAAACAAATGGTTTTCATAAGTCGATCCTGATATTCAGCAGAGATTGGTAAATTTACTTAAAACCGAAATAGCGCCCATATATCCCTCAATTCAAAACAGAGGAAGTGTTGAAAAAGGTGATCCTCTTGGCAATAATGAAACGTTTTTTGATTTTTTTTCATGCTGACCTCGAGGTAAAATTGTGTTAATTTATTCTAATGACTTATTATTAATTCTAATGACTTATTTTATAGGTACTCAAATTTTTAGCAAATAATGATACAACAATGCAATGTCTGTTAAAATATCCAGCTATCAAGCAAACTTTTATAAAATTTAACACGCCGTTACCTACATCTGCCCCTGTAGAACGCTAATTTTCTTACGCTACGATGGTTAATTTACCACGATCTCATAAACTATCCGACGATTTATTTGAAAAGCGCGTTTTGTTAAAATCTCACATAAACAAAATCCGATAATTTTCCTTATTTTAAATCCATTTTAATTATACTTTGTTATTTAAAATATCTTTAGCAAAAAACGAATAAAAAAAATTGTACACGCTTACATACATTATTCGAATTTTTATTTGGAATTTCCTAATAACAAATAAAAAGGTAACAAATACTACTTACGGTATTGCAAATGGGCTACCTGGCCCGCCCCTTCTGGTACCTCCCGTACAAATACATCACTCCGCCCATTTTAGAAATCGAGTAATTATATCAATACACCAAATAGGATCTTACCCAAATTCTGTACTTAGCAAAGCTATAACAGAAATTAAGCTTGGGAAAAATTGGAAGTCTAGCCACGCCCCTTCTGGTACCTCCCATACAAATGTAGCTTTCCGCCCCCTTTAGAGATGGAGTAATAATAAATTCTTTATTTAGGAAAGCTATATCAGGACACAGTTTTTGAGAAAAAAAACTGGAAGTCTAGCCACGCCTCATCGAGTACCTCCCATTAATAGACCTAATTAGTTTAGTAAAGTTCAAGCAGGATAAAGTTTTGGAGAAAAAATCTGGAAGTCTAGACACGCCCCTTATGGTACCTCCCATACAAATGTACCTTTCCGCCCACTTAAGAGATGGAGTAATAATATCAATACACCCAACGTATTTCTGTATTTTTTAAAGCTATAGCAGGATACAGTTTTTGAGAAAAAAAAACTGGAAGTCTAGACGCGCCTCATCTGGAACACGCCCTTTCCGGCACCTCCCATACAAATGTACCACTCCGTTCACTTTAGAAATCGAGTAATAATATCAACATACTAGAAAATTGTATGTTTTACTGAGGGTGAGGGTATATGTAAGTCGGGTTGCCCGACTGAAACTTTCTTACTGGTTTTCGTATCAAATGATATATACCCTTATCCTAAGGGTGATGGTATAAAAAATGGGTGGAAGTAAGAGGGTGAATTCGGTTTTTTGTATGTGAGGTAAAAGAAGGCGTTTCTGTTTTTGAGAATTTGTCTACAATTGCAAAATTATACAACTTAGCTAATTAAAATTTTCCCTACTTGTCCGTGTAGAAGTTATATCCAAAAATAGGACACTTTGAAATTAAAAATACTTCTGAAGACTACTAAAAAAATAATTGTTTTGGGAGTCGGGAGTGTGATGCAAGGTAAAGCTTCTGATCGGTTTAACTTGGCAAACCCAGAGTGATTCTTGCCAATTGCACTTCAAGTCTACTCACAGAGCTCCGTATTCGTAGTACTACTGCGGACGGAGTACCTCCACGTGGTGACGCCTGGAAGCGTGCCTCTGACACCCGTCAGAGCACGACTAACTGTGAGGGGCGAAACCTAAAACCCAGGCACGTCTGCTCAGAGTGAGCGGTACCCTGGTCAGCGTCTGACCCAGAATGGGCGGCTGTAATAAAATCCTGGCAGGAGGAGAAAACTGCGACGTGGTGCGCTGGGCTTGCAACCCGCCACCGACGTATAAACTATTGCAATGAAAAGAAGTAAGAAAAGAATAAAATGGACCCCCCAAAATGTTGACGACCACCGCAAACGAATTAAGGACCATGATTTAAGGATATGCACCTGGAATGTTAGAACACTGTATAGACCAGGTGCCTCTATCCAACTGGCGGAAGTCCTCGAAGAATACAAGGCTGACATAACCGCTTTACAGGAAATCCGGTGGACGGGACACGGGTGCTCGCGCATGAAGACGTGCGACATCTACTATAGTGGCCATGCGGACAAGCATGAGTTTGGATGTGGATTTGTGGTTGGCAAGAGACTGCGACACCTAGTCTCAAGGTTCAACCCAGTGTGTGAACGTATAGCCACCATAAGAGTCAAAACAAAGTTTTTCCACATAACACTTATATGTGCCCATGCTCCGACAGAAGAGAAAAGCGATGAGGACAAAGACGAGTTCTACGAGAGCCTAGAAAATGTATATGACCGTAGCCCGAGCCATGACATTAAAATTGTACTAGGCGATTTTAATGCTAAAATAGGCAGGGAAACCGCATTTGAGCCTACCATCGGAAAATTCAGTCTGCACACCGAAACGTCGAACAATGGCATCAGACTGATTGATTTCTCTGCGGCAAGAAATATGGTAGTTTGCAGCACTAGATTTGACCATAAAAATATTCATAAGGCAACATGGTTATCTCCAGATCAATTGACAAGGAATCAGATTGATCATGTGGTAGTCGATGGAAGGCACGCATCGAGTGTTCTGGACGTACGAGTGATTAGGGGTGCGAACATTGACTCCGATCACTTCCTTACCGCAGTTAAGGTACGCACAAGGCTAAGCATGGCGAAAAACGTACGTAACCAGGCACAACGAAAGCTGGACATCGGTAAACTGCGGACCACAGAGGTAGCAAACGCCTACTCCAACCACCTAACTCAACTGCTGCGGAATGCTCCAACCCCTGACAATATAACCTCGCAGTGGCAAAATATAGCCGACTCCTTAGAACGGGCTGCGAGAAGCGTACTTGGGTACTCAAAGCCGTCTCAAGAAGATGCCTGGTACGATGATGAATGTCGCAATGCCACGAGAGAGACGGTTGCTGCATACAGGGCGAAACTGCAGCCAATGGCAACGCGAGCTGTTCGTGAACGGCACAGGGAGAAGAGACGACAGGCAACGCGTCTTTTTAGAAGAAAAAAGAAGGAGCTGAAGAAGAGGCAGGACGAGTGCACTGAGTTGCTCCGAAGTAGAGGGGAAGCCCGAAAATTCTACAAGAGAGTGAAAGCGAGAATGCGTGGAACAGGGTTGCCCTCCTGCAAGGACAGCGATGGTCAGCTAGTGACGGACCCGGATAACGTTCTGAAGATATGGAGAGATCATTTTAGAAATTTACTGGATACTGACACCACTCCAGAAGACCCCGCTCCAATCCATGACGATGGTATTAACTGTCCACCTCCGAGCCAGAGCGAGATACGTACGGCCATCTCCCGCCTTAAAAACAACAAAGCTGCTGGAGCCGATGGTCTCCCTGCTGAATTGTTTAAGGCTGGCGGGGAGGAGCTGATTAGGAGCATGCATCAGCTCATGGAGAACATCTGGCAAGAGGAGAGCATGCCCGGGGATTGGAGTCTCAGTCTGTTATGTCCCATATACAAGAAAGGAGATCGTAGTGAATGTAAGAACTACCGTGGAATAAGCCTATTACCAATTGCGTACAAGGTCCTTTCAAGCATATTGTGTGAACGTCTAAAGCCAATTGTAGAAAAACTAATTGGACCATATCAGTGCGGCTTTAGACCTGGCAAATCTACGACGGATCAAATATTCACCTTACGACAAATCCTGGAAAAAACCCATGAAAAGCAGATCGACACCTACCACCTCTTTGTCGACTACAAAGCTGCCTTCGACTCTCCGATAAGGAATAGGCTTTATGAGGCCATGTCTGAGTTTGGTATTCCTGCAAAGCTGATTCGACTTTGCAAATGTACCTTAGACAACACCAAATCCTCGGTTAAGATTGGTAAGGATCAGTCTGAACCATTCAACACGGAAAGAGGTCTCAGGCAGGGCGATAGCCTGTCCTGTACACTATTTAACATAGTTATGGAGAAGGTGATGAGAAAGGCTGGTATCAACATGTCTGGCACCATATTCCACAAAAGCCACATGCCACTAGCCTACGCCGATGATATAGATATCATTGGCCGAAATCTGCGGGATGTTACTGCAGTTTTCTCATCGCTCGAAAAGGAGTCAGCAAAAATGGGTTTAGCGGTAAACGAGGACAAAACAAAAATAATGATTTCGACGAACAAAGAGTCCTCTCGATGGGGACGCACCGTGAACGTTGACAATTATTGTTTTGAGGTAGTCGACGAATTTACCTACCTCGGATCTTCCGTCAACAAGATGAATAATGTCAGCCAAGAAATTAAACGGAGAATAGTGCTAGCCAATAGATGTTTCTACGGACTTCGGCAGCACTTTAGTAACACCACCTTCTCTCGGAATACTAAGAAACAGCTATACCAGGTGCTTATCTTACCTGTTCTGTTGTATGGTGCCGACTCATGGGTGCTTACTACAACGGACATACAAAACCTGGGAGTATTCGAGAGAAAAGTACTCCGAAAAATATATGGACCTATCTGTGTCGAAGGCCAGTTTCGCCATCGGATGAACCATGAGCTGTATGAGCTTTACCACGACATCGACGTAGCTAAAAGAGTCAGAATCCAACGACTTCGATGGCTGGGACATGTTGCCAGGATGGATGTAAATGCTCCAGCGAGAAAGGTGTTTGAAGGCGAACCTGAAGGACGGCGCAGAGCAGGGAGACCCAAACTCCGTTGGAAGGACCAAGTGGTAGGCGATGTGCCATCATCTGGTAGGACTAACTGGAGAACACACGCAGAAGACCGAAGCGTGTGGAATTCTTTATTACTTCAGGCCTCAAATTTATGAACTACGTTTCGTAAATTGTAATTGGCCACTTAAGTAAGTAAGTAAGTAAGTATATCAGGACACAGTTTTTGAGAAAAAAAACTGGAAGTCTAGCCACGCCTCATCGAGTACCTCCCATTAATAGACCTAATTAGTTTAGTAAAGTTCAAGCAGGATAAAGTTTTGGAGAAAAAATCTGGAAGTCTTGACACGCCCCTTATGGTACCTCCCATACAAATGTACCTTTCCGCCCACTTAAGAGATGGAGTAATAATATCAATACACCCAACGTATTTCTGTATTTTTTAAAGCTATAGCAGGATACAGTTTTTGAGAAAAAAAAAACTGGAAGTCTAGACGCGCCTCATCTGGAACACGCCCTTTCCGGCACCTCCCATACAAATGTACCACTCCGTTCACTTTAGAAATCGAGTAATAATATCAACATACTAGAAAATTGTAGGTCTCATTTGAATTTTCGAACTGAGCAGTCGTTTGTTTTATCGTTGAAAAAAAAAATAAAAAATAAAAAGCAAATAATTTGTTGGCTGAAAAAAAAACAATTTTTTTGGTTAATTATCCGTGATTATTGAAATGGATATTTCCGAATCGCCGGAGGGTACCATACCTTCCAAAAACATTCCACCTGATAAGGGCGTCGTTGATTTTAAAATGAAATCTTCTCTTGGTAAATCCTTATTGGAACCTCATTTGGACAATCCCATTGTCAATGACGGTGGCTCTACGGGCAAGATAAAGACAAGGAACACCGGAACAAGACCAAAAGATAAATGCAAAGCTTTTGACGAAAGAAGATTTGTTCAATTAAGCAAAACTGCTGCAGACATATCTCAAGTCGCTAATGTGCCCAACGACGTTTTGCTTCGAGGGGCTGCGGCAGAAGGAGGTAGCAAAATGGATTTCGAAATACCTATTGTGCAAGATGGAGACCACAGTCAAAGTAAACGCCAAAAACTTAATGAATCCCAAGGACCTTCATTTAATAATGAGATAAGTCAAAATCGCTTTGCCCTGCTTGGAGAGATTGATATTCTTACTGAACCCTGTACCCCAAGAGCTAACCCAGATGTTAAAGGTAATCCAATTAATAAAAGTGAATCCAGTCCCGGAGCAGAGAGACCAGCTAAAGAGGATTTTGTTGGAAAATCATTTTGTCCACCAATTTTTCTTTTTAATGTAGATGTGTCTAGTTTAGTCCAACAATTGAAAGATAAAAACATTTGTTTTAAAATAGTTAACAAGGGTCAAAAAAAATGCAAATTGTATGTAAAGGATCCATCAGTTCATTCAGAATTCATGGACGTCTTAAAGAAAAAGGAAATTCCGTCGTACACATACACTCCGAGGGAATTAAGACGAGTCAAATTGGTTATTAAGGGACTTCACCATAGAACGGCTTTAAATGTCATTAAAGATAACCTTGATTTTTTAGTACCCAACACAGTGGATTCAGTTACAAAATTTTCCACTGATTATTCAAGAAGGAACAATATCGATACGGGATTATTCCTGGTAACACTTTTGCCTGGTAAGTCTGCGAACGAACTTAGGGCTCAGCATTTTGTTTATCATCAGAGGGTTTCATGGGAATCGCCAAAAGTGAATTTAAATGTGGTCCAGTGTTGGCGTGCCAAAAGTGGGGCCACATATCGAAAAATTGTAGCCGATTGTACGTATGTGTGAAGTGTGATCAAAGCCACGGTCCTGGGGACTGCAAATTTGTCCGAGAGGAAGGAAGTCAACATATTGTGCGAACTGCGGAGAAAGAGGTCATTCGTCAAACTACAGAGGGTGTCCGGCTTACAAAACCTATTTAAAGAAGCTGAAGGAAATAAAAGAAGTAGCTAGAGAGAGGAAATTTTTAACATCTGATAATGTAGTTGGTGCAATAAGTACTTCTAAATTCGTTGATCCGAGAAATACGTATGCTAGTTTTTTTTCTGATTCTAAGCATTTAAATGTGGTTAGGTCGCCAAGACCACAGTTAATTGAAGAGTTTTTGAAAATTGCCAATCATATTTGTCAACCCGACACTCCTTCTTTGGAGGATGAAATCAAAGCATTTATTCGACGTTACAGATCACTATCGAAAGATCAGGCCAAGGGCCAGTGCTTGGAAATTTTGGAGAAGGTTAAACGCCAATATGGTCCGTAATTCTCTAAATTTTTTGTCATTTAATGTAGGCTCTCTTATTAGTTTGAGCCGTAGGGTAGAGTTGTTGAATATTGTGAAAACAAATGGGATAGATTTTGCGTTTATTCAGGAGACACATTTGAGAAATGAGCACAAAATCTATTTTAAAGATTTCAGTTTTATTAGAGATACTAGTTCGCAAGGAGTAGGGATTATGATAAAGAAATATATGAAATTCCAAAGGGTCCAAGTCCCCGATTGCAATTTTCCAAGTATTTTTTTGAGTATATGCCTCACTATAGATGGTGTCGGGAAAAATGTTTTAATTGGTTCGATGTACATCCCTTGTAACTCAGATAACACGCGCTTAGTTCAGAGTTTATCTGCTTTGTTCCGATTTTCTCGAAATTATGACGGTGTTATTTTAGGGGGTGACCTTAATTCCCGACACACATCATGGGGTGATTCAATGTGTAATACTAATGGAAATGTTTTATTTTCTTGGCTTCAACAGTCTTCAACAGACTTTCTTCGAATTTCCGACTCTGTGCCGTCCTATCCTAATGGACCCTCTTTTCTAGATCACTTTATTATTAGTTCAAATTTGCTTGATATAGATTATCATAATTTAAATATTACTAGCTTACCTACATTTTCGGATCATTTTCCGATTAAGTTAAACATTCAGCTCCCAGATTTTGATATACTTTTGTTTTCTCCAAGGAAATTTGTTTCTTATCGCAATACGAATTGGGACAATTATAGGAATGACATCATGTCTCAGTTATTACTTCATTTTCCTGATTCTGCGAGGAATTTGTCCGATGCTGAGATTGATCATATGTGAGGGAATTCACTTCCACCTTAAATTATGTGCAGGGTTTGCACTCTGAGTACATTGATTTGGGAAATAAGAGGGTAATTGTGTCTGAGAACGTAAAGAGACTTTATAAAATAAAGTACGGCTGGCAAAGGGAATTAAAGAAGGTTTTCCATAGGACACTTAGTCGAGCAGATGCGTTATACTTGAGATTGTCGAAACAGATTCAATTGTTGAATATAATTATTAGGAGGCAGGTTGAAATTGAGCAATCTGTAATCTTTTGTGGAAAACTTCGCACTATTAAACCTGGCCCCACGGCTCACAGACAAGTTTTTAAAATAATAGGCAACAGGAAAGCATCGAAATTGGGAAAATTGTCTGAGAATGGAGTGACGATAGAAGACGATGTAACAAGTGCAGGGAGGTTAAGAGATTACTTTTCTGTCATTTACAGTGGTGCGGTTTCTAATCGGAATATATCGAACATGCAGGCAGCCGTTGAAAGGACTGTTTCATCAATCACGAGGTTGCATACTTTTAATGCTCAAGGTTCTTCCATTAACCCACCGGAAGGCTCGAGGTTTGTTACATTCGATGAGGTCGTTAGCACATCTAAGGATATTAATAATAAACGGTCAAGCGGATTGGATGGTGTTTCCAATTATGTGATTAGGAGACTCCCGGCAAAGGCCTTCGAATACCTGACAATTGTATTCAATAACTGTATAAACAACTCCTATTTTCCGGAATCATGGAAGACTTCAAAGATTGTGCCACTTCGTAAGAAGGAGAACAATTGCGATATTGGTAATTTAAGACCAATATCAATGCTTTCGAATCTTGGCAAACTATTTGAGCGCATTATTCGGATAAAAATGGATATTGGGATGGATGATCCTTATATTCCGGATCTGCAGTTTGGTTTTAGGAAAGGTCATTCCACAACGGATGCATTGCTTAAATTTCAGAATGACATCGTTTTAAATTTGCGTGAACAACGGTGCACAGTAGCAGTGTCATTAGATGTGGAAAAAGCATTTGATCACGCGTCTCATCTTGGAATTCTTTTCAAAATTACCCGTCTTGGATTTGATCCTTCCGTAGTTAAGCTGTTTCACAGTTTTTTCTCTAATAGACGTTTTTGCGTCCAGTTTAATGATGTTTTATCTGATTTCGGAGATGTGAAGAGTGGTGTCCCACAGGGATCGATTTTGGCCCCGCACTTGTACAACATTTTTATGCATGATTTTCCCCATATTGATTTTGAATCGTGTGGTATTCTTTATGCCGATGACTCTCTACTTTATGCCCATGACGAGTCGCCAATTATTGCGCTTGGTAAAGTAAGGAACCATTTGCATAAGGTAAAAAGTTTTTATGATGAATGGGGCATAAAAATTAATGCTTCCAAATGCCAGGCTATCTGTATTAGAAACGCTTCTAAGAAGTGTAGAGCATTCGTGGTTCCGCAGAGTAAGCAGTTAAATCTAAATATTGATGGGGTTGAGGTTTCATTTGGAGATAATATGAAGTATTTGGGAGTTAATTTCAATAAACTTATGAAGTTTAACAAACATGCAAGGCTGGTTGTAGGGAAGTCATACAGAATACTGGGCTCAATGTCGAAACTGCTTGCTAATAAAAATCTCCCAACGGAAACAAAACTTTTGTTGTACAAAACATGCATACGGCCAGTATTTCTGTATGGTTTCCCTATATGGTTTAATGTATCTCCAGCGGTTATCGGGGAAATGGAAATTTTGGAAAGGAAAATATTGCGCCATTGTATTGGAAAATATTATGAATCAAGGTTTAAACGATATTCTAATAGAGTTATATATGGCGTGTCTAAAGTTACCCCCGTTGGGTTGTATGTTTGCGAGGTAATTTCCAGATTTGCCGATAGAGTAATTGTTCACGATAACAAATTTATATCCAACATATATGAAAGTCAGAAAAATTTCGGTTGGTCTGCTGTTAATTATTTATCGCCAATGGGATATATTAATGAAGTCCCCCCTGATTTTAATATATCGAGGAATTTACGCCATGAATTCTATTTAAGGTCATTATCTGGTACACATAGGGGATAGTGTGCTGGATAAGGTAACTTTTTGCATTTTTTTTACCTTTGCTTTTTATTTTTTTTTTTTTTTGTTATTTTTTAGATTAAGTTAGCTGTAAGTTCAATCGAGATATACATACTCTCATGCAATTGTAGTTCCGGGAGCAAGAACTTCCCTGCTTCAAAAATTAATCTTTTTATTTATATTTAATTCTTACATAGTTATGTATAGCTTGGCGCTGTTTAGTACACTTAATCTAAAGCAAATTAAGATATTACATTACAGTCTTAAGTTATCTTAAAAACAAATGTGGTTATGACTCTGTATAAATATAGTATTTTAAAAGGCTCAATAAATAAATAAACCTAAACCTAAACCTACTAGAAAATTGTATGTTTTACTGAGGGTGAGGGTATATGTAAGTCGGGTTGCCCGACTGAAACTTTCTTACTGGTTTTCGTATCAAATGATATATACCCTTATCCTAAGGGTGATGGTATAAAAAATGGGTGGAAGTAAGAGGGTGAATTCGGTTTTTTGTATGTGAGGTAAAAGAAGGCGTTTCTGTTTTTGAGAATTTGTCTACAATTGCAAAATTATACAACTTAGCTAATTAAAATTTTCCCTACTTGTCCGTGTAGAAGTTATATCCAAAAATAGGACACTTTGAAATTAAAAATACTTCTGAAGACTACTAAAAAAATAATTGTTTTTGCGAAAATATTCCAATATGGCCAGCTAATAGTAATTAAAATGCCAACTGATATAAGTGAGTGTCACCTAGAGTATCCAATTAATCGGGTTTAGGTTTTGTTCGATTAAAAGATTAATCGATTTTGGGATTTTTAATTTGCTCGATTAATCGGTTAGGGATTTTAAATTGCTCGAATTATTCGATTAAGGCGTTAAGTTAAATTTTGTTAAACAAAATGAACAACATAAAAATAATATTAAAACATAAAAACAAACGTAAAATAATAATTCATGTGAATTCAAAAACGTCCAATAAAAATAATTATGGATTAGGTACATACAAAAAAAATTATTTTAAAAGTTTTTAGTCAAATCTTCTAAAATAATCTTTTAAAAATAATATGCAATTAAGATGTTTGGCTTTTAGTCGATTTTTTTGTTTCGTTTTAATGAAGCTTGACTTTGAATACACCCTTTCACTTAAAGTAGATGTTGGTGAAACTAAATGAATTGCATTGAAAAGTTTTTCTCATCTCTTCTTTGTTTTAACTAGATACAGAAAATCATCAATTATATTACAGTTTACATTCGATTTTTTTAAATTTTGAATACTTTTTATAGTATCGTTCAATTTCAGTAAAAGATGATTTTCATTGATATCAATTATTTCCTCTTTTTCTTCCAACACAATATCATCATCTGTTACATTTATATTTTATTTATATAAAGAAAGAAGAATTTATTTAAAAATAATTTAAATCGATTAATCGGTTTGAATTGATCGATTATTCGTTAATCGAAAATTTACTATTTTTTCTTAATCGAAAAAAAATCTTCGATTAATCGAACAACGATTAATCGATTGAATACTCTAGTGTCACCTAAAAGATCTAAGTTTCTTTTTTTTTAATGACCCAGATACTAGAGCTCTCAACCAGCACACATTCAATGGAGCACACTGTATTTCGACGTATAAGATAGACAGACAGATATACGACGATGCGTTTTATGGCGCATTGCTGACGACACCAAAAAATTTCGATATGTTCGCACAACACACAATTTACGCTAAAAATGCACAACAAAAGTGCATGTACTTTGTCGGTTCGCAAACGCCCCAGTCCCGCCAAACGACATGATGGAATTCTAGGCGTCAATTTTTGAAGAAGAGAGCAAAAATAATAATAATAATTCTTGCTGTGACCGAGTAAGAGAGGGGAGAATAAGCCGGATCTGAAAATCCTTTATGGGTGGAGGCGACAAATGTAAAGTTATTGATATTGCCAATGTTGTTATTACTGGTGCGGCTGTTGTTGTTGGTGCTGCTATAATGCTGCAGTTGTTGTAGCTTGGTATGAGAAAACAATTGTCAAGCAATAAATCGATCTGTCTGATGTTGTAAATTGTCGTTATGTCGCACAGAGCGACAACACAAAAAGTGCATTTCATGCAATTCAATACCGGGACGACATGATACAACGCTGTGATGCGCACACACACACTTTCAAACAACATTACATGCACATCGATTCGTGTAAAAACATCAATTCACTGTGAATACTGTGCCATGCTGAATTGCAGCGGAAACGGATGTTAACGAGAATTGCATGAGGTCGATTGGTTGACGTTTGCCTCCCTTACCATCCCTCCGCTATGCTGCAATTCTTCATCTTGTTTTTTCAGGCGAACGGTTTTCATATCAATGAATAAAAACTGCATAAATTTCACAAAGTAATTCTCACGCAGGATTTCGCCATCTCGCAGTGTTCCCGTCTGTCATACTCTACGTTGTTTTGTTAACCAATACTGAGGCTTTTTGCTGTTTCGGGCTGTCATTCGCATGTAATAGTTACCATACAAATGTAAATTCGTTGTTCTTTGTATGTATGGTCGTGCACCTTTTGCTGCGTTTTGACTTTTCCAAGCGCTTTTTATACACTTTTTGGCAAATGCGCTCTGAACACTATCATACAAATGCCTGAGTCCATCAAACTCATAAATCAGTTAAAAGTCGCACAAATGCACAAAAGAGTAAAACGCACCGACCCCACCCTCCACGCCAAATGGGTGCATATACCTCTACACAAAATAATAAACACAACCGGATGCAAGTTTTTTGTTATGCATTTTCGTGCGTAGTGGGAGGACCAAACTTTTGTCATACAATCCCTTTACATCAGCTATTACTCCCACTGCTCAATCGTTCTTGCTTTTTCAGCCCTTAGGCAAAATATTGCCAAAATACTGGTCGCGTTGACATGGTATTGGTACGACAAGCTAAAACAAAAACAGATTCGGAAAATCGCTACAAATGCTCTTATAGCATGCATCGGTGTTGCAAGCAAAAACGTCACGTGGTTGCTACTGTTGTTAGTGATGAGGGGTTGGATAAAAAAAACGTAGTAATAATTTTGCAGTAAATACTGTAAAAACATCGAAAATCCATAAAAATGCATCATAATTTTTCAACGCATTCCTGTCAGTTGTGTTTGTAGGACGAGACAAAAGTGGTGTCTTAAGCAGGGTTGCCTTAGTTAAATATGTTTTTATATCATATGAACATAGTTTTTGGAACTATTGGCATTGTCAATGAACTTTGGTCGTATATCACTAAATTAAAATATTCGTGTTTCTTTGTTGTTACGATCTATGACATTTGCAAACATTTGAACAACTGTATAAAATAAAATTAAAAAGAAATGTTTGAACATCTGTCTGTCTGTCTGGATGTCTGTCTGTCTGGCTGTCCGGTTGGTGCGCACGACAACTTCCGAAAGACGGAACCAAATATTTTGAAATTTTGCACGTGTTAATATTTCCCCAAAACTATTTACGCTATTGAAAATGGGCTATATGACCACGCCCCTTCTGATACCTCCCATACAAATGTACCCCTCCGCCCACTTCAGGAAATTAATAATAATATTAACAAACCAACGCGATCGTGCGCAAATTCTTTATTTAGTAAAGCTAACACAAAACTGGAAGTCTAACCACGCCCCTTTTGGTACCTTTCATACAAATGTACCACTCCGCCAACTTTAGAGGTGGGGTATTGTATAATAAACAATTTTATATTTTACTGAGGGTAAGGGTATATGTAAGTCGGATTGCCCGACTGAAACTTTCTTATTGGTTTCTTAGTGCAGTTCTACTTAACGAATGCCAGGTATGTACAATTTGCAATCCCTTTACATGCACCAGGGGTAGTACTTCTTGTTTCTTTTTTCAAATTCCATATATTTCATGGCAACCCTTTCTTAACACTAGAAAAATCCTGTACACACATTTATTGTCAAAAAAACGTTGCGTTTTTTCGTTCTCCTCAACAAGGATATCTAAAAAACAACATCCTCAGTATTTACGCTTTATGTGCAACCATAAATATGCAACAGCACAAGGTGGCTTAAATAAAGCTTCATCTATCTCCTTGCAACATTTGTTTCCATCCAAAAGTCAGCCTGCTCGCCATTCGAGCACTCATTCTACTCAGCGCATGTTATGCACTCCCTTGGACTTCCTCAAAGAATTGTCAGTGTTTATAAATGTCCGTTGTTTGTAGTTCCCTCGCAGAGGGTAGAGGTTTCTTCACTCTTTTGTTGCACTGTTGTGATACCCCCAAAAGGTATTGGCAGTATCCTTTATATGCTGACGCATGTCCTCGTTATGCATAACTCCTGCTACCGCTGCTGTTGTTGTATAATGGGAGTGCTTTGTGTTGTGAATGCATGATAATAGATTTGCAATGTTACCGTCTGCCCGTACCCCGTAACTACACGCCTTTGGGTCTGTACAAAAAGTTGCATTTAATGTCGCACGTTTTCCTGTTGGAGATCCCCCAAAATTTGTGCTCGCCACTGGTCCGTTTACTGTCATAAATTTCACTTTTGATATTTTTTCTTTTTTTCTGGCATGCATTTGTTTAAAAACGAGGTGAATGGAGGATGAGGGTGTATCATCGTATATATGCATTTTCCGATAGGCTTTGTCATCATGTCAACCGAGTGATTATTTATTGAAATTTAAGCCTTTATGCAGATGAAAATTGAAAAAAATTGGTCAGATGCTCGCCAGGAGTACAGAAGCACAAATGTCGTTATACAAATAGAAAGTGTAAACGATTTTAGGGGGTTTGGACAAACAAAATTACCTTCAAATTATTAACTTTTAGTTATGAACGATAATCACTCAAGCTGAGATTAATCGCGGAATTTACTTGCATAAAAGTGATTTTTTTACATATCTCAACAAACTTATCGCCGGCTTACAACATACATCATATCAGGTTCGAGTTCGGTTAAGTATTTTTTTTCGAAACTCACAGTGTAATTACCTCCCATTCAAATTTTAAGTGTTGACGCATAGAACATTTAAGTGTGATATTATCAGGGACGTAACAGTTATAAGAGATATTACGAAAAAGTATTATTTAACCATTAACATTGACTAAGTGCAACCAATATAATCGTAACCAATATAAGTGAGAAATTTATTTTTTTGGTTATAAATAACCTTTAAAGCTACCAAATAAATTTGTTGGTTACTAATAACAATTATCGAAAGATATTTAATTTTTTGGTTATCTCTACCCAGATATCTAACGTATTTTGATGATACTTTTTATACCCCTATCCTACGGGTGGGAATATAATAGAGCCATGTCCGTCTGTCTATTTGAATGTCTGTCTGTCCGGCTGGTACGCACGATAAATTTCGAAAGACGTAGTCAATTGCTTCAATTGGGATTGCATATCGGCTACATGGCCACTCTCCTTCTGGTACCCCCCCCCCCCCCCCCCATACCGCCAACTTTAGGCAACGAGTAATAATATCGATACGACCAACGCGGTCGTGCCAAAATTCTGTAGTTGGTAAAGCTATAACAGGATAAAGTTTCGGACATAAAAACTGGAGGTCTAGACACGCCCCTTCTGGTACCTCTCATATAAAAGTACCCTATGGACAGTATATCACAAAGAAAGTATAATTGCAATCGGTCCACTTATTTGGCCAATATAACTATTTTTTAAAAAGAGGCGTGGTACCGCCCTCTTTCAACAAACAAATTATTTTTCTTATACGTCCGATATACGTACCAAATCTCTACTTTGTACCTATAATGGTTTAAAAGATACAGCCATTTCAAAATTCGAGTTGTATGGGGCGGCACCGCGCCTAATTTACCCCCTTGCAGTACGAATTTCCGAAAATCCCGTCTTAGTGCGCGTCTACGTCATAAAAGGGACCTACATTCCAAATTTCGCGGTTCTAGCTTTAGCCGTTTGGGCTGGGGAATGATCAGTCAGTCACCCAAGCCTTTTATATATATAGATTACTAGCGGAACCGGCGAACTTCGTCTCGCCCCAATTTTATGCCTTTAGATAAAGTCAGTAGAGAATGTTTGATAAACAAGGTTTTTCGATTAGTTTTCCGCCGCTAAAACAAACTCGAAAAGGCAACGTTCAGCTGACCGCACGTAAAACAGGGAAATTCGAGATTAATCCCACATACTTCCAGCGATTGGCCTTGCGATTTATTGATTGTCGTCGGGGAATTGGAATGGATGATCAGTTGGAATTATCTGATTCGTAAGATAAGGACTTCCTCTTCTTTGAATTTGTTCTTGATGATCGTCTGAAATCACATTGTTTATCAAATTCTTGACAGACAACAGCGTACCGTTGCACAATATGGGTTGATTCAGATTCCGCAATCTAAATTATCGATCCCACCTTTATCTGTAAATTATGCGGCACATTAAGCGAGTGGAAAATTCGGTCGGATTGCTGGTCGCTTCATTCTCTACGGTCAGATTTGTACGAATGCAGTTCTCAAGCGATTTAACTTTCTATTTTGAAATTCTAGCTATTGATATCTTTATTCTTCATTCATACTGCCCGTAAATTAATCCAATCGAGTTTTTTATAATTTTGTCCAATGTCATGAGTTACTTTTCCAAAGATGGGAACTGGCAAAAATTTACAGGGAACGATATCAATTCAGTCGAAACATCAACAAGAATTTGGCCATTGCCAAGCGCTAGCAGTTGCTTCGGGAATTCAGCAGAAGATGGGAGATTCTGGAATGAGCCCCTAATTTTTGGGTCAATTACAACTTCTTGACATTGACGACTTTTTCAAGTATGGTTTTAGCAAATCAGCAGCATTAGACATTTTAAGCAAAATCATAGCCCCACCAAATCGATTTAAATCCCCTCTTAAATCCTTTATCGTTCGGGCAACTACTTCCAAAGCTCGTTTATTCGTTATCACGCATTCATCCGAAATGTTGATTTGGAATTCCCGCATCTACTTCGCCTTTTCGAAATTCTTGGTCATTGTGTACTTTGGCTTTTTAACCGTGATAAGATTCATCGACAGTTTTAAAGTGGAATTTGCAGTTCGAATGCCTTCCAACAATGTGACAGGTATGCCAGACGATGCAGCGGCTAACTTTATTTGATATCTTGACCAAATTGTTGCCGGAATCACCAAAAAAAATGTCTTAGCTGTCCCACTCGGAGCATCGAGAAAGTAAATGCCTCCCGTTTCAACATCAACAATCTTCATAAAGAAATCGTACATGTTCTTGTACTCGGTATTTAAAAGCTGCACATTTGTTCGAACTCTTCCGGTCAGCTCATCTAGATTAAAGTCTTGCTCCCGTTAAAATTCGCGATCGAATGCGTCTTGCATCAAACGATTTGACGCTGGCATTCCCAATGTCGACAGCAGATTGCCGCACATCCCGTCGGGTTCGACGAATTTTTTATCTAAATATTATTTAACAGAAACTTTTCACCTAAACATCGTTCAAAACCATCAAATCATGCGAAAATTGCAAAATTTTGTCGATACAAAAAAAACAAATTTTTTGCACTTTTCCGGAATTTTCCGAATTTTTCCCTAAGAATTTTTCTATTTTTCCATTCGAAAAGCCATTCCGTAACAACTGCACACAAAATTCCTTACAAAAAACCAATTTACGATTATTCCAATTTCCCGACTCTTCCGAAGGATTTTCCCAAAATTATCTTGCATAAAACCATCATACCAATTACCGTTCTCTCTTGATGAATTACTACACACTGTTTACACCGTTTTTATACATAAAGATTTCACAATAAACCGAATTTTTCCAAGCAGCACAACAAATTTTCCACCGCCGTCGTCTAAAACCATCAAATCAAGCGATACAATGAAAAATTTCGTCGAAAAAATCCAGCATTTTCGAGTTTTTTCCAGAAATTTCCGAGTTTTCCACCAAGAGTTTTTCTAGTTTTCCATTCGAAAAGTCATTTCGGAATGATTATCCGAATTTTTCACATTTACATCATTCAAAATTATCAAAACACAATAAAATGTAAAATTTTCGTCTAAAAAAATTCAAATTTTTGGAATTTTTCCATAATTTTCTAACCAAAATTTTCTATTTTTTTCAACCAAAACGCCACTACAGAACAATTACACACATAATGTTATACAAAAATTCAATTTGCGATGCAAAATGTTTGCGAAAAAATCCAAATTTTTCAAGTTTTTCCGGAATTTTCCGAGTTTTCCACCGAGAATTTTTCTATGTTTCCATTCGGAAAGTCATTTCGGAATAATTATTTAAAATTGTTCACTGTTACATCGTCCAAAATTATCAAATCATACGCTAATATGCAAAATTTCGTCGAACAACAAATTCAAACTTTTTGAATTTTTCCGGAATTTTCCGCATTTTTCAACAAAATTTTTCCATTTTTCTATTCGAAAAGCCATTCTGTAACAATTACACACAAAATTCCATACAAAAAGACAATTTTCGATTTTTTCAATTTTCCGGAAGATTTTTCCAAAATTCTAAACCTGCTCCTGGCAATAACGGACAACTAAAAAAAAGTTTGAGCAAAATCGGCCCAGCCGTTCTCAATTGATGAATTACTATACATTTTTGCCACCATTTTTATATATATAAATTATATAAAACAGTTGTTGATTTTCCAGGTCTAAAGCCACACTGATAAGGCCCGATCAGGTTGGATAACACTGGCTTTAGTCTTTCACATAGCACACTCGACAGGACCTTATATGCGATGGGTAAAAGGCTGATCCCGCGGTAGTTGGAGCACACACTTGGATCACCTTTTTTCAGCATAGGACATAATACGCTTACATTCCAATCGTCGGACATGCACTCTTTAAGCCAAACCGTGCGCAGGAGCTGGTGCATGCTCGTTATCAGCTCCTCGCCACCGGAATTGAAGAGCTCTGCGGGCAGACCGTCGGCACCGGCTGCTTTGTTGTTTTTCAGCCGCGATCTTGCTCTTCTTACCTCGGCTTGACTTGGTGGTGGGCAATCTAAGCCGTCGTCGACAATTGGCGTGATAACTTCACGTGCGCTGCCTTCTGGAACCAGCAGTTGCTGGAAGTGTTCTCTCCATATGTGCAGCACACTCTGCGTATCCGTGACCAGATTTCCATCATTGTCCTTACAGGTGGGAAGGCCATTACCGTATCCATTTGCTCTTACTTTCTGGTAAAATTTTCGGACCTCACCTCTATCCCTGTATCGCTCTATATCCTCGCTCTCCCGTTCCTTCATCTGACGTTTTTTTTTTTCGCCTAAATAGCTGTCTCGCCTGTTTGGCTTTCTCCTTATGCCGTACCCTAACAGCACGGGTTACAATTGGCTGTAGCGTTGCCCTATATGCAGCATCCTGTTCCTCAGATGCTATGCGACATTCTTCATCGTACCAGGATTCGTCTGAGCACCGCTTTTCATATCCTAGTACGGTTGTTGCGGCGGTTGCCATGGAATGCACAATATGCTGCCACTGTGTATCGGGAACGTCAGAAGTAGAGGCGTTGTGTCGTTAAAGTTGGGAAAGCTGGTTGGAGTAGACAGTAGCTATCTCTGGGGTTTGCAGCTTCGCGATGTCCAGCTTTCTTTGTGTTTGGTTACGTGCGTTTTTCGCTCTGCTCAATCTTGTGCGCACCTTGGCTGCAACCAGGTAATGATCCGAGTCAATATTAGCACCACGGATCATACGCACGTCCATTACACTAGATGCATGCCTGGCATCAATTACCACATGATCAATTTGATTTTTGGTGTTTTGATCGGGGGATAGCCAAGTTGCCTTGTGGATATCTTTGTGCTGGAATCTGGTTCCACTCACTGCCATGTTCCTTCCCGCTGCGAAGCTAACCAGCCTTAACCCGTTGTCTGACGTGTCGGTATGCAGGCTGAGTTTACCGATCGATGGACCAAGAACATCTTCCCTTCCTATTTTTGCATTAAAGTCTCCCAGAACAATTTTAATGTCGTGGCCATGGCGCTCGTAAAATGCATCTTTAATCTCATCGTCTTTATCTTCCGTCGGGGCGAGTACACAAATCAGCGTGATGTACAAATATTTCGCCCGGATGCGAATGGTGGCTATTCGGTCACCTACAGGGTTAAACCGCGAGATCAGGTGTCGAAGTTTCTTGCCGACTATGAAACCACATCCAAATTCGTGTCTTTCTGCATGGCAGCTGCAAAAGATGTCACAGTTCTTTCGTCGTGTGCATCCCTGTCGCGTCCATCTAATTTCCTGTATGACGGTGATGTTAGCCTTGTATTTGTCGAGGATATCCGCCAGTTGGATAGAGGCACAATCTCTGTAAAGAGTTCGGACATTCCAGGTGCATATCCTTAAATCATGGTCCTTATATCGTTTGCGGGGGTCGTCAACATTTGGGGGGGTTCAACAACTGACCAGATTTTCACACTTCGGCAAATCCTGGAAAAGATCCAAGAGAAATTACTCGCTGCCTTCGACAGCCCGATACGGCAGAAATTACTCGAATCCATGGCTGAGTTTGGTATTCCAGCGAAGCTGATACATCTTTGCGGAATGACGCTGACTGACACGAAGTCTTCAGTGAACATTGGCAAGGACCTTGCGGAGCCATTCTATACCAGACGAGGCCTATAACATGGCGAAGGCCTACACGCTACTCGCGTACGCTGATGATGTAGACATCATCGGTCGAAAACTGCTAGATGTGACTGCAGCCTTCAGGTATACAGAAGGAATCAGCGAAATAAGGCCTAACTGTGAACGAGGACAAAACGAAGTTATTAGATTCAACGAACAAAGAATCTACTATAATTTCGAGGTGGTAGATAATTGTGTCTACCTAGGCTCCGCCATCAACAAAGCAAATAATGTCAGCCTAGAAATCCGGAGTAGAATCCTGCTTGCAAATAAATGCTACTACGGACTAAGCAAGCGATTCAATGACTTAGCCCTCACTCGACGAACAAAACTCCAGCTATAGCAGATACTGGTTCTACCTGTCTTAATGTATGGCTCAGAATCCTGGGTTATGACACAAGCGGATAAATCGGTTCTGGCGGTATTCGAGAGAAAAATAATCCGTAAAGTATATGGGCCCATCATCGTTAACGGAGAGTATGAATCATGAGCTGTACACTGACATTGACGTGGTCAGACGCATTAAGGTGCAACGGTTGCGTTGGCTAGGTCATGTTGTACGCATGGACGAAAATACTCCAGCTCGAAAAGTCTTCGACAATGAACTCGATGGACGGCGCAAAAGAGAGCGACCAAAACTCAGTTGGAAAGACCAGGTACTGAGAACCTTACAGAACTCGGTGTGACTAACTGGAGAAGAAGCGCAGAAGATCGAGGCGCTTATAATATTTTTCTACGTGCGGTATATAATCCACTGGGATTGCATAGAAGTTCCAGCTAAGTAAGTAAGTAAGTATTATATGAAACTTAAAAAAATCATCCTTTAAAAAAGTTCTGGTTTTTGACATTAACTGCGAGAAGCGTACTTGGGTACTCAAAGCCGTCTCAAGAAGATGACTGGTACGATGATGAATGTCGCAATGCCACGAGAGAGACGGATGCTGCATACAGGGCGAAACTGCAGCCAATGGCAACGCGAGCTGTTCGTGAACATCAGAGGGAGAAGAGACCAGTGGCAACTCGTCTTTTTAGAAGAAAAAAGAAATAGCTGAAGAAGGGACAGGATGAGTGCACTGAGTTGCTCCGAAGTAGAGGGGAAGCCCGAAAATTCTACAAGAGAGTTAAAGCGAGAATGCGTGGAACAGGGTTGCCCTCCTGCAAGGATAACGATGGTCAGCTAGTAACGGACCCGGATAACGTTCTGAAGGTATGGAGAGATCACTTTAGAAATTTACTGGATACTGACACCACTCCAGAAGACCCCGCTCCAATCCATGACGATGGTATTAACGGTCCACTTCCGAGAGATACGTATGGCGATCTCCCGCCTTAAAAACAACAAAGCTGCTGGAGCCGATGGTCTCCCAGCTGAATTGTTTAAGGCTGGTGGGGAGGAGCTGATTAGGAGCATGCATCAGCTCATGGAGAACATCCGGCAAGAGGAGAGCATGCCCGGGGATTGGAGTCTCAGTCTGTTATGTCCCATATACAAGAAAGGAGATCGTAGTGAATGTAAGAACTATCGTGGAATAAGCCTATTACCAATTGCATACAATGTCCTTTCAAGCATATTGTGTGAACGTCTAAATCCAATTGTAGAAAAGCTAATTGGACCATATCAGTGCGGCTTTAGACCTGGCAAATCTACGACGGATCAAATATTCACCTTACAACAAATCCTGGAAAAAACCCATGAAAAGCAGATCGACACCTACCACCTATTTGTCGACTACAAAGCTGCCTTCGACTCTCCGATAAGGAATAGGCTTTATGAGACTATGTCTGAGTTTGGTATTCCTGCAAAGCTAATTCGACTTTGCAGATGTACCTTAGAATACACCAAATCCTCGATTAAGATTGGTAAAGATCAGTCTGAACCATTCAACACGGAAAGAGGTCTCAGGCAGGGCGATAGACTGTCCTGTACACTATTTAATATAGTTATGGAGAAGGTGATGAGAAAGGCTGGTGTCAACATGTCTGGCACCATATTCCACAAAAGCCACATGCCACTAGCCTACGCCGATGATATAGATATCATTGGCCGAAATCTGCGTGACGTTACTGCAGTCTTCTCATCCCTAGAAAAGGAGTCGGCAAAAATGGGTTTAGCGGTCAACGAGGACAAAACAAAAATAATGATTTCGACGAACAAAGAGTCCTCTCGATGGGGACGCAGCGTCAACGTTGAAAATTATTGTTTTGAGGTAGTAGATGAGTTTACCTACCTCGGATCTTCCGTCAATAAGAAAAATAATGTCAGCCAAGAAATTAAGCGGAGAATAGTGCTAGCCAATAGATGTTTTTACGGACTTCGGCAGCACTTTAGTAATACCACCTTATCTCGGAATACTAAGAAATAGCTTTACCTGGTGCTAATCTTACCCGTTCTTTTGTATGCTGCCGAATCATGGGTGCTTACGACAACGGACATACAAAACCTGGGAGTATTCGAGAGAAAAGTACTCCGAAAAATGTATGGACCTATCTGTGTCGACGGCGAGTTTCGCCATCGGATGAACCATGAGCTGTATGAGCTTTACCACGACATCGACGTAGCTAAGTAGCTAAAAGAGTCAGAATGCAACGACTACGATGGCTGGGTCATGTTGCCAGGATGGATGTAAATGCTCCAGCGAGAAAGGTGTTTGAAGGCGAACCTGAAGGACGGCGCAGAGCAGGGAGACCCAAACTCCGTTGGAAGGGCCAAGTGGTAGGCGACGTGCCACCATCTGGTAGGACTAACTGGAGAACACTCGCACAAGACCGAAGCGTGTGGAATTCTTTAGTACTTCAGGCCTCAAACTTATGAACCATGTTTGTAAGTTGTAATTGGCCACTTAAGTAAGTAAGTATGTAAAGCCCACTTTACACTGGCAGACAAGTCTGTGAGATATAATGCCTGCCCAGACTTATCCCCCAGTCTAGGGCAATGTATTCGGTCTGCGCAGACTTGTCTGTAAAAAATCAAAACGATTTTGGTTTTGATAAATCTGGGCAGACATGTCTGATAATGTAGGGACAGGTTCGACAGACTTTTTTTTCGTGTCAAAGAAAAATTTGAAAATAAAAATAGGAAAAATTGTTAAACTAGTTAGAATATACAAATAAAAGTCAAATGAAGAAGTATTTTAAGAAATCAACATTCAAAAAGTGTTGTGCTAAGTTTTTGTAAAAACCAAATACAAATATTAGGAATGTTCCGGTACACCGTTCATGTTGACTGCTGGTGAAAAATGAAAGTTCGACAGATACGTCTGAAGTGTAAAGGGGAAGGCAGATGTTTACAGGGATTTTTTGTCTCCCAGACAAGTCTGCCAGTGTAAAGGGCCCTTAAGTAACATAATTGAACCATACCAATATTATCATAATAAAAATAAATGACAATAATTTACGTTTTACATATTCAAAATCAACATCGGCCCGTAAAATATAACCATCCTTTACATATAAGAAGTTTTCTAACTACATACTTCTGATAAACAAATCCCAAAACTGCTTGTGAAAATGAAAATGTGCGTAAACCTGAATTTTTTTATTCAATAAAATTATCTTAATCACTTTGCAATAATGAATCGCAGATACAATTATTCCCGCATCATGTTCCACACAAATTTTCAAATAATGACAAATAGCTCAACTGTCAATCACAATTTATCACATTTTAAAATTATTAAAACATCGTTAAAAGAAAACACAACTCAAAACAATTGCTCTTCATTTCCAGGAAACCACTTTCAGAAATTTTGCATGCTTTTTCACAATAGAAAACCGATAAAAACATCTGTTTATACCGAATGATTACACAGGACATCCATCCCCTGTTCTTCGTATGAGGCAAAAGAAATGTTAAACAACAAAATAATTTGTTTTATTGACAACGCACATTTTCTTGGTCATTAATCTTTAATT
Organism: Muscina levida; assembly: GCA_964034835.1. NCBI lineage: Eukaryota > Metazoa > Arthropoda > Insecta > Diptera > Muscidae > Muscina > Muscina levida. Next base: position 49,230,261 of record OZ035881.1, on the reverse strand, counting down.
GCCGAACAATGAAACAGAAAGCGACGAAGCACACACCGAAATAAATGCTTAAATCAACAAATGTCAAAATCATAATGTCAACGTCATGAACTCGAACTAAAGCGGAATGAGCCGTGCTCTTCATTTGTCACCGCACAGGATAATTAATAATTGCCAAAAATTCTAAAAAGAACGTAAAACAGACTGCTATATTAATTGATGTTTGAGAGGGTCGATAGAGAATCACATAGGCATGCTGCTATCCATCACAATTGGAATGAATGACAGCTATCAATTCCGACAATTCAAGTGTCAAGTAAGGTTAGTGATAGTTTGTTCGATATGTAGTATAAAATAATATACGTATGTACATAGCAATTTGCTGTTATTTCTGAAACATGTAGTAAATTATTAAAATTTAAGAGTAGCTAACAAAATCTTATTTTATTCGCACTCACTTACAGTGGGAGTAAAAATAAAGTTTAAAAATTTTAACAATCGCCTTAAATGTTTATGTAAGGAGAATTAATACGCGTTAGATTCCAAGATCGAAAACTTGTGGCAAAGTTAAAAAGCAAAAAGGACTGTAAAACGTAAAAAAACTCGTCTCACATTAGAGGTTGGTTGGTTAGGTGTGAGACGGGAGGAACTTGTGTTGCAGACACTACCTATAGGTAATACCTAGGCCCTCACGATTCGAAGTCAGTAATGGGCCGTTTTTATAGAAAAAGGTCCGGTTTGATTACCTTTTTACAGCGTTTGCTACAACATGTATAGTTTCCACTTCAAATTTGACGTGGTTTGGTGGTATAAGTTCGAAATAAGGAAAGAAAATTTACATAAAATTCTATTTTCGATTATTATCGTCAATGCGTACTAGGAAGACATCGTCGCACAGTAATCGAATTTTGAACATATATTTTGGACCTTCGTACACAGCGTACACAGTATCGAAAATTATTGACAGAGTTGGAAAGGATAGCTGGAGACATTTTAAATCAGAACATAACCCAGCTGACCTAATTAGTAGGGGCATTCGTCCTCAAGATTTGATGTATAATAGTCAATGGTGGCATGGACCTTCATGGATAAGATCTGGTAGCAATCAATGGGAGAGTCATTGTGCTGAATTTAATACCGTAGAAGAAGTGCGAAAATTAAGATCACTTTTTACTTATATCAAGGGATTTGAAGATGTTTTAATTCGATTTTCTTCCTACGCGAAAGCCTTACGAGTTAAAGGCCTGCAGCGTTCCATTCATTCTACTTGTACAAACAGATAAAACAAGTAAAACCTGATATTATCGGTACTAATACAACAAATAGTAGAACAAAACATGTGCTCATTCGTTTTGGATTGAGTAGATCGCGTCTCATCTCTTTCTCTAGTTCTCTTTGTAGTGGAAACTTTTTTTTCTCTTTATCTGTTCTTCTCAGTGAAGTAACTGTTGTTCCTCTTTTTTAAATGGATATATCCATTTAATATAGATATTCCAGACCATACGCTTTGCGTTGATGATGTTTTCTTACTATTTTTTTTTATTCTTTTTACCAAAAGTAATGGTGTAAGTTTCACCTGTGGCAAATTTTAACAAAAAAGAAAACAAAATTTCGCTTTTTATTCTTTATGCTTGCAGCGTCACGCTCCCCACATATTCCAAGCACAGATAACAAGAACACCGATATATCTGTTTGTTGTGTATGTATTCATACAATTATTTTTGATACTTGGTACTTTCACTCTCTCATACCTATTCTATCGTTATCTAAAAGAGAAATATTCCATACGCACTCAATCCAAAGAGAGCGAAACAGTTACAAGCAGATATAATAAAATTGAACTACATACAACAAGTGTGTTTGGATGGTTCTTTGCAGACCTATATTACGAGTTATCGCATATGTTTACCAATTTATTGATCGGCTTAAAAACCAATGTAAAAATGTGTCTTCTACAATCATTATATCCTCCAATGAACTTCTGTCTGTGAAGGAACGTTTGGTAGCCGTAACTCAAGAGGCTTATTTCGCTGACGAGTATTATCACCTGTCAAACGACGAACCAATATAACGAACCCATTTATGGACGCAAAAGGTTTGCTGCGTATTGGCGGTAGTTTATCAAATGCACCATCTTTATCTTTTAATGAAAGACATCCATATGATATAAAAATTACACTGGCAGGGCTTGTTTGATAACAAAGGGATATGTTTGTCGTTTTGTATGTTTTGCACAAGTGCAATTCATTTGGAAGCTGTAAGCGACTTAAGTTCAACTGTGTTTTTAGCAGCTTTCGCAAGATTTGTCTCTCGCCGTGGGTGTCCAAAAAACATGTACTCAGACAATGGCACTAATTTCGTCGGAGCGTCCAAAACGCTTAAGGCTGAACTTCGGATGTTCCTTCGTACTGCAAATTCCGAACTAACTAATGCTTATCTAGATCAAGGTGTAAATTGGAGCTTTAATCCGGCAGGTGCGCCCCATAAATATACTTTTGAGGAATTTTCAACTTTATTGGCCCGCATAGAGGCTTGTTTAAATTCGAGACCTCTGTGCCCTTTATCCGATGACATTTCATGCCATGACGTTCTGACACACGGACATTTTTTGATTGGAGGGCCGATCCTATCCCCCAGCCGAGCCAGAAATTAATGAAGCCCCAGAATCCATTATAAATCGGTAGCAAAGAGTTAAGGCATTGAACCAACGATTATGTCGTCGTTGGAAAAATGAATATTTAAAGGAGTTAACAAAAAGGAACAAATGGCAAAAGCTAGAAGAAAATATTAATGTTGATGACATGGTGGTTATCAAAGATGATAACTTGCCACTTAACGAATGGAGGTTAGGTCGTGTCACTAAATTACAGAAAATCGTGTAGGCAAAAAACCAATTGTATGCCGCGTTTGTTTAAGAGATCACCCTCTATGTTTCTGTCATAAATTTTTGGATATGGACTATACAGAAAGAATGAAAATAGTTTAGATTTATCAACATTGTGCTGGGTGTCTTGCGCACGATCACACATGGCTCACTTGTACAAGTTCCGGGAAGTACCGAGACTGTGGCGACATGCATCACACTCTTCTTCATTAACCTGGACCTCGTTCGTCCAAAAAATCAAACCTTGGACCTAGTTCGTCCAAAGACCAATCTCCAAGGGAACCAAGTTCGTTCCAAAAAGGACCCCGTTCGTCCAATTATTATTATTATAATTATTATTAGCCTTTAAAACAACTTGACACATATATATATTTATATATTAGTGTCTACGTCAGAGGCCGAAATGATCAAAGATTTCCATTCGCTTCGATCTTGTGCGCACCGTCTCCAGTCAGTCCTACCAAGCAGCGTCAGTGATTCCTCCACCTGGTCCTTCCAACGAAGTCGCGGTCTCCCTCTTTTGCGCCGTCCTTCGAGGTCTTGATAGAATACCTTTCGCGCTGGAGTTTCCTCATCCATTCTCACGACATGGCCTAGCCAGCGTAATCGTTGCACTTTGATCCGCTTGACGACATCAATGTCGTGGTATAACTCGTACAGCTCATGGTTCATCCGAATCCTAAACTCGCCGTTTACGCAAATGGGTCCATATATTTTGCGGAGTATTTTTCTCTCAAACACCGCCAGATGAGCTGCATCTGCCTGTGTAAGCACCCAAGATTCGGAGGCGTACAACAGGACCGGTAAAATTAGTACCTGGTACAGCTGGACTTTGGTAGTTCGAGATAGGGTGGTGTTTATAAAGTGCTCGCGTAGTCCAAAGAAACACCTGTTAGCAAGCACTATTCTCCGTTTTATTTCGAGGCTGACACTGTTGTTCTTGTTCATGGCGGATCCAAGGAAGATAAATTCATCCACTACCTCAAAGCAATAGTTTTCAACATTCACGCTGCGTCCCCAACGGGTGGACACTTTGTTCGATGATACCATTAACTTCGTCTTGTCCTCATTCACTGCCAAACCCACTTTCGCTGACTCCCTTTCAACTGATGTGAACACAGCTGTTACCTCTCGCATCGTTCGACCGATAATGTCGATATTATCGGCATATGCGAGCAGCATGTGGCTCTTATTAAATATGGTGCCAGACATGTTAACCGCTGCTTTCCTTAACACCTTCTCCATCACTATGTTGAACAGCATACATGACAAACCGTCACCCTGTCTAAGACCTCTCGTCGTATCGAATGGTGCAGATAGATCCTTGCCAATCCGAACAGAGGATTTGGTATTCGTAAGGGTACACCGACAGAGACGAATTATCTTCGCAGGAATACCGAACTCAGACATGGCTTCGTATAGTCGATGCCTGATGGGACTATCGAAGGCAGCTTTGTAATCGACAAAGGGGTGGTAAGTGTCGATTTGCTTCTCATGGGTTTTCTCAAGAATCTGCCGTAGTGTAAATATCTGATCCGTCGTGGATTTGCCTGGTCTAAAGCCGCACTGATAAGGTCCAATCAGGTTTTCCACAATTGGCTTTAGACGTTCACACAGTATGCTAGACAGGACCTTATACGCAATGGGTAAGAGGCTAATTCCACGATAGTTTTTACACTCACTTCGGTCACCTTTTTTGTAGATTGGACATAGCACACTGAGATTCCAATACTCTATGAGTTGTTGCATGCTTAAAACAAGCTCATCTCCACCCGCCTTAAACAACTCAGCTGGAAGACCAGCGGCCTTGTTGTTCTTTAGGCGGGATATGGCAGTTGTTATCTCAGCTTGGCTCGGAGGTGGACACTCGATGTTATCATCTCGGATTGGTGCACAGTCTTCATCAGCCGAGTTTTCACACATAAATAGGCTGCAGAAGTGATCTTTATATATTCTCAGTACGCTCTCGGAGTCAGTAACGAGATGACCATCCTTGTCTTTACAGGAGGGAAGACCTGTTCCATGTACCTTTCCTTTTATCTTCTGATAGAATTTTCGGGCTTCACCTCTGTTCCTGTAATCTTCAATACACACATTATTCCGCTCCTTAAACTCTCGTTTTTTTCGCCTGAAGAGTCGAGTCGCCTCCCGCCTCTTCTTCCTATACTTTTCATGAACAGCTCGCGTTGCCATTGGCTGCAGTTTGCCCCTGTATGCAGCATCTTGTTCCCGGGTGGCATCGCGGCATTGGTCATCGTACCAGGCATTATCGTTAAAGGGCTTCACATACCCTAGTACGGACCGCGCAGTCCTTTCCATCGAGTGGGCAATATGTTGCCATTTCGCGCTAGTATTTTCGGGAGTTGGAGCTTCAAGAAGTAGTTGAGTGAGTTGGTCAGAATAGGCGTTGGCTATCACCGCGGTCTGCAGTTTAGCGATGTCCGGCTTTCTCTGTGCCTGGTTACGCAGGGTTTTCGCTCTGCTTAGCCTAGTACGCACCTTCACTGCAGTGAGGTGGTGATCCGAGTTGATGTTCGCACCTCTGATCACTTGTACGTCTAAGACACTTGACGCGTGCCTTCCATCGATTACCACGTGATCAATTTGGTTTCTCGTTACTTGATCAGGAGATATCCACGTTGCTTTGTGAATGTTTTTGTGGTCAAATCGTGTGCTGCTAATTACCATGTTCCTTGCTGCAGAGAAATCAATCAGTCTGATTCCGTTTGGCGATGTGTCAGTATGCAGACTAAATTTTCCGACTGTTGGGCTAAAGACATTCTCCCGGCCTATTTTGGCATTAAAATCTCCCAGCGCGATTTTAACATCATGGCCCGGGCTACGGTCATATGTTTCTTCAAGTAGAATTCGTCTTTGACCTCGTCACTTTTCTCCTCCGTCGGAGCATGAGCACATATCAGCGTGATGTAGAAAAATTTGGCCTTTAGTCTTATGGTGGCGATTCGTTCACTGACAGGAGTAAACCTAGAGACCAGGTGTCGTAGTCTCTTGCCGACCACAAATCCACATCCAAACTCATGCTTTTCCGCGTGGCAGCTGTAGTACACGTCACACATCCTCATCCGCGAGCATCCATATCCAGTCCACCGAATTTCCTGTATAGCAGTAATGTCAGCCTTATACTCTTCGAGGACATCCGCCAGTTGAATAGAGGCACCTGGTCGGTAAAGAGTTCTAACATTCCAAGTGCATATTCTCAAATCATGGTCCTTAAAAAGTTTGCGGTGGTCGTCACCATTTTGGGGGTTTCTTTTTCTCTTATTTCTCATTTTATTCACTGCAATTATACTGGTGGCCGTTCGTCCAATGGCCGATCAAAAAACGATCACCCGTGTATCTAAGGAAAGGTCCCGATCGCCCAGAAATAGAAAGACTCAAATTTCGTCCAAGGAAGTCGTCCCTTTCGCATCGCAGCAATCTAGTTCATATCGTACCAGAACAGAGCGTACAAGTAAAACCATATTGACATATAATCTTCAGGAATCTATAATGATACGGCCGACTGCTTTCGTAAAGATTGTTGTTGGAGAGCGCTATATTTACGAACGAGCCTTAATTGATCCTGGCGCAGAGTGTTCAATTATAGCTGAGACTCTTGTGAGAAAGATGGGACAAAGGATTGTGCGTGTTGGGAGTAAATGGAAGTGGCTGCTACAACTTAGAGAAAGCAGTGGCAAGTCTACCACAGTTGAAACGTACGCTGAGGTTCGTTGGAACCATTCTGTGGTAACACCTAAGAAGTCTATTGACGCTCGGATTGTGGAAGAATTCCCAGGTCTACAACTAGCTGATAAGCTCTTCCATACCTCAGCTCTAGTCCACATCACTTTAGGGGCTGATTTATATCCAAAGATTATTCGAAATGGTGTAAGTGGCGGCACATTTGGGAAACCTCTCGCTCAATTTACAATTTTTGGATACATCATCTCGGGGTCTTGTACACCATGATTAGTACCGTAAGAAGTTGTGTGAATTTTTACTTTTTAACCATGATATGTGAATTGCTTTGTCTTTACAGTCCGCTGCTTTGAAGAAATTATTACTATGAATTATTTAGTTTTAATTTATCTACTACAAAGTGTTTCGAAAAAACACTCATGAATTTATTTTAATTTAGATTTATAACTTTTTATCGTTCCAAGCCTGGTTCAACATTTTTGTTGCAGGAATGCTGCAAGGGGGCCGGAATGTTCAAACTGATAAAGATCCATCTATTGGAAAAGTTGAGGCGCGAACATTGTATGGATATTGTTGTGATGTCGTCCAATTGGATGTGGCCACTCTGATCTGAGCTTGGGATTTTTTACTCGTTCATAAAACAACAGTTACTAGTTAAGAATAATGTATGTGGCAGTGTCCATTTTTATTGAATTATTAATCAGTGTGCTTGAATCCAACATGTTAAAAAGTCAACGAATTTAAATAAAATTTATTGAGATTTTTTGCATTAAAAAATTATCTCTACGTCTTTCACTTTGCTAACAATAAACAGAGGAAAGTGTAGCCAACACTATCGACGCAATCCTACAGAGATTTTTTCGCTTCATTTTCAAGTGGTGATTGTAGTCATCCATTAACTTGGTTGGTTCCAGTTTTGCTCCACCAGCTATCTATTTGTTGTTGGAAAAATCAAGATTATATCGAGAATAATCATAGTCCATATTCATTCCTGAGTCCAATTTTCATAAGCGAACATCTTACGCAAAATTTTAGTGAATTCAGTGTACTTACAAAAATATATGTATGTGTGTAAAACTATGAGGTTCAATTCGGTCATTTGGGAGGTACTTTGAGGGTTGTGGCGAAGGTTTCCCCCGGTAGTCCGTTTGGAAGTTATGAAAGAAATATTAAATATCCAAAAATAGGTAATTTTGTATGGGAGGTACCAGAAGGGTAGTTCGTTTTGAAAAATATTAATACCGGTAAATTTTCATACCTATCCGTTGACGTTTACTCGAATTATCCTGCTCACCAGCCATCCAGCCAGACAGACGGACGTAGCTCAATAGTCTTAAAAAGTTCTGAAACGAATTTAGTCTTAAGATACTTGGGGTCTAACTTGTCTCCTTGAATGCGTTACACTTTTTTTCGTATCAAATGATATATACCCTCATCCGAAAGGGTGATGGTTTAAAAACAGTTTAATAACCAATATATGGATTTGATGTGTCATGGCTACGTAATTTCAAAAATGGTAAAAAATAGAAAAAAGTAAAAATTTAAATATTTTGAGACTTTTCTCCACTTATGTTGTCATAACTCAAAAATAAATTGTCCAATTTTGTTAAAATAAATTTAAAAAAATTTTGATTTACAATATCTTCTTTCAAAGTTATAAAACTAACTGCTGGATGGCTGGTGGGCAGGATAAATTGAGTAAACTTAAACTGATCTTTAAGGCAATGTACAAGTATTATTTTTGTTTAAAATAAAGTAATTGGATTGTAAATGTGCAGAATAGCCCCACCCTTCTGGTAGCTCCGATACAAATGACCGAATTGACCCTCATACATGCATATCTTTTTGTAAGTCCATTGAATTCAGCTTTATTTTCGGTAAGAGGTACGTTTAGGAAAATTTCACTCTGACATGAATTTGGACTATATCGGCCGACTCATTCTGATACCTCCCATACAAAATTAGATTTATTGTAAAATTATAATTTTTTCTATACCTTCCAAACGGACAACTCCAGGATATATGAATTTGGTTCGTTTATCTATCTTCTAATATTAGAGAAATACAGAGAAAACCAACGCATTTGCCTGACCCCTTCTGGTACCGCCTATACAGATACTCGGTCATCTGCTCTCGCTCTCATAGTTTTATACACTGAATTCTGCAATATTTGGTGCATTGAAATTTGACTCAGGAATCCTTTACAAAATAAATTAAATCCGCTCCAGCACATTCGAACCGCAGGAAACCCAAAACATATAGTTCTACAGGCATATCTTTTTTGAGCACAAAGTCAACGATTAATTTCTAAAAGAAACTCCTCAAAACGTTGGGAATAATTTGCTTCCAATATTTTGTATTATCAGGTGAAACATAAGAAAGCGGAAGGATTACCAAAGCCATTAAAAGTGATGATTTTTTTGGGATTTTTGTGCGAATTAAATAGAGACTTTTTGTGACCATATGTCCAGAGATATTGAATTTAATTTTTTACGATGATTTCGTGTAACCTTTTCAACAGTTGAATTATATGTGGAATTAGTGATGGTATTTATCAATCAGTTTCTATACTGGTTTTTATAGATTTGTCTATCGCGGTTTATTTTTTGAACTGTTATGCGTGCCTCTGTTATGCGGTTGACCTGGGTTCTATCCCTGTCTCAGCCTTTTCATTAGTCTCATCAATCGGATATTAAATATCAACCTATTAAAGAAAAATCAAAAATCTGCAATCCGGTATCGTGGTTAAGCTGTAGGTAGAGTTGTGTAATTCTAAAAATAGAAGCGGGTTAATTCACAATAATATTCACAATACTGTAGGTTCAGTCGTGTGATTCTTAAGGAAAATTAAGTTTTTATTTTAGCATTTCCTTCCAATTAAATTGTATCCTTTCGTGAGCTAAGAAAGCATTTTCATATATGACTTTATATTCATGTTCTGTAGTTATTCTCACATTTTTTTGGAAATCTATCATCTATTTAAAGAAAATATTACCAGTTGTCCACATTGTAACATACATTTCCTTTGGATCTTTGCATTGTTGCAAGTGTAACACAACGGCTTATCATAACCAACTTGAATCTTTCAACTTCTTATATTTTTAACTATTATAACCTTTTGATTTATCCACTGTACTTTTGAATTCTACCACCATCGCCATCATAAGACACTACAGCCACCACTCCTGTTTATATGTATAATAAGCAATATTTCATCTGAATGTGTTTCCTTTTCCCCCAGAATTTATGACATACATATCATGTGTCGCATCCTTTTCCACATGTCCTTTATGTACATCCCTTTTAATCGTTTCTCCACTCACTCACATTTTGTTAATTACTTTCATTTCATAATTTCTGGCTCGCAGCGAATGCAAATGTTTTCCCAATGTCACAATTACATTAGATACGTACTCCTATGTGCCATCATTACCCTTCCCAGTTCTCGAAGGATTACGAAGCAGCACCCGGAAAAAACTCATTATCTCGATAATTTTATGTGTCTTTTTGGCTTTTAATTGTTTTTATTAAAGATTTCAATGGAGACATTAGAAAAATCTGTTGACTCTTTGAATTTGCGTCTTGTTCTTTTATTTTAGCAACAATTATTTTAATATATTGGTTTTCTTTCATTGTGTTCGTTTTTTCCAAGCATAATTCTGTCTATCGTGCAAATTATAGAGGGTGGAGAAGGAGGATCATGTTTGTGTCCCTGTTTGTCATGTGGCATATGTGTTGGATGCGTTCGTAAGTGTTTGGTTGTCCTAAGTACCGTGGTACTCATATCAGTAGCATTAATAAGCATAAAACCATTTAGAAAATCTGTGATTTGGATATGAACGCATGCATATGTCTAATATCTATGTTCGTGTACAAACTCGTATGTACAACTTGCAGATAATGTTTATTATGTTTTAATTAGAGTTTTTGGAATCGAACATTGTCTAATGGTGATAATGAATTAACACATTATCAACACAATGCACTGATGTAAGTAATTAGAGAGTTTAATTGTCTGATTCTCGTATCAGTTTTTGAACTAAGGCAACATTAAAAATGAAGAGAGGGCGCACGTTAAAATTATTTATGTGTGGTAGAATCTGAATTCTTTTAAAGAGGACTTACCGGAATTTGTGGAAATTAAGAAACAATAAATTAAAGATATATTTAAAAAACAGCTCAGAAGATAGATTTCCTGAACAGTTATTGGTTATCACAGTGTATTATGAACTATTTATTGTATGAAATTGAGCAAATTTACATTAATGTCATTATTCATAAAAATATGTCTGCATACGCACACTTAGTTATGTATCTAGAAAGACGCTTCTTAAATCGAATTTGCCACGATGAAAATATTAAATGTGAAAAATTTCTGCGAAGGAACTCTATATATATAAAATTCTACTGTACGTGTGTTGTGACTAAACTCCTCCTAAACGGCTGGACCGATTTGCATAAATTTTTTATGCGTTTGGGTGGCGCCCCGGGCGGTTTAGATTTACAATTCGGTCCAAATGGACAAAGGGGAGTGGCACCGCCCATACAACTTGAAAATCAAAAGGGCTGTATCTCATTAATGTTGTTGGAGCGGTATCAATTACAGCCAAGGTGGAAGTGAGCGGTGCCACGCCCCCTTTTCAAAAATCGCTCTAACGGCTTTTCTAATAGACCGATTGATACGAAAATTTTACCAAGTGGTACTGTTGACCTGTTGATAGTCATTGGTTATAATAGGTTGTGATTGGATAAAGGGGCGTGGCACCGGTCATACAACTTGAAAATCAAAAGGTCTATATCTTATGAACTATCAGAGGTATGAAGATGAGATTTGGTATATATGTTGTTGGAGCAGTATTAATTACTGCCAGGTAGGATGAAGGCGGTGCATCGCCCTTTTTTCAAAAGTCTCTCTGACGGCTTTTATAATAGACTGACTTATAAGATAATTTTAGAAAGTGGTACTGATGACCTGTTGTTAGTCTCTGGCTGTACTTAGTTGTGATTGGATAAAGGAGCGTGGCACCCATACAACTTGAAATTAAAAATGGCTATATCTCATGAACTATCAGAGGTATGAAGATGTGAGTTGTTACATATGTTGTTGTTACAGTATGTATTACAGTAAGCGTGAAAGTGGACTGTGCCACACCTCTTTTAAAATAAGTAGTTATAACTGTCAAAATTCCACAGTATATTGCAGTTTGTCTTGAGATATGAATAGAAAGGTCGGCCAATTTTTCGCAGTATGAATTGCAGTAAGGGTGGAAGTAGGCTGTGCTACACCCCTTTTAAAATAAGTAGTTATTACTGTCAAAATTCCGCATGAGTAGTAAGGTGGGCCAATTTTTTTATTCGCAAAAATCGTAACCAAAATCGAAACCTACGATGAATTGTTAGAAAAATTTTAGCTCACGCTGGGAAGCAGGAAGATTTCAGATAGAGAATTTTTGTTTTTAGATGAGCACAAACCGAAAACTTCCGCGTAAAACTGACTTCCCAACAAAATAACTGAAGTATTACAGAAGCAAATCTATGTATTGGTTAAAAAGTTATGGCATCTGAGATTTAGCATACAGAAAATAATGTCAAAGATATACCATTCTCTTCGTCTTTGTCTCCAAGCATCGGAATAGTAGGTAAAAATTAGAGCCGGGTCCCATACTTCTGAAGGTTTCAATAGTTGCTGATTGTTAAAAAAATATGTCTACCTGAAATCTTCACGCTTCTCAGCGCGAACTAGGTATTGTTTTTATACATACTGTTTCTTAGTGAAATTTTTCTAAGAATTCATCGTAGATTCCGATATTGGTATACGATAAACACGTTTTTTTCGAAGCGAAAAAATTGAACCGCCCTAATGAACAGGCTATTTGGAACTTGATAAGTAAAAAGTGCCGAGGCTCTGCCCACGCACTTCAATATATAACTTTTTAACTGTATCAAATAATGGTCCGTGCACCAGGCAATTTAGGACATATGGTAGCTGCGTATACTTTACAGATATTTTTTTTTTTTTTAATTACTTTTCAGGAGCGCGAATCGGTAATAAATCCTATAGACAAATACGCGTTCTGTTCCCCAAACTTATGGAGCCCTTTGTGAAGTTTAGGGTGCATATAATCATCCATCTGAGCAGCTAATAGAAGCCATTGACGCTGTAGACGTAAGTGCGACAGGGGACTCAAATTTATCGAACCGTCGGCGTTCTTAGCAACTCGGTCTCTGCAAATGCTGAGGAAAGCTCTTAGTCTGCATTCATATAAAATCCAACTGGTAGAAGAACTAGAGCAAGTGGACGATCAATTGATTTTTATACCATCACCCTTAGGGATGAAGGTATATATCATTTGATACGAGCCAAAAGTGTAACACATAGAAGGAGTGACTTTAGACCCTAGGTTTCTTTGAACCAAATTCGATTCATGACTTTTTAAGTCGTTTGAGCCATGTCCGTCTGTCTGTCTGTCTGTCTGTCTGTCTGTCTGGTGGCTGTCCGGCTGGTTTGCACGATAACTTTCGAAAGACGCAACCAAATAATTTGCAATTTTGCACGAGTTATTATTTTCTCAAAACTACTTACGGTATTGCAAATGGGCTACATGGCCCCGCCCCTTCTGGTACCTCCCATACAAATACATCATTCCGCCCACTTTAGAAATCGAGTAATAATATCAATACACCCTACGGGATCGTCCCCAAATTCTGTATTTAGTAAAGCTATAACAGGATAAAATTTTGGAAAAAATTATGAAAGCCTAGCCACGCCCCTTCTGGTACCTCCTATACAAATCTACCTTTCCGCCCACTATAGAGATGCAGAAATAATATCAATAAACTAAACGTGATCGTACCCAAATTCTATTTTTAGTAAAGCTATAACAGGATAAAGTTTTGGAGAAAAAAATTGGAAGTCTATTCACGCCCCATCTGGTACCTCCCATACACATCTGGTACCGCCCACTTTAGAAATCGATAAATATTATTAAAAGACCTAACGCGATCGTGCCCAAATTCTGCATTTGGTAAAGTTTAAGCAGGATAAAGTTTTGGAGAAAAAATCTGGAAGTCTAGACACGCCCCTTCTGGTACCTCCCATACAAATGTACCACTCCCACTTTAGAAATAGGGTAATAATATCAATACACTCGACACGATCGTGCCCAAATTCTGTATTTTGTTATGTTATAACAGGACAAAGTTTTGGAGAAAAAATTGGAAGTATAGCGACGCCCCTTATGGTACCTCTCATACAAATGTACCTTTCCGCCCACTTTAGGGATGTACTAATAATATCAGTACACCCAAGGCAATCGTGCCCAAATTTTGTAATTAGTAAAGCTATAACAGGATAAAGTAATGGAGAATAAATCTGGAAGCCTAACCACACCCCTTCTCGTACCTCCCATACAAATGTACCACTCCGCCCACTTTAGAAATCGAGTAATAATATCAATATAATAGAAAATTATTTGTTTTACTGAGGGTAAGGGTAAATGTAAGTTGGGTTGCCCGACTGAAACTTTTTAACTGGTTTTAATTACAAATCGGTTAATTTCAATAACTCAAGACTTAAACAATATTTTATATTGGGTGATGGTATTTATCAGTCAGTTCAACTGACTGAAATTTCTGTACTGGTTTTTATTTATCATGTCATTGCACATTATTTGAAGCAGAAATGGTTCCAACATGACGGCGTTATATGCCATGCACTTTGTTAAGCCAAACGTTGGTGACCGAATTATCTCAAAAAATGGTAACTTTTTGTTATCGTCATAGAGCCTATCATATTTAGAATTACAAACAATAAAACTTAATTGGTTAACTTCCATGTTAAGGAGTTACTTGAAATTAGTTACATAAAATAATAAACTCAACATATTATTGTCGTTTAAAGTACTTTTTAGACCTAAATGTGATATATATTACAAGTTAATATGCAATAGCGAAGCATTGCCGGGCCCACTAGTATCATTATAAATGCTTAATATGAAAATTTTCAATATGAAAAGTGTCTAAAAACTGCCTTTCAGTTATTTTAAATTTAGGAGAGGGGAGACTTAAAAGTAATAAGTCTAAAAAAGCCACACTTTTGCAGACAAGATCCTATATATTTTCATATTAATTTTCTTCAAACATAGCGCACATAATCCAACGATTCTCCAATATGTTAATGCCGTCTGTATAATACGGAATTGTAGAAAAACTAAATCTACGATGGATCAAATATTCACGTTACGACAAATCCTGCAGAAAACTCATGATAAGCAGACCAACACCTACCTGAATAATGCTCACCGGCGAGAATTGCCATGAGATAACCATGAGTTTATGAACCATGAGCTTTGTCACGACATCTATGTAGCCAAAACGACTACGAAAGCTGGGACATGTTGTCAAGATGCTCCATCGAGAAAGGTGATTAAAGACCAACCTGAAGTTGATAGATACATAGCATTATGTGCCTATGTGCTTGAAAAAGCCCTTTTATTTCCAATAACGTTTAATAAATTCATAGATAATATTTTAAAGACAATTGAGTTGAGCGAAAAGAGATATTTAAGTGGTAAAAATTACCACACATTTAAAAGTAAAAAAATAAATAATAAATTTTGATTTGTATAACATGTGTTTCGGAGTTACTCTTAGAGATATGCATAACTCATCCAGATACAGTTAATTAGTTAAAGATAAAAAAAGTGTACAAAAATTGCAGTCGGTTCAGCAACATTTAGATGGATTGTGCTTGGTGATTTATAAGAGCGAATGACATGCGGATGACAATCGTTCGAGCCCTGTCACATCTATCTACATTTCTTCAATTGGCATTGTTAAATTTGTCGTTTATCCCGTTGATTAAATTATTGATTCAGTTCTAACAATTACTGGACAGCTGGGCTTTAAACAATCTCCAATAGGCGTGTATTAAACAAATACGAGTTTTTGAACATGTTACATGGAGAACATACTTATGTCTTGCATTCCAGCAATTAAACACATTTGGGCAAAAGTAACGACTTACAAACCCAGTCATATAACGTAAAAATTACGAAGGATACGATGTACAATTACAAAACCTTAAATATACGTGCGCCTTTGCGAGCACACTTTCCAGTTGGAAAGTGTCACAGTAACGTGTTCAAAATTATTGTTATTGTCCATAGATAAAGGAATTACAGAAAAATAAAAGCAATGTATACTTAAAATCATTATGGAACATGTAGAAAACAAATACACATTTACTTTAAATGTATGCAGGGGATCAGTTGATTTAATGTACCGCAAAAGTAAAGGATACAAGAGGCAATAATAACACACACACACACTTACAACTACCGCATGAACAGCTATTGTGCAGTACTGTTGTACGTATATACGTAAAACTAATAATTTCTACTTACAATAATTCAAACTGTTTTCTTTTTTCACTTTCAGTGGTGTTTTTAATGGCCCATAAATTAAATGCACAACAATGAGATGGATGGAAATGAGAAAAAGAAACGGAATGATGCACCCTACATTTTTCATTCTTACTAGATTTACCTTGAGACTAAATGAATGCTGCTTCAAATCAAAAAATAGAAAATGCCACAAGACACTGTGCTTTGTTCCAATTTAATGAATGGTCGAAAATAGATGGCGTTAATTCAGTTAAAAAATGCCATTTTTGAATAACCAGTTTAACCGACTTTTTAACTTCGGCTTCTCGGATTTCATTTAACATTTATATAAATGTTATATTTTCACTTATGTTAATTCGTAACATAACCACTTTTAATAAAGTAATGGTAAGGAACTCAAAATAAAACCAGTAAGAAAGTTTCAGTTTCAATTTCTAAAGAAGCCGTGGTACATTTGTGTGGAAGGTACCAGGAGGGGCGTGGCTAGCCTTCCAATTTTTTCTCCATAATTTTATCCTATTATAGCTTTACTAAGTACATAATTTGAGTACGATAGCGTTGGATGCATTGATATTATTACTCCATCTCTGAACTGGGCGGAAAGATACAATTGTATGGGAGGCACCAGAAGGGGCGTGACATAACCTTATCCTATTATAGCTTTACTAAATACAGAATTTGGGTACGATACCATTGGGTGTACTGATATTATAACTCGATGTCTAAAGTGGGGGCCATGTAGCCCATTTCCAATACCGTAGGTAGTTTTGGGAAAATGTTAACCTGTACAAAGTTTAAAAACAATTGGTATCGTTCGTAACAGCTCTACAGAGAGCTAGACATGATTCGAATTTGGCAAGGAAACCTAGGGTCCAAAGTAACTCCTTATATGTGTTACACATTTCGGTCGTATCAAATGATATATACCCTCTTACCCGTAGGGTGAGGGTATAAAAACGTACATTCTGTGCAATAATAATAAAATTGGTCAATAATTGCGGCCTGAAATTGTAGATGTCCAAAAAAAATTATTCCCTACTGTAACAAACTACATTTTAAATTTAACTTTAAAAAAAGGTGAAAATGTCGTTAATGTCAAGATATATGAAAATATTTTTAAATGTGAATTTGAAACAGTGAAGTGTTTTGCTTTGCATTAAAACCAGTACAGAAATTTCAGTCAGGTAAACTGGCTGATAGACACCAATACCCAAAGTGAAATATTGTTTAAGTCTTGAGTTACTGAAATTAATAGATTTTAAATTAAAATTAAATAACCTTTTTTTCGTAAATCAACTTTCAATGAAGGGGCCATATCGGTTATTTATATGGGAGGTATCAGAATGGGTGTATCAAATAGTTGGGGTTTCTGAAATTTTGCCTCCTATATGGGAGATACCAGAAGGCGTAAACCTATATAGTCCATATTCATTCCTGAGTCCAATTGTCATAAGTGGATGTTCACTTATGAAAATTGGAATTTGAGTGAATAAACTGACCAAATTCAAATAACCTCCGGTCATCCGTTTGGAAGTTATGGGAGAAATATTAATTTTCCAAAAATAGGTCATTTTGTATGGGAGGTACCAGAAATGTTGGGGCTATTCTGCCTTTTTACAGTCCCATTACTTCATATTAAAAAATATTAATACTAGTTAATTTTCATACTGATCTGTTAAGGTTTGTTTGAGTTATCCTGTTTACCAGCCATCCAGACGGACATAGCTCAATCGTTTAAAAAGTCTTGTGACGCATTTGGTCTTCAGATACTTGGAGTCTAACTCGTCACCTATAATGGATGGTATAATTATATTTTTTAAATACAGCAATTGAGGAGCTTGCAGCAACAACGAGTTAACTCCATTTTTAGGCCGAACAGAGTTAACAACCGTTTCTTGGGGGGAAAATATCATTCTTTCGATTGGTTCAACAATGATTTATCTCCCATTGATAGTTCTCATGTCATCCGCTCGAAAGAGTGCGTTTGGGGCATAATGGAGTTAACTCCAGGAGCTGACCCTTTGTTTCCCCAAATGATTGTCGCAAAACAGCATGGACATAACAGTGGCGTTGTTACTTGGCCGGCGTCCAAACGACTGATCCCTCTACTACATTCGCTTTTACTTCGACTTTCCCGATTTTCGCCACTTTGCTTATACGTACCCTTTATGTTATCCCCTGATAGTTGCGCGTATGGCAACACTAAATAAAGCAATTTTCTATAAGATTGCCCATATTTAATGCTTCCTTAATTTAAAAAGAAAGCAATTTTCAATTATTTAGGCCAAAAAGGAGTTAACTCCAGAATAAAATTGACTCTAGAATTGCGAATTTTACGAATATCTTAATGGAATTTGGAAGAAGCATGTAGTGGTACGTGACAAATAATAAGGCAAAGTCACAGACGATTTAAATGCATTCTCTATTTTTTAACAGGTTTTTATATTTTCCACGCAATTATAAAAATTTTAGTTAACTCGTTGTTGCTGCAAACCCCTCAATTGTTAACTCATAAAAAAATTTTTAGAATGGGATTTCAGGTAGACACCTCCTGGTGGCAGGTCTAATATTATTTATATTATGAGCATTTCATCAACATCAACAAAAATTCACCCACAAAATATACATACAAAATTTCAAAAAAATCGCTCGAGACTTTTTGGAGGATTGTTATTACAAACACCGCAAATAATATATGACCTAGTGGAAAGTGGTCTTAGAGCGGAAGCCACGTATAAAGATTTTGGCGATTCACACTTGACTATTTAAATTTTCGATATAAATCCACCCCAGCGCCACCTACAGGGTCCATTTATACATAAAATGTTTTTTCATGGTCAAACAAATTTTAATTTTAAATTTCAGTTGTATTGGTCCATTAATTCAATTTTCTTAAATAGGTTCTCTACAGAGCCACCTGACGGTTCCTTTTACATAATAAATGGGCAATTCAAGAATGGCGAACGTGACATTCGTACGCCTTTAAAGTGAAAAATTGATAACGAAATGTTTGTATTTGTTGAGCTTGTTTACATTTTTCGATAGCATTTTAGTGGCACTCCGCTTAGTGCAAAATTCAGCTATTGAAATTTGTTGTTTCCAAAATATTTGGAATGGCGAACACGACAAAAAACTAGAAGTTTTTTTTTAAATGCATGTAGAAAAATGCTAAATTCAGCGTATTGTAAAATTTATTTTAAACTAAAATTTTTAAAACTACAATAAAGGGATGGGTGGTTGTCATGCTGTAGTATGAACACTAAGCCGGGTCGATCTATATGGAGAAAAAAAATATATGAATGTTACCGCCTTATATGAACAGTCTTATAAAAACAAATTCGGAGGTGTATAACTTTTATTTTTGTGGGCGTGGCAAAAACGCCGGTTTTGACGTGTTGTCCATAACTTTGTTATTCGCTGTCCGATTCTTAAGTTTTATATATCGTTGAAGATGGATTAAAAAGAGCTTTGTTATTAATATAGTTACTTAAAACTATGACGCCATATTCCAGTGGTTCTCAACATTGTATCCTTAAAACCCCCCTAATCATAAAATTTTCTGATGCAGATTTGAAGCCCTGTAGGAACTATAAAATAATTGCGAAATAAACGTTACATTTTCTTCATAAACAAAAAAGTTATATTGATTTAACATTTTAGTACATATGATAGTTCGAAGTAGATTTGTATAAAAAGTTTTATTTGCTCAACCAAAGATTTCCTCATGATCCGATATGGCATTAAGCGTCATCATACTTTTTTTACATTGGTCGCTAAAAATATCTTTGGAAGTTCTTCAGTTAGATAGTATTCCGATTATTTGGTATTTTCGAATATTGATTTTTATTTGTTTGAACTTTATTTATTTTTTAATTGTACACGTTTTATAACAAACGAATGTAATAAAAATAAACAAATGTATATTTCGCATTATCACATGTACTGACTTTTTAAATCGATATAACTTTTTTGTTTATGAATAAAAGTTAACGATTTTAACTCGTTAATAGTTTTTCAAGGCCTTCAAATCTACATCAAAAAATTATATGCTTAGGGGGGTTTTTAAGAATACAATGATGAGAACCGCTGGAAGATGGCGTCGTAGTTAAAAGTCTTTAACACACTAACAAAGCTGTGGCTAATACCTTTTCAACGATGCATAGATCTTGACAATCGGTATACAAATAACCATGTTATGGTAAAACCCCGAATCCGGCGTTTTTGCCGCGACCACAGAAAAAAAATTTTCGGTCCCCCGAAATTGTTTTTACTTAATTTTTCATATAAGGCGGTAACATTGACAACTTTTTTTTTCGACCCGGCTTAATGGACACCAGTGTTTTTTTCTAGATTTTTTTTAATGATTTAGCACGTCACATTTATCACGTGACATTTTTTCTGACTCTATCTAAATACATATATGAGCAATTCCGTAATTTTTTTTATTTGCGAAATTAGGGATTATTATAAAGTTTATATACTAAAAATTGTTGATCACGAATGTGACATTAGAACGTCAATAAAATAAAATCAAAATTTTGCAAATAAGATAAGCTTTGGACATTTTAATTTAGTAAAATTTAAGTATTAGCCTTTACTAATACAAGTTTATTTTTCTATCACGGTAGACATTTATGTGGAAATGCCCATATATAATTCTTATATTTATACCTGTGTTTGTCACTTTTCTTAATAGTAATAGCCTGGCTGATGTTAGTACATTTTTTATTACCACCACCAAACGCAATTACTTTTTTTCAGATCATATAGCCATTCAAAGTTTTCCTACAAAGGTAACGTCATCCCATCAGCTGTTTTTGACGTTTTGCTTTGTATTATTTTATTTCTTCACAAAGCTGTCAAAGTGGTTTCAATTATAGGGTTGCCAACTGCCAGCAATACATAAATTTTTTACTTGAAATCGTAACTATATTAATTAATAGTAGGCAGATATAGATGTGGCAGCCCAGTTCTTTTTGACGTTTGTCACGAACTACGTCATCTTACCTTGCATATATAAACCTTGTAGCCATTTGCTTTATCATTCCATTTATAAACAAAATAAAAAGTGTATTAAGTTTAAAAGCATTATGTGGCGAAATGACATGCAATACTTATATGAATTGGTCCAAGCTTTAAATACTTTCAGAAAAATAAATATTTTTCCTATATAAAACTGAAAGAAATATCAGCACTCAGTAATGCCTTTTGTTATTCTAGAGCTATTCTGGCACTTTTGTCTTTTATACTTATTCCGGAATATCGATTGCAATTATACCCTATTTGCAAATTTATATGTGATGCTTGGAGTGACGTCTGGTTTTCTGATCATACTTTTAACAAAAATAATTTCGCCACACTACAAAAGTCATTGTCCGGCTTTACAAAAGCAAATTGATGTCAGACATTTCGTCAAAAAACCATCAGCTTTTCAAGAAGTTCAGAGGAGCAACATCTGCGCAGAGCGTGCGATTAAAATTATGTAAGACATTTTGCCAGTTTGTAAATCATGACATACTTTGAACTTTATTTCATATAACATTTAAAAACATATATTTTTAGAAATAAAAATATTAAAAACAAAAATCTGAATTTTCGTTAGAAATCGCGTTTGTTGCGGAAAATTGTTAACTCCAAATGACCTAAAAAGGTGATATTCATTACTTGTACATACCTGCCACCACGTAGTGGTATGCCAATTTTTTCATAAAAATTAGTTATATGCCTAATGTCCATATTAGTTTGTCAGTTTTTGGACACATAATCCAAAAAACATTTGAAATTAAAGTCAAAATTATTTTTTCATCGGCTTGACAAATTTTATTAAAGTAATGGTAAGGAACTCAAAATAAAAGTACATTCTGTGCACAATTTTATTTTCAACTAGTGGGCCCGGCAATGCTTCGCTATTGCATTTTAACTTGTAATATATTTCACATTTAGGTCTACAAAGTACTTTGAAAACGGTACTTAAGCTCGATAATGATATGTTGAGTTTATTAACTTATGTAACCAATTTCAAGCAACTCCTTAACATGAAAGTTAACAAATTAAGTGTTGTTGTTTTAAATTCTAAATATCATAGGCTCTATGACGATAGTAAAAAGTTCATCAGCAAAGTCATATCTTTTACAAATCGGAAACAGACATTCCGTTTAGATCAAAATTTAATGTAGTAGCGGTAACCGTCTGTATACTAACTATCTCTTTGGGCGTAAAAAACACTTTTGACATGCCTTCCGCCCCTATTGACCGAAAATGGAAATTTCGTTTGAAGCTTTATGCCTTTAGCCATAAAAACCTCTTTCGCCATGTCTTCTTCTCACATGGATCAAGAATATTTCCGAATACTATCTTTGTATTGAACTCATATTACCATTCTATGAGATAATTCGGTCACCAACGTTTGGCTTTACAGAGTGACGCCGTCATGTTGGAACCATTTCTCCTTCAAATAATGTGCAATGACATGATAAATAAAAAAAAATCAATTGATCGTCCATTGGTTTGGTAGTTCTTCTACCAGTTGGATATATGAATATAGGCCAAGATCTTTCCTCAGTATTTGCAGAGACCGAGTTGCTAAGAACGGCGTCGGTTCGATAAATTCGAGTCCCCTGTCACAGCGTCTACGTCTACAGCGTTGATGGCTTCTATTAGCTGCTCAGATGGATGAATATATGCACCATCACAAAGGGCAAACAGAACGCGCATTTTGAAAATAAATTAGCAAGATTTGTAAACGTTGTTCTTGTGTAGTCTTTACATGGTGATTTTTCAAAGAAAGTCTCAATGAAAGTCTATCACACTTCACACACCTCGCCTGAATGACGAATTGGTTGAAATAAAATGGCAACAAAAACGGTAAATGGGGTTTTGTTGAGTGTCAATTGTACATTAAAAATCCACATGAATCAAAATCCTAGCTGATACTTTTTTTAAGATAAAAGGATTTTTCGTTTATTTACTCCGTGTTGCGCTTCTTTTGGAAGTGACGTTCGTTGCCGCATGATTATTGAAAGCGTACAGACTTCAGCTTTAAGACACTTCTATCAATATTTAAGTTTTCTGCACTAAATTAAGCTTCCCAGCGCGGCCTAGGAATTGATATTACACACAAAGTTTATTGGTGACATTTTCTAACAATTCATCGTAGATTTGGTTACAATTTTTTGCGAATAAAAAAACTGCCCACCTTACTGATCATATCTCTAGGCGAACTGATATATACTGTGGAATTTACTCTGCAACAACAACATATGTAACAAATCCTCATCTTCATACCTCTTATAGTTCAAGAGATATATCCCTTTTTATTTTCATGTTGTATGGGCGGTGCACGCCCCTTTATCCAATCACAACCAAATATAGCCAGGGACTATCTACAGGTCATCAGTACCACTTGGTAAAATTTTCGTATCAATGTGTCTATTGGGAAAGCCTGCAGAGCGGTTTTGAAAAGGGGGCGTGGCTCCGCCCACTTCCACGCTGGCTGTAATTAATACTGCTCCAACAACATATATACCAAATCTCATCTTCATACCTCTGATAGTTCATGAGATATAGCCCTTTTGATCCAATCACAATCTATTATAGCCAGGGACTATCATCAGGTCAACATTACCATTTGGTAAAATTTTCGTATCAATCGGTCTATTAGAAAAGACGTTAGAGCGATTTTTAAATAGGGGGCGTGGCACCGCCCACTTCCACCTTGGCTGTAATTAATACTGCTCCAACAACATATATACCAAATCTCATCTTCATACCTCTGATAGTTCATGAGATACAGCCCTTTTGATTTTCAAGTTGTATGGGCGGTGCCACGCCGCTTTGTCCAATTGGACCGAATTGTAAATATAAACCACCCGGGGCGCCAACCAAACGCATACAAAAAAATTTATGCAAATCGGTCAGCCGTTCGTGAGTTATAAAGTCACAACACACTTGCAACAATTTTTTATATATATAGATAATACAAAAAAAAATATTAAAATTAGTCAAGAAATACGGCCTAAAATTTAAGATGTCCAAAAATTGTTTTCCCTACTGTGACCAACTAAATTTTACATTTAACTTTAAAAGGGTTAAAACGATGGACATTTGCTAGAGTTTATGTCAAGATAAATGGAAGCATTTCTTAATCTGAATTTTAAACAGTGAGTGTTTAAGTGTTTCGTTTTGTATTAAAATTTTTTTATATTTAATGTCAACTAGATTTTTAACATTTTATATTAATAGAGACTAGATTTCCAGTACCTAAAGTTTGATTGTAAACATTCTATATTGGTATTTCCTGGTGTTACGGACGCACGATTTTTCTTATTTTGTAGTTTTCTCGAAAAATTTAAATATTTTGAAGATTATGTTCATATTTAAAAAAGTAGATTTCTGACAGTACTATAAAGTTCTTTGAATGAAACTTTTACGTAAAATGTTGTAAAATTATGACCAACTCAAAGTGCGTTACGGACACACACAATTTTCCATAGCCACTTGAAATGTCTAGGAAATTTAGTGAAATTTAGCGAAATTTCTTATTATATTGTATTTATGTTTTGTAAAATAAAGAAGACATGTTGTTACTTCACATTTAAAATATATTTACCTGTTATGCTACTTCAATCCAAATGTCCGTTGCGGACACACGCATTATTCTATGGATAATACAGATCAACAAAAAAACAATACCTGGAGAATTATACTATTTTTCTGGTAGGTGCTGCTAAGCACTACAAGAATCTGTTTTTGAAATTTCCCGAAACCCCCAAAATCTTTAGTTACGGGTAAAAACCCAGTTACACGGATAAATATGAACCGATTTTAAGTTTCTCTTAGTATTAGATATAGGATAACATTTCGCATTTGTATGAGTTGTCGATAAGCTTTAACCTTAACTAGTAAATGTATAGTGTATTTTATTGTTCGATACCAGCTACCCTTACCTATTTAAACAACAATTTCTCTCGATTTCGAACAGCAACCAACTCTCTTGATTATTGTTGCATGCCCTTAATAGGATGCTTCAGTACTTTTGCTTAAATCAGCGTGAGAGACGGGGTTGATTTGTTTGTGATAGACAGGACACAATCACTTTGTCTGAGATGCCAAACAATAAATTGATTTATTGTAAATTAAAAGTAATAAAAACAGCATAGAAACTGGAAATAACAACGAGATCTATTAAAAATTATGGCTACAAGTTTTGTCGAGACAATAGAAATACATCAGTCTGTGGCAACAAAAAAAAAACAAAATCTTCGGATGGGTGGTTTTTGGTTTACTTTATTTTAATTGAAAATAAATCATTGCATTTCAAAGGATAATGGGAGATCCTTTCGTTTTCGGGAGAAGTGCTGTACATTTTCTGAAATGTTTGATATCTTTTATGTGTTTAATGTGTAATGTCGAGTTTGTAGTATTTTTCATCCCCTCTTCCGCATCTTCCACACCTTCTTATTCTTTTATTTAAAATGTCTGCTGTATTGTTGCTTCGTATACTAAATGACTTCCTGTGGTATGTTATTTGGGTTATATACACAATTACATTTGTTTACTTTTTTAATTCAATGTCCTTTTAGCATCATGGCTACACAAGAAAAAAAAGTTCTACAATAGACTTTGTTTTGGAGAGTCTTACATTTGAAAAGATTTCGATAGCAAATTTAATAAATTTTCTAGATATTGTCTTGCTGAATTACGCCAACCCAATAATATGAGCTTTCAATGACAACTTATAAAAAAATGTCAAAAGTATTTTACAATCAATTAAAAACTATATTAACCACCTGTGCCACACCCTCTCTGATTTTTCCTTGTTTTATTATTCAATGCCTTTGGTAATAAAACGAAGCTTACGAGTTACATTTTATTGGTTCTATATGAAAAAATAAATGAAACCACGATGGTTTATACAGTATAATCCCGACCGATGTTCAAGTTTGCTTTCAAATTATTGTCACAAAATTTTTGCAGGTGTATTTGCTAAGTAATGTAAAGCATAGAAAGGTGTTATACATAAATATATCCTAGGTGGATCAAAACGAGTAAACTCGTTTGGTCAACCCTTTTTTTTCTTTATTTGTACCTTACTATCTCTCCTTTTCCTATATATTCCGTATAATCCTTTCATAAAAAAGGGGCAACAAAAAAACTCTAGACTTACGCGTTATACATCCGTTAATATTTTCCAACGTGCCACATTAAGTGGCAACCAACAACATGTGCTACGCTATTGTTGTTGTTCGGACGCAGCAACATTTGTTTGTTGTATTGTCAACACAAATATATAAATAAACATTAAAATATTTCCTCTTGCATCTATTGTTGTGGCATGGTGAAGTGCAGCCGGTGACAAAAGGGACGAAAAGGACAATTGTAAAAGGCTGTTACTACTGTTGTTATTATTGTCCAGAGACCCAAAGGCCAGTGGACAAAATAGCGACCTGCAACGATTTTGTGTGTAACACAAAACCAACTGGTTTCCGCCAAAAAAAAATATAGAGTCCTGCAGAAAAAAAGAAAAGTAATAATGTGAAAAAATTTTAATATTTATTGTGATCCTTTTTGTTTGTTTGATTTGTTTTATTGTATGCCGTTTGTTTTGTTACTTACAACTCTCTTTGGATATCTTTTCCATTGTATTGAAATAAGTAAATTTATGTTTCGTACTTTCCAAATTATTATTATAATTTTTGTCGGAGCTGTGTGAATTTCCCGCATAAGACAATGTCACGAAGTTGCAAATTCAATGAAGAGTAGCTATAAGTTAAAAATATTTTCTATGATTCCATGATATTATCCTTGTTTATGTAAATCCGGTGTGTAGAGCGGTATAGTAAAAAAATTTCATGGCAATGATAAGCATTCCGCAAATTAATGAATAGAAACTGTAAAAGTAATATCAGTTTAGTAATTGGTATAAAAAAAAAAAACTTAATTTCCCTTTGCACCCCATGAATGAGGCATGGGATAGCTTCTCGCGTTGTTGTGAATTAACACGCTTTCTATTTTTAGATTCACAACTAACGGCACCTACTTATTTATCGACGAATGCGAACGTCACTGTTTTGAGAAGCTCTTACTAGACACGACGATTGAATCGACGCTTAATACTGCGAAGTTGCTGTCAAACAACATTCGAGGGGAACCGACAATGAAAGAAAATTTTATTTATTTTTTTCTTTTAAGATGACTGGAGCCAGGTTTGAACCTGCGATCTCCCGCATGGTAGTCGAGTGTTCTATCCACTATGCCACGGCCGGTCCCTAGTAATTGGTATACTTGTAATAAAATATGAAAACAACATATGTATACCACGGACAGAATTTCAAAGTTGTTAATGGAATAATGTGCTATATATTTAACCTTCAATATATATAAAGCATAAGCTTTCTCTGTGATCCATTTATGAATGGCAGTTCTAAATATACACCTACCTCGTGTTTTCTTTCTGTATGTAAAATATGTTTGTAGGTGTTCATAAAAATGGTTAAAACCACCGTATTTATTTTCCATTTTATAAAAAACTTAAAATCGAATCAATTATCTACAATTAAATGTAAAAGACGCCTCGGAAGGTTTTTCAGAAGATATAAATGATGTTAAGTCCCTAACGTAAAACAAGGTTTTCAATTTTTGGTTTTCTATCAATCGAAGTACGTTTGTAAATAAAGCTAATAGAGCGCTTAAAATAGGTATATATGTATATAAATACGCATTTTTACACCATTTAACTTTAAAAGCACAATGATACGTCATCCAAAATATTTCTGGCCGGGCCCCTTTTGGGCCTCTTTTTCTATCTCTTTTTCTATCCGGTAAAGAAATATTTTACATACCCCACTATAAATCATTACACCGAAATTATGGTGGATATTGCTTAAGATTTAAGCCTATTTAAGATCCGAGATAAATTCGCGCAACCTTGAAAACTACAGCCGACATTTGAACGACATGACACGCACCTCGCCTGATTGACAAATGGGTTGTTGGGAGTTAATTGCACATTAAAAATCCACTTGAATTAAAATCCTAGGTGATCCTTTTTGTTTAAGATAAATGGATTTTTTGCACAATAGTAAGGCTTGGGGAAAAAATATAATATTTTTATTTTTTTCGCAACAAATTTTTATTTTTCTTGTTTTCTGGCAAAAACAAGTCTTTGAAAACAGCATCAATGTCACAAAGGGGCGAGATCATATAGAGCTTTAATCCCTAAAGCTGCAAAACTACAAACAAATATAAGTTGAAATCTGTAAATACTCTGGTCGAAAATATATCATATATTTATACCATCACCCTTAGGGATGAAGGTATATATCATTTGATACAACCCAAAAGTGTAACACATAGAAGGAGTCAGTTTAGACCCTAGGTTTCTTTCAACCATGGCTTTTTGAGTCGTTTGAGCCATGTCCGTCTGTCTTTCTGGCTGTCCGGCTGGTGCGCACTACCCTAGTCGATAAAAAAAGTTGTGCCGGTCACCCCCTAGAATGAAAGAATTCAAAAAAAATGTATTTGTTTTGCCACGCCCCTTGGGTTTTTTGTCTTTTTATATATATATTTTTATTCATAAACAAAAAAGTTACAGAGGTTTAAAAAAAACAATTTGACGTCGCTAAAGGCCAAAGCTCATTGTTTACAAATGTTGGCGTGGTCGTATTTTGTTCTTTAGACCTCTGTAACTTTTTTGTTTATGAATAAAAATATGTACGGTAAAAGAAAAAATATCATGGAATTTAAACAACTTTTTTATCGTTACGAAAAAAATTTGACTTAGGGGGGTAAAAACCAAGATTCCGGTAGAAACTTCTAGAACTTTATGATGGAGTAAAAAGTGATCAGAGAAGAAAATGTAGCTGTTGTCATTCTAAGAACATTGATATGTCACACATTGCGATCGGACTATAAATGG
The DNA here is from genome assembly GCA_964034835.1 of Muscina levida. NCBI lineage: Eukaryota > Metazoa > Arthropoda > Insecta > Diptera > Muscidae > Muscina > Muscina levida. The sequence continues at coordinate 49,201,379 of OZ035881.1, read as the reverse complement.
AGACACAGGAAACAAAAAACCCAATGCGCGGGGTCAAGGGGCGTGGCAAAAAAAAATAAAATTAGAGAGAAAATCTGGAAGTCTAGACAAGCCCCTTCTGGTACCTCCCATACACATCTGGTACCGCCCACTTTAGAAATCGATAATTACACTGTGACACAAAATTGAACTTTTCGAATCGGAATGGGATAAAACCAAAAGCAAATGAAAGTTGACATTTTGTATAACAATACCCTCAGGGGTTTTTTCAAGTTTAGTGCGAGATTTTTTTTACACGCATTTGAAGTTGGTGATTTTTGAACGCTGACTAACAAGAAAAAATCATTTAAATAATGCTTATTTATTTTTATTATCCCGGAAAGTTGGGGTATCTTACAGTTTTTGTGGTCGAGGAATCCATTTTTGACATTTATTTTTACTTATAAGCGCCACCAGATGGCGCTTTCGTACATTTTGTTGGATTATATTGCTTTTTTGTCTTTACTCGCGATTACAGCCTTAGATTAAGAGCTATCGACCTGAAATTTGATAAGCAAGCTTCTATCCTCCATGCGGAGATTAAGTTCTAAGATGGGCATAATCGGACAAAACCTACACCCACCTCCCATACACATTGTATTTTTTTGGGGTCTGTCCCTGCGATCGCAGTTGTGGATTAAGAGCTACCGTGCTGAAATTTGGTATGCAATCTTATATTCCCTAATCGGAGGTTATGTTATAAGATGGGCATAATCGGACGAAAACTACTACCACCTCTCATACAAAATAACCCTATTTGGGGGTGTCGGTCTGTTTGACCTCGCGATTACAGCCGTAGATTAAGAGCTAACGGTCTGAAATTTGGTACGCAAACTTTAAACCTCTTAGACAAAGTTAAATTCTAAGATGAGTAAAATCAGACAATAACTCCTTATACCCCTAAAAATGGGGAGTTTACACTGGAGGTGGGAGAAGTTTTTGTCCGATCATGCTCGTCTTAGAACTCTACTTCTTCTAAGTGGATAGAAGTTGGCATACCAAATTTCAGCTCGATATCTCTTAACCTACGGGTGTAATCGCGAGATCGAACTAACGGACATCCCCAAAAAGGGTTATTTTGCATGGAAGGTAGGAATAGTTTTTGCCCGATTATGCCCATCTTAGAATATAATCTCCGCTTAGGGGACATAAGCTTGCATGTCAAATTACAGCTTGATAGCTCTTAATCTACTACTGCCATCGCATTGACTTACCCCAAAGAAGGTACAATTTGTATGGGACGTGGGAGTAGGTTTTGTCCGATTATGCCCATCTTAGAACTAAATCTCTGCTTGGAAGATAGAAGCTTACATAACAAATTTTAGCTCGATAGCTCTTCATCTAAGGTTGTAATCGCGAGGAAAGACAAAATATGCGATCTAATCCAAAAAATGTACGAAAGCGCCATCTGGCGGCGCTCATAAATAAAAATAAATGACAAAAATGGTTTCCACGACCCCAAAAACAGTAAGATACCACATGACATTTTTATTGATTTTTTCTTGTTAGCCAGCGTTGCGAAGAAGCCAACTTCAAATGCGTATAAAAAAAAATCTAGCACTAAACTAAAAAAAACTCTTGAGGGTTTTGTTATGTATGACTTAAACTTTCATTTGCTTTTGGCTTCATCCCATTCCGATTTTGGTTGTCGCACAGTGTTATTATTGGTTCTAACGTGATCGTGCCCAAATTCTGTATTAAGTAAAATTCAAGCAGGATACATTTTTGGAGAAAAAAATCTAGAAGCCTAGACACTCCCCTTCTGGCAACTCCCATACAAATGTACCACCCCGCCGACTTTAGAGATGGAGTAATAATATCATTTCACTCGACACGATCGTGCCTAAATTCTGTATTTTGTTAAGTTATGACCGGATAATATTTGGAAAGAAAAATTGGATGTCTAGCGACGCCCCTTATGGTACCTTCCATACAAATGTACCTTTCCGCCCACTATAAAAATGGAGTAATAATATCAATACACCGAACGCGATCGTACCAAAATTCTGTACTTAGTAAAGCTATAACAGGATAAAGTTTTGGAGAAAAAAATCTGGATGTCGAGACACGCTCCTATCGAGGGCAAATATCTGAGTACTATAACCCAGCCAACCAACGGAGTCCGGTGCTCCTATAGGACTCCCCTCACGGTGTGCTAACGCTCCTAGGGAGGCTCCGAAAGAAGTCCCAAAGAAGCATATACGCCGGAGAAAAGAGCACGCTCAAAACATATGAAAAAAGCACTACCTAGGAACTCCCTAAATGTGTGTTTTTGGAGTCCCTACATGCTCATTTAGATTACAAACAAGGAATCCGTGCGGACTCTTATAAATGAGTGCTTTCGTAGTCCCTACACGCTCCTTTAGATACCCTGCTAGGGCTCCTTGCGGACTTTTGTAAATGAGTATTTTTGGAGTTCCTACACACTCATTTAAATAACCCGCAACATACTACCGGAGGATATTTAAATTTGGTCAGTTTAATTATCTTGTAATAATAGACAATGCCTAAGAACACCAAAATCTTTGCCACACCCCATCTGGTGCCTCCTATACAAATGACCGAATTGACCCTCCTAGTTTAATGCATATCTTTTTGTAAGCATACTGAATTCTGTCATACTTGGACTATATTAGTTAACTCCTTCTGGTACATATCTATTTTGTAAGTGGACTGAATTCAGTCCAAGATGTACGCTTATAAAAATTTGACTCAGGCATGAATATAAGCTATATCTGTTGACCCCTTTTAATATCTCTCATACAAAATTTTCTATTGTTCGAACATTAATATTTCTACCATAACTACGCAAATCTTTTATGTTTATCCACTAGTGTGATCAATTATTCGGGTTTTTGCGAAACCCGGATTTCGAATTATTCGAAAAATGGCATTTAAAAAAACCGGTTGCTTTTTTTGAAATTCACAAAAAACCGGATAATCCGGTTTTCAAATGTATGCCAAATAACAAATTAAAACACAATTTTTGACAAAAATTTTTATTATAAAATAACATAAAACAATTCAATTATACCTATAAAAAGTAAACTTTTAGTTTAATTATAATTACAATGCAAAACATTAGTGAGATCAGTTTGTTATTTTAACAAAGACAAACAAAACAATTAATTTGTAAATACTTGATTATATATAAATATATGTAATTTAATCTTTAGTTTAGTCGGGAGTGTGATGCAAGGTAAAGCTTCTGATCGGTTTAACTTGGCAAACCCAGAGTGATCCTTGCCAATTGCACTTCAAGTCTACTTACAGAGCTCCGTTTTCGTGGTACTACTGCGAACGGTGTACCTCCACGTGGTGACGCCTGGAAACGTGAAGTCCTCGAAAAATACAAGGCTGACATAACCGCTTTACAGGAAATCCGGTGGACGGGACACGGGTGCTCGCGCATGAAGACGTGCGACATCTACTATAGTGGCCATGCGGACAAGCACGAGTTTGGTTGTGGATTTGTGGTTGGCAAGAGACTGCGACACCTAGTCTCAAGGTTCAACCCGGTGTGTGAACGTATAGCCACCATAAGAGTCAAAACAAAGTTTTTCCACATAACACTTATATGTGCCCATGCTCCGACAGAAGAGAACAGCGATGAGGACAAAGACGAGTTCTACAAGAGCCTAGAAAATGTATATGACCGTAGCCCGAGCCATGACATTAAAATTGTACTAGGCGATTTTAAAGCTAAAATATGCAGGGAAACCGCATTTGAGCCTACCATCGGAAAATTCAGTCTGCACACCGAAGCGTCGAACAATGGCATCAGACTGATTGATTTCTCTGCGGCAAGAAATATGGTAGTCAGCAGCACTAGATTTGACCATAAAAATATTCATAAGGCAACATGGTTATCTCCAGATCAATTGACGAGGAATCAGATTGATCATGTGGTAGTCGATGGAAGGCACGCATCGAGTGTTCTGGACGTACGAGTGATTAGGGGTGCGAACATTGACTCCGATCACTTCCTTACCGCAGTTAAGGTACGCACAAGGCTAAGCATGGCGAAAAACGTACGTAACCAGGCACAACGAAAGCTGGACATCGGTAAACTGCGGACCACAGAGGTAGCAAACGCCTACTCCAACCACCTAACTCAACTGCTGCGGAATGCTCCAACCCCTGACAATATAACCTCGCAGTGTCAAAATATAGCCGACTCCTTAGAACGGGCTGCGAGAAGCGTACTTGGGTACTCAAAGCCGTCTCAAGAAGATGCCTGGTACGATGATGAATGTCGCAATGCCACGAGAGAGACGGATGCTGCATACAGGGCAAAACTGCAGCCAATGGCAACGCGAGCTGTTCGTGAACGGCACAGGGAGAAGAGACGACAGGCAACTCGTCTTTTTAGAAGAAAAAAGAAGGAGTTGAAGAAGAGGCAGGATGAGTGCACTGAGTTGCTCCGAAGTAGAGGGGAAGCCCGAAAAGTCTACAAGAGAGTTAAAGCGAGAACAGGGTTGCCCTCCTGCAAGGACAGCGATGGTCAGCTAGTGACGGACCCGGATAGCGTTCTGAAGATATGGAGAGACCACTTTAGAAATTTACTGGATACTGACACCACTTCAGTTTTCCCTACAGTCTACCTCCGAGCCAGAGCGAGATACGTATGGCCATCTCCCGCCTTAAAAACAACAAAGCTGCTGGAGCCGATGGTCTCCCTGCTGAATTGTTTAAGGCTGGCGGGGAGGAGCTGATTAGGAGCATGCATCAGCTAATGGAGAACATCTGGCAAGAGGAGAGCATACCCGGGGATTGGAGTCTCAGTCTGTTATGTCCCATATACAAGAAAGGAGATCGTAGTGAATGTAAGAACTATCGTGGAATAAGCCTATTACCAATTGCGTACAAGGTCCTTTCAAGCATATTGTGTGAACGTCTAAAGCCAATTGTAGAAAAACTAATTGGACCATATCAGTGCGGCTTTAGACCTGGCAAATCTACGACGGATCAAATATTCACCTTACGACAGATCCTGGAAAAACCCATGAAAAGCAGATCGACACCTACCACCTCTTTGTCGACTACAAAGCTGCCTTCGACTCTCCGATAAGGAATAGGCTTTATGAGGCCATGTCTGAGTTTGGTATTCCCGCAAAGCTGATTCGACTTTGCAAATGTACCTTAGACAACACCAAATCCTCTGTTAAGATTGGTAAGGATCAGTCTGAACCATTTAACACGGAAAGAGCACTATATTCCACAAGAGCCACATGCCACTAGCCTATGCTGATGATATAGACATCATTGGTCGAAATCTGCGGGATGTTACTGCAGTTTTCTCATCACTAGAAAAGGAGGCAGCAAAAATGGGTTTAGCGGTCAACGAGGACAAAACAAAAATAATGATTTCGGCGAACAAAGAGTCCTCTCGTTGGGGACGCACCGTGAACGTTGACAATTATTGTTTTGAGGTAGTCGACGAGTTTACCTACCTCGGATCTTCCGTCAACAAGAAAAATAATGTCAGCCAAGAAATTAAACGGAGAATAGTGCTAGCCAATAGATGTTTCTACGGACTTCGGCAGCACTTTAGTAACACCACCTTATCTCGGAATACTAAGAAACAGCTTTACCAGGTGCTAATCTTACCCGTTCTTTTGTATGCTGCCGAATCATGGGTGCTTACGACAACGGACATACAAAACCTGGGAGTATTCGAGAGAAAAGTACTCCGAAAAATTTATGGACCTATCTGTGTCGACGGCGAGTTTCGCCATCGGATGAACCATGAGCTGTATGAGCTTTACAACGACATCGACGTAGCTAAAAGAGTCAGAATGCAACGACTACGATGGCTGGGTCATGTTGCCAGAATGGATGTAAATGCTCCAGCGAGAAAGGTGTTTGAAGGCGAACCTGAAGGACGGCGCAGAGCAGGGAGACCCCAGCTCCGTAGGAAGGACCAAGTGGTAGGCGATGTGCCATCATCTGGTAGGACTAACTGGAGAACACACGCAGAAGACCGAAGCGTGTGGAATTCTTTAGTACTTCAGGCCTCAAACTTATGAACCATGCTCGTAAGTTGTAATGGGCCACTTAAGTAAGTAAGTAAGTTTTCCCTACAGTAACATTTAAGAAATAAGATACAATTTAAGTGCGTGAGTGTATAACAATTTTTTTTCTTTGGTTTTTATAAAACTTGACATTGAAAATGCCCTTTCACTCAATGTACTAGTTGGACTTATAGTGTAAAAGGCGTCTGTCAAGGTTTTGAGTCCTTTTGCCGCTCTTATCCATATAATAAAAATCAAAAATAATTTTTACTTGAATATTTTAGAAATGCGTCACTAATTGGGAGTTTACTCGTTCTTAAATACAAAATGAGAGTATTCAGAGTTTGAACACGTCGTTCTCATATACGTCTTTTTAAAATTTCATATAAATTTAGTGATAATTGGTTTTGAATTGTTGAAAAGTGTTTAAGTAAAAATTTAAGAATACCTTCAGCATCAGCTAAAGTCAAAGAGTTTGCAGAAGTTTTTGTATAGACATTTCCAAAGGTTTAAAGATGTCACTAAGCACAGACAATATTTCGATATAATTTTCACTAAATGGTGTCAGTCCTAAGTCCAATAAAGTATGATACACACATTTGTGCAATTTTAAAAATTGATAAACCATTTTTGCCATGGAATCCCAGCTGTGCTTAACATCATGGATAAGATTAAGCTCCTTATTGAATTGGCCTTTTACAAACATTTGTAATTTCTTTCGCTTTTAAGCCGACTTATTAGACATTGAAGATTTATAAAACTAACAATTAAGAGTTCGGCCGAAACACTGGAAAAAACATGTACAAGTACACATTTAACACAATTATGAATAAACTAGCTGACCCGGCAAACGTTGTTCTGCCATACAACTTCTGACTCGGCGAACTTCGTCTCGCTCCAAGTTAACGCCTTCATATAAGCTCCAGAGTAATATTAAAACACATATAGTTCAAATTTTAATGTTACTTATTTGAATATAATCGAAATCAGTGAAGAGCAGTCTGATAACCAATGTGAGAAATTCGAAGTTGATCCCACAAACTTCCAATGATTAGCCTTGCGATTTATTGATTGTCATCGCAAAAGCCAATCGAATGGGGAATTGAATTAGCTAGAATTGGAAGGAAAAACCGGTTGGAATAATAGAAATTCGAGGGATAAGGACTTCCTCTCCTTTGAAAAAATTTGACGGGAACGTAATCAATCCAGTTGAAACATCAACAGGAATTTGGCCATTACAAAGCGCCAGTAGATATTTTGAAAATGCAGTAGCCGATGGGTCGTTTTGCAACGTGACTCCCATGTTCGTAGTTAATTTCAACTCCTTGTCATTCCGCACACAAAGACATTAATTCCATCAGCAGCAGTAGATTTTGGGATGGCCGAAAGAGTTTGACGAAAATCTTCCGACAGAAATGACATAGCCCTACCAAATCGTTTCGAATCACCTCATAAATCCTTCATCTTTCGGTCAACTGCTTTCAAGGCTCGTTGATGCGCTATCGTGTATTCATCTCAAATGATGATTTTTCATTCTCGCAACAATTTCGCTGTCGCCGATCTTCTGGATATTGTGCCCAATGGCTTGTCAACTGTGAGAAGTTTCATCGGCAACTTCAAAGCGGAGTATGCCGCCTTTCAACAATGTGGCAGCAGATGGTGCAACAGCTATCGCAATTTGCGATCGATATGCATAAAAGTTATTTGAGCTAACCTTTGTGTTCGTTTCTTTTCCTGATGACTTGTAGACAAATTTGTCGTTGTATTCACTATCTTTAAATTGTGGTGATATTCACCCTCTCCACGGCAGAACATTAACGGGTATTCAAGTGTATCATATGACCGATGAGTCTCCCGACGCATGAGAACAATATCGTGTGATTCCACATTCTCACCCAGCAATAGCTGTGAAGCCGTCGATATTCATATGAACAACTTTAAATGCAGTTATCTCCTAACAATAATTCTCGATCACAATCAAATTTTTAGCATTTTTCCGAATTTTCCAACAAAAATTTTCTATTTTTCCATTCGAAAACAATTGAGAACAAAATTTTACACAAAAATTCGATTTGCAATTTTCATCAAATCAAGCGATGTAATTCAAAATTTTGCAGAAAAAATTTAAATTTTTCGTTTTTTTTCGGAATTTTCCGAGTTTTCCAGCGAGAATTTGTGTATTTTTCCATTCGGAAAGTCATGTTGAAATAAATATCTAAAATTGTTCGCAGTTACATCGTCCAAAACTATCAAATCATACGACAAAAAGCTAAATTTCATCGAAAAAACAATTTAAAATTTTCGAATTTTTCCAGAATTTTCCGAATTTTCCAATAAAATTTTTTATTGCACACAAAATTCCATACAAAAAACCAATTTTCGGTTATTCCAATTTCCCGGCTTTTCCGGTGGATTTTCACAAAATTTTCTTTCACATAAACATTCTCCTAGCATTTGCGAACTGAAAAAAAATTTCAGCAAAATCGGTCCAGCCGTTCTCAATTGATGAATTACTATACATTTTTACACCATTTTTATATATATAGATAGATATTATTTATCTCGTTAAAGTTTCCAACCAACATCAAAAACATAAAATCATTCGAAAACTGCAAAATTTCGTAAATAAAAAAATCAAAATTTTTTGCGCATTTCCTAAATTTTCCGAGGTTTTTGCTAATAATTTTCTATTTTTGCATTCGAAAAGCCATTTCGTAACAATTGCACTCAAATTTCCCGGCTTTTCCTAAGGATTTTCCCAAAATTTCCCGGCATAAAAAATTCCTGCCAATTACAAACAATTGAAAAAAAAATAGAACAAACTGCGCCAACGTTCTCCCTTAATAAATTACTATACATTTTTCACACTATTTTTATATTTATATATTTCACAATAATCCGAAATTTTTTAACAACACAACGAATTTTGCACCTTTATGTCGTATGAAATCATCGAATCAAGCGATACAATGGAAGATTTCCTCGAAGTCATCCAAATCTTTCGATTTTTTTCTGGAATTTTCCGAGTTATCCACCAAGAATTTTTCTATTTTTCCATTCGAAGTCATAGTTGTTCGAAATTGTACACATTTACATCGCCAAAATTACCAAAACATACGATAAAATGCAAAAGTCGAAAAAAAAGAATTTTTTTGACATTTTCCATAATTTTCCAACTAAAATTTCCTATTTTTCCATTCGAAAACCGACAAAAATTTAATTTCCAATTTTCCTCAAATCAGGCGATGAAATGCGAAATTTAGCCGAAAAAATTAAAATTTTTCGATTATTTTCGGAATTTTCCGAGTTTTCCACCGAGAATTTATCTATTTCTCCATTCGGAAAGTCATTTCGGAATAATTATCCGAAATTTTTCGCAAGTGACATCGTTCAAAACTATCAAATCGTACGACAAAAAGCAAAATTTCGTCGAAAAATAGAATTTTTCGAATTTTTCCGGAATTTTCCGAATTTTCCAACAAAATTTTTTGTAATTTTCCATCGAAAAATCATTCGTACCAATTGCACACAAAATTTCATACAAAAAAGCAATTTTCGGTTTTTCCAATTTTCCGGCTTTTCCGGAGGATTTTCCCAAAATTTTCTTTTACATAAACCTTCTCCTGGCAATTACGAACAACTGAAAAAAAATTTCAGCAAAATCGGTCCAGCCGTTCTCAATTGATGAATTACTATACATTTATGCCACCATTTTTATATATATAGATTTAAATAAAAAATATCGAACGCCAAAAAACCGAGATTCGACAAAAAAATAACCGGATTATTCGATATTCGAAAAACAGGGATTTACAAAAAATCGACGGTTTTTATGGGTGAAAAAAACCGAGTAGTCGGTTTCTGAAAACCGAACTGATCACCCTAATATCCACTGAATTTAGTAAAATTTTGCCAATAAAAGCGTTTATTGAACATTGAATCACGAATAAAAATCTTACAAGTTGTGCTGTCTCTAATAGTACCTCCTTTACAAATTATTAAAATTTGACTGTTTTGCTGCATGTCTCTAGACCAGCTATGCCCACCGCTTGAGCTCACGAGCGAAAACGGCTTCTTGTACTTTACCATGTACACATAAAGAGTTTTGCATTTTTACACATACACATACAAATCAGAAAGCGAATTACATTTTTAATAATGCTTAAAATATTTAATGATGTTTGGGAAAATGATTTTTCGTTTACTCAAAGCAGCGTTGGCGAGCAAATGGCATACATTGACGTTGGGCATAGCTGCTCTAGACCGAAGGCACAATGCACAAAAGTCCTATCTACAATCGTTTACGCTTCACAAGCCGGCTAGTATTATTGATGGTCCCCTACAATAATATACAAAAAAACACGATTTCGTAAAAAACAAGATACGCCCTTTCTACATTATATATCTATATATATAAAAATGGTGGCAAAAATGTATAGTAATTCATCAATTGAGAACGGCTGGGCCGATTTTGCTCAAACTGTTTTTCAGTTGTTCGTTATTGCCAGGAGAAGGTTTATGTGAAAGAAAATTTTGGGTAAATCTTCCGGAAAAGTCGGAAAATCGGAAAATTTGAAAAATCAAAAATTGCCTTTTTGTATGGAATTTTGTGTGCAATTGTTACAGAATGGCTTTTTAAATAGAAAAATGGAAAATGTTTGTTGAAAAATGCGGAAAGTTCAGGAAAAATTCAAAAAATTTAATTTTTTTTTTACGAAATTTTGCATATTATCGTGTGATAATATGTTATGTTTGGACGATGTAACAGTGAAAAATTTCGGATAATTATTCCAAAATGATTTTCCGAATGGGAGAATAGAAAAATTCTCGGTGGAAAACTCGGAAAATTCAGGCAAAACTCGAAAAATTTGGATTTTTTCGGAAACATTTTGCACCGCAAATTGAATTTTTGTATTACATTTTGTGTGTAATTGCTTCGTTGTGGCTTTTCGGTTGGAAAAATAGAAAATTTTGGTAGGAAAATTATGGAAAAATTCCAAAAATTTAAATTTTTGATCGACGAAATTTTACATTTTATTGTAAGTTTTGATAATTTTGAATGATGTAAATGTGAAAAATTCGGATAATTATTCCGAAATGACTTTAAGAATGGAAAATTAGAAAATTCTTGGTGGAAAACTCGGAAAATTCCGGAAAAAAATCGACAATTTTTGATTTTTTCGACGAAATTTTTCATTGTATCGCTTGATTTGATGATTTTAGACGACATAAAGATGAAAAATTCGTTATGATGCTTGAAAAATTGAGGAATATTGTGAAATTTATTATGTTGAAATATTTAATGCAAAATGGTAGAACAATTTTAAAATCTTCTGCATAAGCATAATGCATTGGTCCGATTGTTCAAAACCACATTGAATACAATGCATTATGACGTCCACAAAATCATTATCAGAGCAGACAAGAGACCCTCTGGATGCCATGTAAGACAATTCAATGCTCCCACTATAAATGAAGACGCAGTGGTGATTGTTGCGGAGAATGTGGAATAACGCGATATTGTTCTCAAGCTTCGGGATGGTGGACAAGTTGGACGAGATGGCTCACGACATTTGCACAGAGTTCGCACGACAACTTCCAATTTCGATCTTGAAATTATCTTCTGATCATAGACATGTGCTTGCTAATATGTGGCAGTCAACTGTCGAAATTGGGAATACCAGCGCAAAATCGTTCAATGCATGTTGCATTCAATCGCGAATTGCAACAAGAACAAGACTTTGATCGAGTTGTGCTGACTGAAAGAGTCCGAAGAAATGTGGCGCTCTTAACTGCCGAGCAAACGAACGTGTATGATTCAATGATGAAAGTTGTTGACGATGGAACGGAAGCATTTACTTTCTCGATGATGCCGGTTGGACAGCCAAGACATTCGTAATTTCTTTGATTCTGGCAAAAATTCGGTCAAAATCGCAATTGAGTTAGCTGTTGCATCCTTTGCTATTGCTTCCACAATCGAACTGCACATTCCGCTTTCTTCTCACGGTTGACAACACAACGTGTAGCGAAATTGTTGCGAGAATGCTTAATCATTATTTAAATTTAATGCACGATGGCGCATAAACGAGCATTGGAGGCATATGACCGAACGATGAAAAATTTTCGTGGTCATTTAACGAGAATGAATTTTTGAACTCTCTAGATGTGCCAGTTGTGCATAATTTGCATCTGAAGGTGGGATCGATCATGATCATTTTACGGAAACTGAATCATCCGAAATTGTAATTAAAGTGACGATCATCGAGGGCATATGCAAAGGAGAGGAAGTCCTTATCCCTCGAATCTATTATTCCAACCAAGTTACAAGATGAGCCCGATCGGTCAAAAACTCCCACCTCCCATACAAATTCCCCTTTTTTAGGGTATGTCCCTGCGATTACAGCCGTAGTTTAAGGGCAATAAAGCTGAAATTTTGTATGTGAGCTTCCCTACACTAAGCGGAGGTTGAGTGGTAAGATGAGACCGATCGGTAAAAAACTACTCCCACTTCCCATACAAAATCCCTCTTTTTGGGGGTGTCCGTATGTCAGTCCCGCGATTAGAGTAGTAATTTAAGAGCAATCAAGCTGAAGTAATGTATGCAAGCTTCCCTACTCTAAGCGGAGGTTAAGTATTAAAATGAGACTGATCGGGCAAAAACTACTCTCACCTCCCATACAAAATCCCTCTTTTTGCGGGTGTCCGTATGTCAGTCCCCGCGTTTACAGTAGTAATTTAAGAGCAATCAAGCTGAAATATTGTGTGAAAGCTTTTCTGCTCTAAGCGGAGGTTGAGTATTAAAATGAGAACGATCGGTCAAAAACTACTCTCATTCTCACCTCACCTAAGCTTTAATCCTATAATAGGAGCTTGCGTTGTAAGATGACCAATATCGAACGAATACTTCTCCCACCTTCCATACAAATTCCCCCTTTTGGGGGGTGTCCGTCTGTATATTCCTATAGCTTATGAGCTTTCGGTTTGAAATTTGGTATGTAAGCTTGTGTCCAGAAGCAGAGCTTAAGTTCTAAGATAGGCATGATCGGATTTAAACTACTCCCACATCCCACACAACTTCCCATTTTTGGGGAGTTACAAAATTCATAAAATCGAATAAAATCTATACAAAATTACTGACAAAATGGATATGTGAAGCTAAAAGTAACGTCCACTTCTCACCAACTCCCCTGTTTTGTGGTACAAAGTTTAATAAAATATAGTTGTAGTGCAAATAACCAGTTTTACCCACATTTTTACAAATGGTGAAGGGTATCTGAGCTTCGGCATAGCCGAAGATAACCGCCTTACTAGTTTTACTTGCGTCCGCAACGCCAGGAAATACGCATATATATCCAGCACTATGTTTGGCTGCAACAATATTTTATAAAAAAATTCCTGCGATCGGTCAGTATGATCGCTGGTAAATTTGTTTTATGTTAAATTTTCCTCAATTCAATAGTTAGTGAAATTGGCGTCTAAAAACAACAACACCAAATAAGCACAAAAAATTAACCCATTGGGCAATTAACATCCTTCAATCATACATCGTGTTACAATATACGACCGTTGTAGTATATTCATCACACAAGTAACGATTTATGAAATCACATTTATCAAATGTAATTTTTCATCATCATCAACAGAAGAAGCAATAGTGCAGGAACACAGACAAATGCATTACACAACGCATTCCCCCAAAATAGAAATAATTCACACAAAACGTCCATAAAACATTGACAACTTAACACATTCATATAGATTCTGGTGGCAGTGACAAATTTTTCTAAGGCTCAACACCGAATTGGTCCTCATATATCAGCTGTATTGCAAAACGAATATACGAATACAACAACATGCAACAGCAGCAAACATGCAACATCATTCGAAACACAGCAAACACAACTAATTCCGTAGCGAAATACAATGGAACAACAATGACAATGACTAACTGTGGTTAGATGGTTGGCTAAGTCGGTTGGTGGCTGACATTTCTTTGTTCTTGTTTTTGGTGTTGCATGCCACACATTTTGGCATGTGAGTTGAGGGCACGTGTGATATTTTGATTTATTGTCACATGCAATTTTTTTGGCTGTGACAGGATACTCGCTGCATATAGAAACGTAAGAGTACACACACACACACACCACAAAGCAAATTGAAAGTGTGGTGCATTACACAGTAGTTTGGTATGTCGCGTTATTCTTTCTGGGGTTTTACAAATTTTCATTTAAAGCAACATAATATGTATGCACTAAATCACAATTTGAGTATCTTTCTTACTTAATTCATACAATTATAAAAATGGTCAATATATCCATGTCCCTTCCGGTACATTTAATACAAAATGTAATGTTAAGCTAAATATTTAAAGTATTTTCGAATGAGATGCCTACTATGTTATATTTTTATATAGTTTACAATAAGTGTAATTTGTTTTGAAATATGATTTAATTCGGATTTATTATAAGGATTAAAAATGCGTCACATATCAGTTACAAAAAATTAGTTTTAATATTGTTGCCTATACAGAAATGTACGACTTAAATGATGACCATGTTGAACCTCTGCAACCACTGTACTGCACTGAAAGGTAAGGGAATACGGGTAACACTCTCCTTCATCTCTCTTGCACGCAATCGTCACGTATAGATCGCAATGACGTCGCACTGCAGCTGTAGTTGTGTGTGTTTGAGTGAATTATATAAATGTATTTGGTGTCAGTATTTGTTTCAGGATTCTATTTGGCGACAATAACAAATATTGAAACGATGAATTATTGCATTTCAAACCCAACCAACAAAAGGATATTTGAAAACCCCATAACTGCACAAATTTATTAGTAGCATATCAAAAATACTGGTGCCGACATTTATTTCGTGTAAAATAAAGTGAAAAATATCAAAGTCGTAATCAATTTCGTATACAATTCATATGCCAATGATTGTGAAAATTGTGAATATTTGTATAATACTACTATTAGATGTATGTAATTTTCCTATATTTCTATAATTATTTACTAAATAGAAAATTACTTTGTTTCCATTGGTAAATCAAGCATAGATTTCCTATGTGCATATAATAATATTTTTATTAAATTGCTGGAGTGTGTACATAATTAAACTCGTTTCATGTAAAAGTTTTCTCTGATCTTATTTACGACATTGTTTAAAATACAAATTTTCATTATCTGAAAATAGAATCTACTACATGACAAATTAAAGAATCCCTCTACTTTTTGATTATGTATTTCAAAGTGGTTTAATTCTTGAAAGCTGGAGGAAGTACCACAAATTTTGACTAGAATCAATGAATTTAACTTAAAAAAATTAATTTCCCTTTACACCCATGAATGAGGTATGGGATAGCTTCTCACGTTGTTGTGAATTAACACGCTTTCTATTTTCAGATCACAGGATCACAACTAACAGCACCTTCATAAGGCTAGCTTGTGTTACTATTCGGGGGTCAGCAGGTGGCGGATAGCTGAACGGCCTTCAGATATGTAGATTAACTACGTTTAATAATTAGTCCCCTACCACAGTGTAGAGACCGAGGGCATACTATAAAAGAGTACATGTGGCTAATGATGAATCTATGACATGGCGAATCAGGGCCGCCATTAAATAAGCACTACACCGCATGGGGTGTCCACTAGAGAGGTACAAATAGGAGGGTGATGTCTCCATGGTTGCAATGTCAAACAAAAACTCCATAGCATCCATTCCATATTGGGCGGCTTCTGGTCAGCGTATGTCTCAGAAAGAGCGGCTGAAATGAATTCTGGCAGTAGGAATAAATGCGGAACCTGGTGTATAGTATAATGGCAGTGTATAAAATGGTAGTAAGAGAAAATTACCCTTTCAAAATGTTGACGACCACCGAAAACGTTTAAGGAACATGGTTGAGAATATGCACTTGGAACTCTATACAGACCAGGCGACTCTATTCAATTGGCGGATGTCCTTGAAGAGTATAAGGCTGATATTACTGCTATCTAGGAAATCCGGTGTCACGCGGACAACTGGTCTCTAGGTTTACTCCTGTCAGTGAACGAATCGCCACCATAAGAGTAAAGGCAACATTTTTCTACATCACGGTGATATGTGCTCATTCTCCGAAGGAGGAGCAAAGAGACGATCAAAGACGAATTCTACGCCCAACTTGAATAAACATATGACCGTAGCCCGGGCCATGATGTTAAAAGCGTCTAGAGAATAGGCCGGGAGAATGTCTTTAGCCCAACAGATGGAAAATTTAGTCTGCATACTGACACATCGCCAAAACGAAATCAGATTAAATGATTTCTCTGCAGCAAGGAATATGGTAATTAGCAGAACACGGTTCGACCACAAAAACATTTACAAGGCAACGTGAATATCTCCAGATAAAGTTACGAAAAATCAAATAGATCACGTGGTTATCGAGAAAGGCACCCATCAAGTGTCTAAGACGTACGGGAGATCAGGGGTATGAACATCAACACGGATCAATACCTCACTACAGTGAAGGTGCGTACGAGGCTAAGCATAGCGAAAACCCTTCGTAACCAGGCACAGAGAAAGCTGGACATCGCAAAACTGCCTATTCCAACCAACTCACTCAACTACTTCGTGATGCTCCAACTCGCGAAAGTAATAGCGCGCAATGGCAATATATACGATTACGAATGCCACCCGTGGAGAAAAAAATGCAGTGAGAAGATGCGGGAGGGGACTCGACTATTCAGGCGAAAAAACGAGAGCTGAAGCAGAATAATGTGTGCATTAAGAAATACAGAACAGAGATGAAGCCCGAAAATTCTACCATAAGATAAATGATAGGGTACATAGAACAGGTCTCCTATGAGGACAATGAGATACGAGAGCGTATGAGTACGAGAGCGTACTGAGAATATGGAAAAATCACTTCCGCAGCCAATTTATGTCTGAAAACTCGGTTGCTGAAGACTGTGTACCAATCCGAGGCGATAACATCGAGTAGCCAAATTCGAGCCATGCTGAGGTAGAAATGCCATACCTCGTCTTATTAACAATAAAGCTGCAGGGACTGATGGTTTTTCAGATGAGTTTTTGAAGGGGAGTGGAGATGAGCTTGTTTTAAGCATGCAACAGCTCATAGAGAATATTTAGCTTTTTAGTGTGCTATGTCCTATTTATAAAAAAAATGAGTGTAAAAACTACCGTAGAATAGCCTCCTACCGATTGCGTTTAAGATACTCTCTAGCATACTATGCGAACGTCTAAAGCAAATCGTGGAAAACCTGATCAGTGCGGATTTGGAAAACCCATGAAAAGCAAATCAAAACTTACCACCTCTTTGTCGATTACAACCCTGCTTTCGATAGTCACAGTATGTTAGATATCGACTATACGAAGCAATGTCTGTTCTTTGCAGATTGGAATGGATCTATCTGCGCCATTCGATACGACGAGAGGTCTTAGACAGGATGATGGTTTGTCAACATAGTAATAGAGAAGGAGTTAAGCAAAACAGCGGTCAACATGTCTGGCACCATATTTGATAAGGGCTACATGCAGCTCGCATATGCCGTTGATGCGAGTTCAGGATTCGGATGAATTATGAGCTGTACGAAATATACCACGTCATTGAAAGTGGTCAATCGAATCAAATTTCAACGATTACGCTGGCTAGGCCATGTCGTGAGAATGGATGAGAAAACTCTAGCGTGAAAGGTATTCTATCAAGACCTCAATGGACGGCGCACAAGAGAGAGACCGCGACTACGTTGGAAGGACCAGCTGGAGGAATCACTGACCCTGCTTGGTAGGAATGACTGGAGACGGTGCGCAGAAGATCAAAGCTAATGGAAATCTCTTATCATTTCGGCCTCTGGCTTAGATACTAAGACATATATATATTAGACCATTTCATTTTACCATTTTTTTCGAAAAGTCATTGGGATCTAATTCTACTTAAAATAAAAAAAATTTTGGTATATAAAACTTGAAATTGATCGACGTTTAGGGGTCGCGCAAAATCGTTTAAGGTTTTTGGCTGCAAAAGACATGTTTCAAAAATACTGATTTACTTATATGATTAAAAGTTTTGATTCGCTTGACCGATTTTGATCAGAATAGACTTGTTTTAAGGTAATAATATTTCACACATTTTCTGTGAAGGCATCAAACATTTCAGATAATAGTTTGAGTTTAATCAACCCTTCAAACCTAAAATTTTAATTTTTAGTTTTGGCTCAAATTTTTGTATATCTTTAAATGCACAATGACAACACTTCCTAACGATACTTTTGATGGATAACAGAATGAATAGAATTTTTAATTGCTGCTGAAATTTTTACTATTTCGCTGGTGATGAGCTAAATGGATAAATTCAGATCAACATTTTTGTGGTCAAAATTTACATTCAAAAATGGTTTAAGTGTCCCCTTGCAACACAAACGACATTTTGTTGATAGAATCTTAAAAAATACCGCAAATCAAATGAAATGATTGCAAATGTTGCACTCAAAACTTTTGTATGGCATTTATAAGTGACATCGCGTTCGGATTTTTTCTTTTAGACCCCACGCATACCGAAGGAACTTTCATTAAAATTACATCTGCATTAAAGCATCCTGGTGACTAAGATTGCGAAGAAAATGTTACAAAAATGATTTCAGAAAATACTATGAAATTCTTCGATATTATTGGAGTAGGCAGCAGTTTTCTTGCTATCCACCCGTCTAATTGGCCCAAGAATGAGAATTGTAAACGGATTAAAGAAATTGTAAAAAACATCAGCGTTGTCAACGATTGCTATTGGGCTTATTAAAACTGTAAACAACTGTGACAACACAACTAATTAGTGCAAGTTATCTAAAAACGCAATAAAACATACAAAAAGAACACAAAAGTTGTTATCGTATCCAATTTGAAAAAAAAATCTTCTTTTTAATTACCTAAATCGTTTTCCTTACTAAAAATATACATAGTACACAGTTTTCGTTTAATTTTTATCACTATTGATTATTATTGCTGCTGCTGAACATATGTCATTTGCATGGTACTGCATACATCAAAAGTATCGTTAGGAAGTGTTTGTCAATTGTGCATTTAAAGATATACAAAAAATTAGAACCAAAACTAAAAAAAAAATTTTTTTAATGGACAAAAGTAGGTAAATTTTGAATGAAAATTTTAAAATTTTTAGGTTTGAAGGGTTATTAAACTCAAACTACTATCTGAAATGTTTTGATGTCTTCACAGAAAATGTGTGAAATATTATTACCTTTAAAACAAGTCTATTCTGATCAAAATCGGCCAAGCGTATCAATCAAATTTTAATCATATAAGTAAATCAGTATTTTTGAAACATGCCTTTATGCAGCCAAATCCTTAAACGATTTTGCGCGACCCCTAAACGTCGATCAATTTTCAAGTTTTCGAAAAAAATGGTAAAATGAAATGGTCTAATATATATGTTGTCAAGTTGTTTTTAAGGCTAATAATAATAACTAACGGCACCTACTTGTTTAACGGCGATTGTAAACGTCACTGTTTAAGAAGCTCTTGACTCGGCACTGTAATGCAAATTTGCTGTCGAAAATATCAAGGGGCCGGCAATAAAAGAAAAATGTAGATGACTGGAGGCGGGAAACGAATCCGTGTTCTCCCCTTATGGTAGTCGCGTGTTCAAACCATAATGCTACGGCCGGTGTCAATAAATTTAATGAATTTAACATAAACATGAAATCGGGTGCGATATTATTATTTTTTGATGATTATTCACTGTTTTTAAGGCAGTGCTAATAAAGTAATGCAATAATGTGCTTTTTGAAACAGCTATTTTCTGCTGAACCTTCTGGAAACTGGGTTTCTAACCAGCCCAATTGTTGTCAGACATTAATTAGGCTGTAGTAAAGTTGGAATTTATTTGAGTACCCGAACATATGGGGTCATCATAGAACCCCCATGGTCCCCGGCGCCAACCTTTACCTACCATTGCGATGAGGAGAATGGTATATTTGTTTTTGATTTTGGGATACTGCCTAGTTTTGAGTTCTATTATAGAAGTGCCAAGAAATATAAATCAGTAATTTTAAATAGGTCCGAATTTATGTACTGGAATTGTTGGTATTTACCAACGACTTTTACAGAAATAAATGCCACAGTAATTATATCGATAATGACATACATATTTACTAGGGTGATCAGTTCGGTTTTCAAAACCGGCTACTCGGTTTTTTCACTCATAAAAACCGTCGGTTTTTTTTAAATCCCTATTTTTCGAATATCGAATAATCCGGTTATTTTTTGTCGAATCACGGTTTTTTGGCGTTCTATATTTTTTATTTAAATTTATTCATAATTGTGTTAAATGTGTTCTCGTACTTGTTTTTTTTTCAGTGTTTCGGAAGAACAACCTAATTGTTAGTTTTATAAATCTTCAATGTTTAATAAGTCGGCTGAAAAGCGAAAGAAATTACAAATGTTTGTAAAAGACCAATTTAATAAGGAGCTTCAACTTATCCATGATGTTAAGCACCACTGGAATTCTATAACGAATATGGTTTCTCAATTTTTAAAATTGCACAAATGTGGGAATCATACTTCATTGGAGTTAGGACTGACACCATTTAGTGAAATTGATATCGCAACTTTGTCTGTGCTTAGTGACACCCTTAAACCTTTGGAAATGCCTATATGTCTTTCTGAAAACTCTTCGACTTTAGCTGATGCTGAAGGTATTTTTAAATTTTTACTTTAACACTTTTCAACAATTCAAAACCAATAATCAATAAATTTATATGCAATTTTCAAAAGACGTATATCAGAACGACGTGTTCAAGCCCTGAATACTCTCATTTTGTATTTAAGTACGAGTAAACTCCCAATTAGTGACGCATTTCTAAAATATTAATATTAAATATTAAAATATTAAACGCCCAAATAGTACACTGAGTGAAAGGGCATTTTCAATGTCAAGTTTTATAAAAACCAAAGAAAAAAATAGGTATACACCCAAGCACTTAAATTGTATCTTATTTCTTAAATGTTAGGTAAAACTAAAGATTAAATTAAATATATTTATATATAATCAATTATTTACAAATGAATTGTTTTGTTTCGTTTGTCTTTGTTAAAATAATAAACTGATCTCACTAATGTTTTGCATTGTAATTATAATTAAACTAAAAGTTTACTTTTTATAGGTATAATTGATTTGTTTTCTGTTAATTTTTAATAAAATTTTTTGTCAAAAATTGTGTTTTAATTTGTTATTTGGCATAATTTTGAAAACCGGATTATCCGGTTTTTTGTGAATTTCAAAAAAAGCAACCGGTTTTTTTTAAATGCCATTTTTCGAATAATTCGAAATCGGTTTTCGCAAAAACCCGAATAATTGATCACCCTAATATTTACCATTATATTTTCAAGTTCTGCCACTTTTCACTAAATATGACAATTTTAGCGTTTATTACGAGGGTTGCTATTTATATTACGGGTCCAGGCAATACCAGAGTTGCTTTTGGTGATGAAGCACCTTTAACAACAACTGTAAGTCGCTGGTACCAATAGTTCGGTCTTGGACGCCTTTAACTTCAGGATAAATATCTTGAATGTCGTAGAACTTTGGTCGTTTTGTCGGAAACCTTCGATGCTGGGCGTAAACTTATATAGGATCACCAGTATGTCATAATACCGTGAGATTGAGACATCCTTGGGCATTAGTATGACAAGCCCTCACAATAGGTCAACCGTACCTATTCAAATACCAGTAATTCGCTAATGAAACAGGAAAATTATCGGCCTTCCACATTACCAAGTAAAGAACAATGCCCTTGCGTTTTACAGTTCCACCCCCATTGTATGTCATGGCTTTAACCACTCCTTGCAACTCTATCCCGTATCTGTATGCATTAAAAAACTATTATGAACGTATTTCTTTTTTAAGTACATTCCATTGTCAGTTTGTTTTTGATTTGTATGTCCTTGATGTACATTTAAAATACAAAATGAAAGGACAAGGCGGCGACCGTATAAGGGAAGACAAACGAAGTGCAGAAGAAAACCAAAAGTTCAACCATAAAAATAAAGCGTAAAATTTATAACATTGTAAACATGAATTACAAGCACTTCCTTTAATGTTTTTCAATTCTCTAAAACTGTTAAAAATGTAACCAGACACTCACTCACACACATAGATACATATAATATATTTTATTGGACAAAATCAAAAGTAACGGGTAGTTGCCAATGAACCAGGGGTACTCTACACTAACATTCAGTTCAAATAACGTGCGAAGTTGCATAATTTAAATACGAAAAGGTTTTGAATATGTTTGGTTTTTTGCATGGGCAAGGAAATTGTAGATGTCTGTTTATTTGGAAAATTCGTCATATTCATCAACAGTGGTCACAAGATTATGAATAATTACTATTCTACAACGTTCATTATATGGGAGAGTCGTGTAGCTAATATAGATTTTCAAGTTCATTGTAACAACACAGCGATGTCACCAATGGAGAACCACTTATATTGCTCTTAAAAACTCCAAATTTTTTCTATGCTTAGTTGAGTCTAATCGCCCAGGACCGTATAAAAGTAGTATCCTCTATCCGACCAGAGCGGTAGAGACCGAAGGCGTACTACAAATGGGTACATGTGCCTGATGACGAATCTATAACATGGCGAATCAGGGCCGGCTTCCTGGTCAGCGTCTGTCGCAGAAAGAGCGGCTGAGATATATCCTGGCAGTGTATCCTGGAATAAAATGCAGAACCTGGTGGGCTGGGCTTGCCACCCGCCACCTTTATAATGTCTGTGAATAAAATGAGAAATTAGTGAAAAAGAAGCCCCCCAAAATGTTGAGACCACCGCAAACATTTTAAGAACCATGATTTGAGAATATGCACTAGGAATGTTGGAACTCTATACCGACCAGGTACCTCTATTCACCTGGCGAATGTCCTCGAAGAGTTAAGGCAGACATTACTGCTATACAGGAAACCCGGTGGACTGGATATGGATGCTCGCGGATGAGGATGTGTGACGTGTACTACAGCTGCCACGCGGATAAGCATGAGTTGGGTTGAGGATTTGTGGTCGGCAAGAGACTACGACACCTGGTCTCTACGTTTAAGATAATTTTATTTAAATATAAGTGGAATAAATTGTGTTAAGATTGTGTAAATTATAGCTAATATGTAACAATAACTACTATAATTTGTGAAACAGAGCTTAAAAATACCCAAAAAATATACAGTGACTAGCTGACTTGGAGAACTTCATCTCGCCACATTTTTACGCATTGAGATAAACTCCAGAGTGATAATAAAACATTTATCAATATGGTTCATTTGAATGGAATTGAAATCCCTGGAGAGTGGTATGATACACAATGTTTCGATATTAATCCCACAGACTTCCAACGATTTGCCTTCCGAATTATTGATTGTCATCGCCAAAGCCCACCGAACGGGGCATTGGATTAGATGATTCTTTGAATTTGCCCTTGATTATCGTCGGTTGAATCACATTGTTTATCAGTATCTTGGCCGAAGACCACGTTCTGGTCCACAATTCAGTTGATTCAGATTCCGCAATATGATTATGATCGATCCAACCTTCATCTGTAAATTATGCGGCGGAGTTTCTGTCAGTGCGAGCAGTTTAAGTAAATCGGCAGCATTGTATTCCGTGATGACAGGAATTTTCGGAGAGAAATATTATAGCCCCACCAAATCGTTTTGAATCTTTCATTGACCGGTCATCTCAAATGTTGATTTTGCATTCTCGCATCAATTTCACTATTGTCGATCGCTGTTCTTGATCATTGTGCATTGGGACCAGCCGTGGCATGATGGATAGAACACGCGACTAACATGCGGGAGATCGCAGGTTCAACTACAGGCTCCAGTCATCTAAAAAAAAAAAACTAATTGTTTCATTGCCGGCCCCTCGAAGTTCCTCATCCATGGGGTGCAAAGGGAAATTAAGTTTAAGTTTTGCGCATTTTGGCTTTTCAACCGTGAGAATATTCATCGGCAGCTTCAAAGCGGAATTTGCAGTTCGACTGAGTTTCAACTATATGGCAGCAATGCCAGAGGATGCAGCGGCAAACGCAATTTGAGATCTTGACCGAGTTGCCAGAATCAACGAAAACAAGTATAAAGTTTCAGTGGGGTAAACTGACTTACATACCTAAAATTTGCTTAACATTGGCTTATTGATATTATTACTTGATGTCTAAAGTGTGCAGAATGGTACATTTCCATGGGAGGTATCAGAAGGTGCCTGCTGTAGCTTTACTAAGTACAGAACTTGGGGACGATCGCGTTGGGCGTAGTGATAGTATTACTCGATTTCTGAATGGTACATTTGTATGGGACCAGAAGGACCGGGACCGGCCGTGGCATAGTGGTTAGAACACGCGGGAAACATGGCTCCAGTTATCTTAAAAAAAATTGTTCTTTCATTGTCGGCTCCCCTCGAATGCTGTTGACAGCAACTTCGCAGTATTAAGTGTCGAGTCAATCGCCGTGTCTAGTAAGAGCTTCTTAAACAGTGACGTTCGCATTTGATAAACAAGTAGGTGCCGTTAGAATGCGTGTTAATTCACAACAACGCGAGAAGCTATCCCATACCTCATTCATGGGGTGCAAAAGAAATTAAGTTTTTTTTATTAAGTACCAGAAGGAGTTTGGCTGGACTTCCAATTTTTCGGAAGTCGTTTTTTCTTTTTCAAGAATTCGGGAGTATTTATATTACAACTCGCTTTTTAAATTGGGCGGAATGGTACATTTATATGGAATGTACTAGAAGAGGCGTGGTTAGACTTCCAATATTTTCCCCAAAACTTTAGTCCTTACAGCTTAACAATATACTAAATTTGTGCACGAACGCGTTGGGTATATTAATATTATTACTACATTTCTAAAGTGGGGGAATGGTACATTTGTATGGGAGGTGCCAGAAGGGGCGTGGCCATGTAGCCCATTTTCAATAACGTAAGTTCTTTGGGGTAATACTAACCTATGAAAAGATTCAAAACATTAAGTTACGTCTTTCGAAAGTTATCGTGAGCATCTGCCAGACAGGCAGACGGACATGGCTCAAACGACTTAAATAGTAATGAATCGAATTTGGTTCAAAGAAAAATAGGGTCTCCTTTTATTTCTTACACTTTTGGGTGGTATCAAATTATATATAATAATATATAAAAATGTCTTGCCTGTCCCACCGGAATCATCGTGAAAGTAAATGCCTCCATCAGTTACAAACCTAATCAGCGAATTGTACACGTTCTTTTCTCAGCATTCAACAGCGGCACAATTGTTTTAACTGATTCGGCCAGCTCATCTCGATTATAGTCTTGCTTCCGTTGCAATTCGCGATCGAATGCATCGTGTATTGAAAGATTTGGCGCTGGCGTTCCCAATGTCGACGGCAGATTGCCGAACATGTCTTCGATCCGAACTAATGCTTCGTTGCTCATCTCGTCGTTAATACAAGAACAAATTCGAAGATGTTGCGTGTACTCTGTCATCAGCAATATCGTCCTTGCATTTGTCCCACAATGCGTTCAGGTTCGACGGAAGACATGTGACTTCGATGATCACAAACAATGTACGAATTTGAATCGCAGAGGCTGAAACAGTCGCATCGGCGAGCCTCCCGAGCTGCGGCGCACATCACACCATACACAGGACGCAGGAAATTTAAGGATAGTAAAGATAAAATCATACACCTTAGCGTGAATGAACTGAGTATAGTCTAATTATTTCACGACGTTAACCTTATCTAAGTGTTGATCGTCTATGAGAAGCATTAGTCATGCAAATACCTCTCCCTAAAAAACTACAAAGTCGTTACGGAATAATTGCCCACAATCCAATTAAAAAATCACATGTTTGCGTTTTTTCCGGATTTTTCCGAGTTTTTCACTAAGAATTTTCTATTTTTCCATTCCGTACCAAATGCACGCAAAATTCCACCTAATTAAATCGTACTAGAGCTAAAAAGCGCTTGGTTTCTCTATACTAACTAGATACAACAGCGGTAGTTCATAATGAAGTTCCAATACATTACCTGCAAGATTATCACACATAAGTCGCTAATATAGAACAAAAGCCCTATTATCAACGAAATTGTGTAGGGTAACACTAAAGTAACGCCTTTTGCCATCATTCACATGTTTATAACAAAATAGATGGGCAATATAAAAAACCATAGAACAAGATGAAATTATTTCGAAGTATAGTGGGATGCAGTTTTCTTCATATAGAATGAGAGAGACAAAAATAAAATGATTTCATGTGAAATGGCGATTATTTTAACAAGTGAAACAAACCAAGAAGAATGAGAATAGAATATTTATGGCCAACGAGCGTGTTCCATTCATTCACTGAATGCATTTTTAAAGTTGAAAACGCTTAACGCTCTTGTTTGTTCATTTGCGCTACATTTCTCAAGCATCACTTGCCCACCGCCAGTATTTATTGCCATAGTGTACTATGATTGGCAACTGGTCTTCTAGCCACCGAACAGTGAAAACAACGTCGTGAATTTCTTCTAAAGCGTGTTAAATTCTAGCACCATGAATGCCTTGATGGCATTGGCCATCGTCATTTTAGGAAGAGCATCGTACGTACAACTATGTTTTCACGTCTATAAATTCATGTCCTTTGTGTGTGGT
Source organism: Muscina levida (assembly GCA_964034835.1). Lineage (NCBI taxonomy): Eukaryota > Metazoa > Arthropoda > Insecta > Diptera > Muscidae > Muscina > Muscina levida. The sequence goes on along the minus strand of OZ035881.1, from coordinate 49,174,688 downwards.
CTGGAATACACGTCCTTATGTCAAATATTAGATTTATAACTATGGTTTGCCAATATTCACACTGTGGATACTGATGCCTTCTTTTCATTTCGATGTTGTGTCCTGAAATATATTTAAAGTGTTTTTTCCCAACATTAGTTAGTGGTGTTTAGAGAAATGCCAAAAATATTATATTGAACAAAAATCAACGTTGAAGTTATTATGAGAGAACATACATTTGCAGCCATACTTAAACGAAATTAATGGTTACCTTCATCTTCTTACTGAATTTCAAATGTGTGCGTGAACTTTGTTCTACCCTGTTGTCATTTACTTGTAAGTTATGGTTTTGATTGAGTTTGAATTATTACTTAACAATTTATTACATTGTAAGTAAAATTTGAACCTTCGAAATGACACAGAAAAACACCTAGACACCCCAACTGAACTCTGGGCCGTAGAACACAGTGGTATACTCCGTTTTAAAGGATTAGGTCAAAATTAAGAGATATTCCGTTTTAAAATTTGTATCGTCCCTCGAGCGATTTGTTAATGTTTTAAGGAAAATACAAAAAAATTTCTTTTGAAATGACTTAATAACCTTTTGTTTTTTTTTATTTTAAATTTCAAGTCTTAACTTTAAATCGCCCTGAAAATAGATGGCTATCATGGTAAGAGTAAAATATCGACAAATAACGCAGAACAACAATTTTTTGCAAACAAGGTTTCAAAACACTTTGTCCATAGATGTTGGCCTCATTAACACGAAAATGATTTTTAAAAAATTTTCTTGGTTCCGTTTTTTATATAAAATTTTTTTAATTTTTGGAGGTGTGCTTAATATTTTGGTAATATATTCGGTATCTCCTACCCGATCTTCATATATAGCCACTTATGTTCAAGACAACAACATTCTCCACAATTTCTTTCTTGAAAGTTTTTAAATGAGTGATGTTTCGATGATAGCGATTTAAATAAAAAAAAAAATAAATTTTTCTGTAAAATTTGGGGTGAATAATTTATTTATTGTCGTAGGAAAAATAGAAAACGCAATGTAAACCCTAATTTCGCATTTTTTACATATAGTTGACACTTTTTTAAAGAAAACAACACTAAAACTATAAAAAATCCATAATCAATTTTAAGAGTTATGAATTTTTTAGATTTAACCCCTTACCACTCGATAGTTGTGCTTTTTCGGTTACAAATCACTGTATCTCGATATATATTAACATATATTGACTTGTTAACATATATTGGCACATACATATATGGTTGCAAAAAAATATTAAAACCAGTACAGAAATTTCAGTCAGTTAAACTGACTGATAAATACCATCACCCAATATAAGATATTGTTTAAGTCTTGAGTTATTGAAATTAACCGATTTTTAATTAAAACCAGTTAGAAAGTTGCAGTCGGGCAACCCAACTTACATTTACCCTTACCCTCAGTAAAACAAATATTTTTCTATTATATTGATATTATTACTCGATTTCTAAAGTGGGCGGAATGGTACATTTGTATGCGAGGTACGAGAAGGGCTGTGGTTAGGCTTCCAGATTTATTCTCCATTACTTTATCCTGTTATAGCTTTACTAATTACGGAATTTGGGCACGATTGCCTTGGGTGTACTGATATTATTAGTACATCCCTAAAGTGGGCGGAACATTTGTATGGGAGGTACCATAAGGGGCGTCGCTAGACTTCCAATTTTTTCTCCAAAACTTTGTCCTGTTATAACATAACAAAATACAGAATTTGGGCACGATCGTGTCGAGTGTATTGATATTATTACCCTATTTCTGAAGTGGGCGGAGTGGTACATTTGTATGGGAGGTACCAGAAGGCGCGTGTCTAGACTTCCAGATTTTGTCTCCAAAACTTTATCCTGCTTAAACTTTACCAAATACAGAATCTGGGCACGATCGCGTTAGGTCTTTTAATAATATTAAACGATTTCCAAAGTGGGCGGTACCAGATGTGTATGGGAGGTACCAGATGGGGCGTGAATAGACTTCCAATTTTGTTCTCCAAAACTTTATCCTGCTATAGCTTTACTAAAAATAGAATTTGGGTACGATCACGTTTAATTTATTGATATTATTTCTCCATCTCTATAGTGGGCGGAAAGGTAGAATTGTATGGGAGGTACCAGAAGGGGCGTGGCTAGGCTTTCAAAATTTTTTCCAAAACTTTATCCTGTTATAGCTTTACTAAATACATAATTTGGGGACGATCCCGTAGGGTGTATTGATATTATTACTCGATTTCTAAAGTGGGCGGAATGATGTATTTGTATGGGAGGTACCAGAAGGGGCGGGGCCATGTAGCCCATTTGCAATACCGTAAGTAGTTTTGAGAAAATAATAACTCGTGCAAAATTTCAAAAGATTTGGTTGTGTCTTTCGAAAGTTATCGTGCGAACCAGCCGGACAGCCACCAGACAGACGGACATGGCTCAAACGACTTAAAAAGTCATGAATCGAATTTGGTTCAAAGAAACCTAGGGTCTAAAGTCACTCCTTCTATGTGTTACACTTTTGGGTCGTATCAAATGATATATACCCTCATCCCTAAGGGTGATTGTATAAATATAAAAATTTGTATGGGAACCACCTTAAGGGTTAAAGATAAAGGGTTGATATGTTCTGAAAAAGTGTTTGTCTTACAAAATGTTGGAGGTCGGTCGTACATTTGACTCCTCTAGGGGCACCTTTGCACAATGGTCTCTCTGAGCAAATACGTGGCCAAAATATTTTTTTTTTACTTTGTGTTTCACCATTTTTGTCGTTACACAAAAATTAAAAACACATCAAAGCAACCGAAAATAAATTCTATTTTGTAAACTGTTGTTTACCGTTAGTCTTTAGTCAAAAACAATTGAGTGCAGTACAATATATGTATTTCGTCGTACGGTGTTTTTATAAAAATATAAGTTTACAAAAAAGTTGTAATGGATAATCTTACTCATAGTAAGTATTTAAAATGACGAAATATGAAGAATATGAAGACGAATTCGAAGGTGGTAACATAATCTAAGAGAGCGAGCTAGACATAACTGACACATAATGTATCACTTTATTTTCACAGCATAAAAATAAGATTTTACTTGAACTAATATTTGTTTTTATTTGTTAATTATAAGTTCCCTACGGGAAAATGAACCAGTACAGTACCAGTCACGGGACCGGTTCCCTGGGGTGCATGAACCGGTTCTAGTTCCGGAACTTTTGTATGTAGAGAACCAGTACGTTTTGTATGGGGTTGGCCACTGAAGTGTCAATTGACACCTAACTGATACTTTGTGATGTGTCTTGAACCGGTTTAACAGTACAAGCCCTACGACAGGTTCAGTAAAAACCAGTCACCTAAGTATGATGTCTGTTTTTCGGTAATATGCCTCAAAATAAGGCGGAAAAATGAAATGAAACTTATTGATAAATTACTTAGTTGTCTAGAGTTAAAATATATACATATAAATATTTTATATTTTTCTGACTTTTCTACTTATTTATAAACAACGCCGTTGGAAATACAACGACACAGAATACTACAGATCAGTCAAATTGACTTTTCTTTAACACTTTAGAACCAGCTTGGTGACACATCCCCTCTTCACCCGTCCTGAGATAGGTACACTCAGGTAAATTAACACCACTTTTCCCGTAGGGTTAGCATAGCAGGAAGCAGAACTTTGGATCAATTAGGAGGAAAAAGTTATACAATTGACAACGTTTAACAATATTAATTTATTTCTGAACAAAAATTATCATTTTCTTAACATAAATAAATTTGGCATTAAAAAATTGATTTGAAACCATTGTGCTTTGGTGAAATTGCAGCATTGGGAGCAAATTTAAACAATTGTATGCGTGCACCTTTAGGGGGTCAAGATATAGGGTAGGTATGTTTGGGGAAAATGTTAGGAGGGAAAAACTTCACCATTTTTTGGCCCATTCAATTTTTTTCCAACCTCATAAAATTAGGGGTATAAGTTGGTGGGGAAGGTGAAAAATCCACAACATGCCCCGCAACTGCCTCGAAGTAGCCCCTACAGGTATAAAATGTATGACAGACCCCCACTCCTAACATTTTTACCAAACATACCTACCCCATATCTTGACCCCCTAAAGGTGCACCCATACAATTTTCTAAATTTGCTCCCAGAAAATTTAATATATGGGTATTTCCAGTGGGCGTCGGGAGTGTGATGCAAGGTTAAGCTTCCGATCGGTTTAACTTGGCAAACCTAGAGTGATCCTTGCCAATTGCTCTTCAGGTCTACTCACAGAGCTCCGTACCTCCACGTGGTGACGCCTGGAAGCGTGCCTCTGACACCCGTCAGAGCACGACTAACTGTGAGGGGCGAAACCTAAAACCCAGGCACGTCTGCTCAGAGTGAGCGGTACCCTGGTCAGCGTCTGACCCAGAATGGGCGGCTGTAATCAAATCCTGGCAGGAGGAGAAAACTGCGACGTGGTGCGCTGGGCTTGCAGCCCGCCACCGACGTATAAACTTACTTACTTACTTAGCTGGTACTTCTATGCAATCCCAGTGGATTATATACCGCACGTAGAAAAATATTATAAGCGCCTCGATCTTCTGCGCTTCTTCTCCAGTTAGTCACACCGAGTTCTGTAAGGTTCTCAGTAACCTGGTCTTTCCAACGGAGTTTTGGTCGCCCTCTTCTGCGCCGTCCATCGAGTTCATTGTCGAAGACTTTTCGAGCTGGAGCATTTTCATCCATGCGTACAACATGACCTAGCCAGCGCAGCCGTTGCACCTTAATGCGTTTGACCACGTCAATGTCAGTGTACAGCTCCTGATTCATACGACGCCGATACTCTCCGTTAACGATGATGGGCCCATATATTTTACGGAGTATTTTTCTCTCGAATACCGCCAGAACCGATTCATCCGCTTGTGTCATAACCCAGGATTCTGAGCCATACATTAAGACAGGTAGAACCAGTATCTGGTATAGCTGGAGTTTTGTTCGTCGAGAGAGGGCTTTGTCATTGAATCGCTTGCTTAGTCCGTAGTAGCATTTATTTGCAAGCAGGATTCTTCTCCGGATTTCTAGGCTGACATTATTTGCTTTATTGATGGCGGATCCTAGGTAGACAAAGTTATCTACCACCTCGAAATTATAGTTGTCAACGTTCACGCAGTTTCCCAAACGAGTAGATTCTTTGTTCGTTGAAACTAATAACTTCGTTTTGTCCTCGTTCACCGTTAGGCCCATTTTCGCTGATTCCTTCTGTATACCTGAGAAGGCTGCAGTCACATCCCGCAGTTTTCGACCGATGATGTCTACGTCATCAGCGTACGCGAGTAGCATGTGGCTTTTGTTGAATATAGTGCCACTCGTGTTTACTGCAGCTTTTCTCATTATCATCTCCATCACAATGTTGAAGAGATCGCACGATAGGCCGTCGCCTTGTTTTAGGCCTCGTCTGGTATAGAATGGCTCCGTAAGGTCCTTGCCAATCTTCACTGAAGACTTCGTGTCAGTCAGCGTCATTCCGCAAAGACGTATCAGCTTCGCTGGAATACCAAACTCAGCCATGGCATCGAGTAATTTCTGCCGTATCGGGCTGTCGAAGGCAGCTTTATAGTCGACAAAAAGATGGTACGTGTCGATCTGTTTCTCTTGGGTCTTTTCCAGGATTTGCCGAAGTGTGAAAATCTGGTCAGTTGTTGATTTTCCGGGTCTAAAGCCACACTGATAAGGCCCGATCAGGTTGGATAACACTGGCTTTAGTCTTTCACATAGCACACTCGACAGGACCTTATATGCGATGGGTAGAAGGCTGATCCCGCGGTAGTTGGAGCACACACTTGGATCACCTTTTTTCAGCACAGGACATAATACGCTTACATTCCAATCGTCGGGCATGCACTCTTTAAGCCAAACCGTGCGCAGGAGCTGGTGCATGCTCGTTATCAGCTCCTCGCCACCGGACTTGAAGAGCTCTGCGGGCAGACCGTCGGCACCGGCTGCTTTGTTGTTTTTCAGCCGCGATATTGCTCTTCTTACCTCGGCTTGACTTGGCGGTGGGCAATCTAAGCCGTCGTCGACAATTGGCGTGATAACTTCACGTGCGCTGCCTTCTGGAACCAGCAGTTGCTGGAAGTGTTCTCTCCATATGTGCAGCACACTCTGCGTATCCGTGACCAGCTTTCCATCACTGTCCTTACAGGTGGGGAGGCCATTACCGTATCCATTTGTTCTTATTTTCTGGTAAAATTTTCGGGCCTCACCTCTATCCCTGTATCGCTCTATATCCTCGTTCTCCCGTTCCTTCATCTGACGTTTTTTTCGCCTAAATAGCTGTCTCGCCCGTTTAGCTTTCTCCTTATGCCGTTCCCTAACAGCACGGGTCGCAATTGGCTGTAGCGTTGCCCTATAAGCAGCATCTAGTTCCTCAGACGCTATGCGACATTCTTCATCGTACCAGGATTCGTCTGAGCTCCGCTTTTCATATCCTAGCACGGTTGTTGCGGCGGTTGCCATGGAATGCGCAATATGCTGCCACTGTGTATCGGGAACGTCAGAAGTAGAGGCGTTGTGTCGTAAAAGTTGGGAGAGCTGGTTGGAGTAGGCAGTAGCTATCTCTGGGGTTTGCAGCTTCGCGATGTCCAGCTTTCTTTGTGTTTGGTTACGTGCGTTTTTCGCTCTGCTCAATCTTGTGCGCACCTTGGCTGCAACCAGGTAATGATCCGAGCCAATATTAGCACCACGAATCACACGCACGTCCATGACACTAGATGCATGTCTGCCATCGATTACCACATGATCAATTTGATTTTTGGTGTTTTGATCGGGGGATAGCCAAGTTGCCTTGTGGATATCTTTGTGCTGGAATCTGGTTCCACTCACTACCATGTTCCTTCCCGCTGCGAAGCTAACCAGCCTAAACCCGTTGTCTGACGTGTCGGTATGCAGGCTGAATTTGCCGATCGATGGACCAAGAACATCTTCCCTTCCTATTTTTGCATTAAAGTCTCCTAGAACAATTTTAATGTCGTGGCCAGGGCAGCGGTCGTATGTTTCCTCTAGGCGCTCGTAAAATGCATCTTTAATCTCATCGTCTTTATCTTCCGTCGGGGCGTGTACACAAATCAGCGTGATGTAAAAATATTTCGCCCGGATGCGAATGGTGGCTATTCGGTCACTTACAGGGTTAAACCGCGAGATCAGGTGTCGAAGTCTCTTGCCGACTATGAAACCACATCCAAATTCGTGTCTTTCTGCATGGCAGCTGTAGAAGATGTCACAGTTCTTTCGTCGTGTGCATCCCTGTCCCGTCCATCTCATTTCCTGTATGGCGGTGATGTCAGCCTTGTATTTGTCGAGGACATCCGCCAGTTGGATAGAGGCACCATCTCTGTATAGAGTTCGGACATTCCAGGTGCATATCCTTAAATCATGGTCCTTATATCGTTTGCGGGGGTCGTCAACATTTGGGGGGGTTCTTGTTTTTTCTTTTCTTCGTGTTTTCATAATAAATTTTGTTTAAGGAGAGTGGCTTATTAGGCCACCGCTCCCGATCCTAGTTTCTTGGGGCCGCCAAGGCCACTAGGAGAGCCTGTGTTGAGCTTCAGTAACTTTTGTTACCTACTTCCTAAGACGCATCGGTGGTAGCATGCCGATTAGGTTACTCAACGTTTCGCCTTCTAACTCTAGCTAACTTCTAAGCGGTTGCTTTGAAGTCATTGCCCAGGGAATACTTGGTCTAGGACCGGAAGTAGTTAGCTGCTTGGACAGTGCCACAAAGGAATCGCTTCTGGTCACTCCCAAGTGAGTGACAATCAGTAGTTTTCAGCCTCTGGGCAAAGTCCCATTCCCCTAAAACCATTCCGTATAAACTATTGCAATGAAAAGAAGTAAGAAAAGAATAAAATGGACCCCCCAAAATGTTGACGACCACCGCAAACGAATTAAGGACCACGATTTAAGGATATGCACCTGGAATGTTAGAACACTGTATAGACCAGGTGCCTCCATCCAACTGGCGGAAGTCCTCGAAGAATACAAGGCTGACATAACCGCTTTACAGGAAATCCGGTGGAGGGAACACGGGTGCTCGCGCATGACATCTACTACTACACGTGCGACATCTACTATAGTGCTCATGCGGACAAGCACGAGTTTGGATGTGGATTTGTGGTTGGCAAGAGACTGCGACACCTAGTCTCAAGGTTCAACCCGGTGTGTGAACGTATAGCCACCATAAGAGTCAAAACAAAGTTTTTCCACATACCACATGCTCCCACAGAAGAGAAAAGCGATGAGGACAAAGACGAGTTCTACGAGAGCCTAGAAACTGTATATGACCGTAGCCCGAGCCATGACATTAAAATTGTACTAGGCGATTTTAATGCTAAAATAGGCAGGGAAACCGCATTTGAGCCTACCATCGGAAAATTCAGTCTGCACACCGAAACGTCGAACAATGGCATCAGACTGATTGATTTCTCTGCGGCAAGAAATATGGTAGTTAGCAGCACTAGATTTGACCATAAAAATATTCATAAGGCAACATGGTTATCTCCAGATCAATTGACGAGGAATCAGATTGATCATGTGGTAGTCGATGGAAAGCACGCATCGAGTGTTCTGGACGTACGAGTGATTAGGGGTGCGAACATTGACTCCGATCACTTCCTTACCGCAGTTAAGGTACGCACAAGGCTAAGCATGGCGAAAAACGTACGTAACCAGGCACAACGAAAGCTGGACATCGGTAAACTGCGGACCACAGAGGTAGCAAACGCCTACTCCAACCACCTAACTCAACTGCTGCGTAATGCTTCAACCCCTGACAATATAACCTCGCAGTGGCAACATATAGCCGACTCCTTAGAACGGGCTGCGAGAAGGGTACTTGGGTACTCAAAACCGGCTCAAGAAGATGCCTGGTACGATGATGAATGTCGCAATGCCACGAGAGAGACGGTTGCTGCATACAGGGCGAAACTGCAGCCAATGGCAACGCGAGCTGTTCGTGAACGGCACAGGGAGAAGAGACGAGAGGCAGCTCGTCTTTTTAGACGGAAAAAGAAGGAGCTGAAAAAGAGGCAGGATGAGTGCACAGAGTTGCTCCGAAGCAGAGGGAAGCCCGCAAATTCTACAAGAGAGTTAAGGCGAGAATGCGTGGAACAGGGTTATCCTCCTGCAAGGGCAGCGATGGTCAGCTAGTGACGGACCCGGATAACGTTCTGGGGATATGGAGAAATCATTTTAAAAATTTATTGGATGCAGACACCACTCCTGAAGACCCCGCTCCAATCCATGACGATGGTGTTTACTGTCCGCCTCCGAGCCAGAGCGAGATACGTGTGGCAATCTCCCGCCTTAAAAACAACAAAGCTGCTGGAGCCGATGGTCTCCCTGCTGAATTGTTTAAGGCTGGCGGGGAGGAGCTGATTAGGAGCATGCATCAGCTCATGGAGAACATCAGGCAAGAGGAGAGCATGCCCGGGGATTGAAGTCTCAGTCTGTTATGTCCCATATACAAGAAAGGAGATCGTAGTGAATGTAAGAACTAACGTGGAATAAGCCTATTACCAATAGCGTACAAGTTCCTTTCAAGCATATTGTGTGAACGTTTAAAGCCAATTGTAGAAAAACTAAGTGGACCATATCAGTGCGGCTATAGACCTGGCAAATCTACGACGGATCAAATATTCACCTTACGACAAATCCTGGAAAAAACCCATGAAAAGCAGATCGACACCTACCACCTCTTTGTCAAATACAAAGCTGCCTTCGACTCTCCGATAAGGAATAGGCTTTATGAGGCCATGTCTGAGTTTGGTATTCCTGCAAAGCTGATTCGACTTTGCAAATGTACCTTAGACAACACCAAATCCTCACTTAAGATTGGTAAGGATGAGTTTGAACCATTCAACACGGAAAGAGGTCTCAGGCAGGGCGATGGCCTGTCCTGTACACTATTTAATATAGTTATAGAGAAGGTGATAAGAAAGGCTGGTTTCAACATGTCTGGCACCATATTCCACAAGAGCCACATGCCACTAGCCTATGCCGATGATATAGACATCATTGGCCGAAATCTGCGGGATGTTACTGCAGTTTTCTCATCAATAGGAAAGGAATCAGCAAAAATGGGTTTAGCGATCAACGAGGACAAAACAAAAATAATGATTTCGACGATCAAAGAGTCCTCTCCATGGGGACGCACCATGAACGTTGACAATTATTGTTTCGAGGTAGTCGACGAATTTACCTACCTCGGATCTTCCGTCAACAAGAAAAATAATGTCAGCCAATAAATTAAACGGAGAATAGTGCTAGCCAATAGATGTTTCTACGGACTTCGGCAGCACTTTGGTAACACCACCTTCTCTCGGAATACTAAGAAACAGCTATATCAGGTGCTAATCTTACCTGTTCTGTTGTATGCTGCCGAATCATGGGTGCTTACTACAACCGACATACAAAACCTGGGAGTGTTCGAAAGAAAAGTACTCCGGAAAATATTTGGACCTATCTGTGTCCAAGGCGAGTTTCGCCATCGGATGAACCATGAGCTGTATGAGCTTTACCACGACATCGACAAAGCTTCAAGGTAAATCCCTAAGTTCCAAATGACTGTAACAACGTGTAATAAATTAATTTTAAATTCTTTACGAAGCAATCTGATCTGAAAAAACATTTGGAAGATATTGAAATAGTTTGGTTGGTCTTTGACTTACTGACTGTTTCAATCGCGGTTCTTTCTTACAGTATTGGGAGTAACATTCATATGGAAGTTAACCAATTTCTCTTTTATTTATACAACTTTAAATTTTTAAAGAAAATTATGCATCAGTTACATTTTATACTCTGTTAGACTTGACAAGTCTTTAAAATAAACTTGAGATCTGGTTTTTTCGTGCTATGCCCTACAACACACAGAAGTAACAGATATTCAAATTTGTGATTTTGCGACATTTTATATTTTAAATACGGTTTTGTAACTTTTATAACTTTACTCCTTGCAATAGTCATTAACCTAAAAAATGATGGTGGCCTCTGTGCCGTAAGTACGCCAACATGGCAAAACTTGTCTGTATTCAGTGTACTTTAAAATGATATGTCTGTTAAAGGGGCAATATCGGTTATTAATATGTGAGGTACTAGTAGGGGTGATCCGATATAATCCATATTCATTCCTGATTGAAATTTTCATAACAGTACAACTTACACAAAATTTTACTGAATTCAGTGAACTTATAAAAAAGATATGTATGTAAGACTATGGTGTTGAGTTCTGTCATTTGTATGGGAGATACCAGAAGGGGTGTGTCAAATAGTTAGGTTTTCTGAGGTTGCGCCTCCTATCACAATATAAATTAACCGACTAATTTGCATTACCCTTCAATTGGCAGGTTGGAAGTTATGGGAGAAATATAAATTTTCCAAAAATAGGTCATTTTGTATGGGAGGTACAAGAAGGCGTGAACCGATATAGTCCATATTCATTCCTGGGTCCAATTTTCATAAGCAATCATCATACCCAAAATTTTAGTGAATTTAGTTTACTTACAAAAAAGATATGTATGTAAAACTATGACGGTCAATTCGGTCATTTGTACCAGAAGGGGTGTGGCAAACGTTTCGGTTTTCATAGGATTTGTCTTCTATTATAATATAAATAATCTGACTATCGTCCGATAGTCTGTTTGGCAGTTATTAAAGAAATATTAATTATCCAAAAATAGGTAATTTTGTATGGGAGGTACCAGAAGGGGTGGGGCTATTCTGCCCATTTGCAATCCCATAAGTTCGTTCTGAAAAATATTAATACCTAATTTCCCTTTGCACCCCATGAATGAGGTATGGGATAGCTTCTCGCGTTGTTGTGAATTAACACGCTTTCTATTTTTAGATTCACAACTAACGGCACCTACTTATTTATCGACGAATGCGAACGTCACTGTTTTGAGAAGCTCTTACTAGACACGACGATTGAATCGACGCTTAATACTGCGAAGTTGCTGTCAAACAACATTCGAGGGGAGCCGACAATGAAAGAAAATTTGATTTATTTTTTTCTTTTAAGATGACTGGAGCCAGGTTTGAACCTGCGATCTCCCGCATGGTAGTCGCGTGTTCTAACCACTATGCCACGGCCGGTCCCAAAAATATTAATACTGGCAAATTTTCGTACCGATCCATTAAGGTTTACTCGAGTTATCCTGCCCACCAGCCATCCAGCCAGACAGACGGAGACATAGCTCAATCGTCTAAAAAAGTCCTGAAACGAATTTGGTCTTAAGATACTTGGGGGCTAACTTTTCTCCTTTAATGCGTTACACTTTTTTCGTATCAAATGATATATACCCTCATCCCTAAGGGTGATGGTATAAATATAAAGCGTGTTAATTCGCAATTACGCGAGATGCTACCCCATACCTCCTTCAAGGGTTGCAAAAGGAAATTAAGATTTTCTTTGTTCTTAGATGTATATAATCACCTCCGTGCCTGAGGGTTAGTTGATCGCTGTGAACGACAGTTATGTTGGCGTTCTCTGGGTTGTTGCCGTATCCCAAAAGGTTAATTACCTGCTAGGTTATTTTAAGATCTCTTAGATCCTGAAATGTTAGCGTACTTAGACCGTAGCCAATTAGGTACTGATGACTTACCATTAGGTTTATCATTCTCCTACCTTAAAGTGTGATCTTCACCATTGGAGATAGCTCTTGTCATGCTCCGACCGGTGTATCACCAAGCCGATTAATTGAGAAGGAACTTGTCAAAACTTGATTTTCCACATTTTGTGTTTTTGTGCATTTACTAGACATGCCGATTGACTCTACACTATACTGCGAAGTTGCTGTCTGCAACATCGAGGGGCCGGCAATGAAAGAAAAATGTAAATGACTGGATCCAGGAATTGTATCACGGACCTCCCGCATGGTAGTCACGTGTTTTAACCACTATGCCAAGGCCGGTGCCAGCTATGCTATGCCTCTATATATTTCACCCGAAATTTTGGTGCACTGTTGAAGACGTCAAGATTAGTCACTGTTTGTATCCTATTAATATTATAAATGTGAATGTCTGTCTGTTTGTTTGTTTGTTTGTTTGTTTGTATGTTTGTTGCTCAATCACGCCTAAACGGCTGAACCGATTTCAATGAAATTTGGAAGACAGTTAGTGTACTATATGGAAATTACTATAGGCTATATATTTTGTAATTTTTTACCCTATGGGCGGAGTGGGCTTGGCAAAACTTTTTTTTAGAGCTAGAGAGATAAAATTTGATACCCAGATAGTACTCGACAACACGAATATGAATATGCAGACGAAATTTTAATTTTGGACCCAATGGGCGGAGTGGGCGTGGCAAAACTTTTTTTAGAGCTAGAGAGATAAAATTTGATACCCAGATAGTACTCGACGACACGAATATGAATATGCAGTCGAAATTGAAATTTTGGACCCAATGGGCGGAGTGGGCGTGGCAAAACATTTTTTAGAGCTAGAGATATAAAATTTGATACCCAGATAATACTCGACAACACGAATATGAATATGCTGACGGAATTTTAATTTTGGACCAGGTGGCGGAGTGGGCGTGGCAAAACTTTTTTTTAGAGCTAGAGAGATAACATTTGATACACAGGAAGAACACGAATATGAATATGCAGACGATATTTTAATTTTGGACCCAATGGGCCGAGTGGGCTTGGCAAAACTTTTTGAGAGATACAATTTTATATCCAGATAGTACTCGACAACACGAATATGAATATGCTGACGAAATTTTAATTTTCGACCAGATGGCGGAGTGGGCGTGACAAAGCTTTTTTTAGAGCTAGAAAGATACAATCTGATACCCTGATAGTGTTTGACAACACGAATATGAATTTGCAGATGATATTTTAATTTTGGGCAAATGGGCGGAGTGGGCGTGGCAAATTTTTTTTAGAGCTAGATATATAAAATTTTGGTACCCAGATAGTACTCAACAAAGCGAATATGAATATTCAGACGAAATTTTATTTTTGGATCCGATGGGCATAGTGGGCGTGGCAAAACAAGATCAATATCAAGACGGATTTTTGTTTGGGGTCAATAGGCGGAGGGGGTGTGGCAAAACTGTATGTTAGCCCTAGAGAAATGAAATTTGGTACATAGATAGTACTCGGCTACACGAATATGAATATGCTGACGAAATTTAAATTTTGTATCAGTGGGCGGAGAGGGCGTGACCAAACGGTATTTTAGCACCAGAGAAATAAAATTCGGTATACAAATAGTACTCGAGAATACGAATATGAATATGCAGACGGAATTTATATATTCGATCAGTGAGCGAGTGGGCGAAGGGGGCGTGGCAAAACTGTATTTTAGTCGTTGAGAGATAAAATTTATTACACAAATAGTATTCGACAACACTAATATAAATATGCAAACAAAATTTGGATTTTGAATCAGTGGGAGGAGTGGGCGTGGCAAAACTGTATTTAAGCCCTAGAGAGATAAAATTTAGCACAGAGATAGTACACTGCAAAACGAATATGAATATGTAGACGGCATTTTAATTTTACATCATTCGGGGAAGGGGGCGTGGCAAAACTGTATTTTAGTCCCAGAGACATAAAATTAAATACACAGGTAGTACTCGACTACACGAATATAAATATGCAAATAAAATTTATATTTTGGATCGGGTGACAGAGTGTGCATGGAAAACTGTGTTTTAGCCCTAAAGACACCCAGATTGTACACGACAACACGAATATGAATATGTAGATAGCATTTTGGAACAGTGGGAGGGAGCGTGAGAAAACTGTTTTAGCGAAAAGAATTTTTTTTTCTTAAATTAAAATTTATTTATTTTTCAGAATTGTGTCAGTAAATTTTATGCACTATTTACACTGCGTCAATTTATTATACCATCACCCGTAGGGATGAAGGTATATATCATTTGATACGACCCAAAAGTGTAACACATAGAAGGAGTCACTTTAGACCCTAGGTTTCTTTGAACCAAATTCGATTCATGACTTTTTAAGTCGTTTGAGCCATGTCCGTCTGTCTGTCTGTCTGTCTGTCTGTCTGTCTGTCTGTCTGTCTGTCTGTCTGTCGGGTGGCTGTCCGGCTGGTTCGCACGATAACTTTCGAAAGACGCAACCAAATGTTTCGAAATTTTGCACGAGTTATTATTTTCTCAAAACTACTTACGGTATTGCAAATGGGCTACATGGCCCCGCCCCTTCTGGTACCTCCCATACAAATACATCATTCCGCCCACTTTAGAAATCGAGTAATAATATCAATACACCCTACGGAATCGTCCCCAAATTCTGTATTTAGTAAAGCTATAACAGGATAAAGTTTTGGAAAAAATTTTGAAAGCCTAGCCACGCCCCTTCTGGTACCTCCCATACAAATCTACCTTTCCGCCCACTATAGAGATGGAGAAATAATATCAATAAATTAAACGTGATCGTACCCAAATTCTATTTTGAGTAAAGTTATAACAAGATAAAGTTTTAGAGAAAAAAATTGGAAGTCTATTCACGCCCCATCTGGTACCTCCCATACATATCTGGTACCGCCCACTTTAGAAATCGATTAATATTATTAAAAGACCTAACGCGATCGTGCCCAAATTCTGTATTTGGTAAAGTTTAAGCAGGATAAAGTTTTGGAGAAAAAATCTGGAAGTCTAGACACGCCCCTTCTGGTACCTCCCATACAAATGTACCACTCCGCCCACTTTAGAAATAGAGTAATAATATCAATACACTCGACACGATCGTGCCCAAATTCTGTATTTTGTTATATTATAACAGGACAAAGTTTTGGAGAAAAAATTGGAAGTCTAGACACGCCCCTTATGGTACCTCCCATACAAATGTACCTTTCCGCCCACTTTTGGGATGTAGTAATAATATCAGTACACCCAACGCAATCGTGCGCAAATTCTGTATTTAGTAAAGCTATAACAGGATAAAGTTATGGAGAATAAATCTGGAGCCTAAACACACCCCTTCACGTACCTCCCATATAAATGTACCACCCCTCCGCCCAATTTCGAAATCGAGTAATAATATCAATAAAATAGAAAATTATTTATTTTTTAAATTATTATTTAAATTATTTGTTTTACTGAGGGTAAGGGTAAATGTAAGTCGGGTTGCCCGACTGAAACATTCTAACTGGTTTTAATTACAAATCGATTATTTTCAATAACTCAAGACTTAAACAATATATTATATTGGGTGATGGTATTTATCAGTCAGTTTAACTGACTGAAATTTCTGTACTGGTTTTGTCAACAATTTTGGCAATAAGTCGTCAGAAAAAGTTTGTCGAAAAAATTGAAAGCGAAATACTGAGAATGATGTCAGTGCTATAAATGAGCCATGAATATATACATGTTTTTAGGGCTATTTAAGGTAATATTTTAATACAGATAGTACTTGGTGCTATATATATGACTTCGCTGACGTATGTTTTAATATCGGTTAGTGAGACGTTGTTAGTTTGATAAGGTTAAGAGTAACTTGGGATAACGAATAGTTTACAGAGCGTAGAGAAACGACGCTTAAGCTTAGCCCTTTAAGTAGGCGAGCCAAACATATTATAGGAATTCGACAATTTAGCAATAGCGAAGCATTGCCGGGTCCACTAGTAGGATTTATAAAATTAAGCACTTATTCAGAATAAATCCTAAAATTTAAATGGAATGATTTAGTCTTGACGCGGCTGATTGGAAAACCAAGCTTTGTTATGTGCTCTAGTGGAGGAAAAAAAACATAAAACATGATATTGCAATTTTGACAAAAAATAAAACTAACTCACTTCTTTATTAATCATCTTAATAATTTTGTGTTCCAAAAATCATGCCTTTTTTTGTTTCTGGTGCAATTATTCCGATTTCGCATAATTTAATTTTCGCTGAGATATCAATTAATTACTAGTAAAAAACAAAACCAGTACAGAAATTTCAGTCAGTTAAACTGACTGATAAATACCATCACCCAATATAAGATATTGTTAAAGTCTTGAGTTATTGAAATTAACCGATTTGTAATTAAAAGAAGAAAGTTTCAGTCGGGCAACCCATTTACCCTTACCCTCAGTAAAACAAATAATTTTCTATTATATTGATATTATTACTCGATTTCTAACGTGGGCGGAGTGGTACATTTGTATGGGAGGTACGAGAAGGGGTGTGGTTAGGCTTCCAGATTTATTCTCCATTACTTTATCCTGTTATAGTTTTACTAATTTCAGAATTTGGGCACGATTGCCTTGGGTGTAGTGATATTATTAGTACATCCCTAAAGTGGGCGGAAAGGTAGATTTGTATGGGAGGTACCGTAAGGGGCGTCGCTAGACTTTAAATTTTTTCTCCTAAACTTTGTCCTGTTATAACATAACAAAATACAGAATTTGGGCACGATCGTGTCGAGTGTATTGATATTGTTACCCAATTTCTAAAGTGGGCGGAGTTGTACATTTGTATGGGAGGTACCAGAAGGGGCGTGTCTAGACTTCCAGATTTTTCTCCAAAACTTTATCCTGCTTAAAATTTATCAAATACAGAATTTGGACACGATCGCGTTAGGTCTTTTAATAATATTAATCGATTTCCAAAGTGGGCGGTACCAGATGTGTATGGGTGGTACCAGATGTGGCGTGAATAGACATCCAATTTTTTTCTCCAAAACTCTATCCTGTTATAGCTTTACTAAAAATAGAATTTGGGTACGATCACGTTTAATTTATTGATATTATTTCTCCATCTCTATAATGGGCGGAAAGGTAGAATTGTATGGGAGGTACCAGAAGTGGCGTGGCTAGGCTTTCAAAATTTTTTCCAAAACTTTATCCTGTTATAGCTTTACTAAATATAGAATTTGGGGACGATCCCGTAGGGTGTATTGATATTATTACTCGATTTCTAAAGTGGGCGGAATGATATATTTGTATGGGAGGTACCAGAAGGGGCGGGGCCATGTAGCCCATTTGCAATACCGTAAGTAGTTTTGAGAAAATAATAAATCGTGCAAAATTTCAAAACATTTGGTTGCGTCTTTCGAAAGTTATCGTGCGAACCATCCGGACAGCCACCAGCTAGACAGACAGACAGACAGACATGGCTCAAACGACTTAAAAAGTCATGAATCGAATTTGGTTCAAAGAAACCTAGGGTCTAACGCCACTCCTTCTATGTTTAGGTCGTATCAAATGATATATACCCTCATCCCTAAGGGCGATGGTATAAAAAAAGCCACAATTTATTACGTCAAAAGTGGATTAATCAATTTCTGAAAAGTCACTCCTCAATTATTTTTTAGGCTTGGTTGCGAAGTGCCTTTTGGAAGGTGTTTTGTGTCTAGAGAAAACTGAGTTAGAGGCCGATAGAGTCGATTCGGAGAGAGTCGAATCATTCTTCGTGTTTTCTACTTCGATTAAATCCATACTGCGTCATCAGAACTTGAAGCCGGGGTTTCGATAAGATTTGACCTTTGGAGACTTTGAGATACCTGTTTAGAATAACTACTTTGTATCAAGCTTGCGTTTCGACCGCCTGCCGAGTTTGTCGGTTTTGTATTTAGCGCACTACTAGCCTGGTGGTACAACTTCACTTGATGATACCTTAGTAGCTGGCAACATACTGAAGCCGACGATGTAGTAGTTATGAAGTCTTTAAAAAATCTAAAGTCATTTTAAACGAACACAAGACTGGAGAATTCAATGCAGTATATACAGTATAGTAATATGCGTATCCAGTTCCCCATCGAGTTTGTGGCCCACGATTAGTGGTATAAGATTCCATAATATTTATCAAAAAAAACACATCAACACATCAACGTAGAATGCTGAATAACCAAACAGCAAGATATATTTTTTCCAAAATGTTATACCGCATGCCTTAAAGGATAGTGAAGGATATAAATTTCAAAAGTTATTTTTTAACAGATTTGATTCGTTTTATCACACCTTTCAGAATTATATAGACATTCCCCTTGCTTTACTTCCAAATAATTAAATAAAATTCGCAGAGATTAGCATTTTTTCATATACAGTCAAGGGTCTTCCCTTTTGTGTGACATTCTATATTCAATGTTTTTCATATGTATGTATTATGCGAACGGAAAAATTATAAAATTTGAATTTTAGCCTTAACAAAGATTTAAAAAAAATCTTTATGTATTTAAATATTTTTCAATTTCTAAGCATCATGTTCGCGATCCTGAAAATGCCCATATTGGATATATGTACCTAGATGTTATTGGAATAAAAAAAATTTTTTGCTTCCACTAACTATCCATTTGCTTACCATCTCATACCATAGGTACTGAAGTTGATTATAGCTCAAACCTATTAAACCTAAGTAAAACAAATGTTATCATTGATGCCAACCAATTAAATGAATAATGTCTTTAGTGTTGCAATTTGTTTAGCGTCAAATATGTGGCCGTGACAGCAACCTATACTGTTTTGTGAGTTTGCAATGTAGCTGACCAAATGATATTTATTCCTTATTAATTCTATAAATATAAACAGGGATATAAATACTGATTTGCCTTTTCGCGTTCGTTGCTGAACGTGCGAGTTCCTTTTTTCTATAGAAAATTATGCGTCAAAATTAATTTTTAAAATTAATTTTCAAAAACTGCAATGAAGCATTTTCTGCATTAATGCGCATTGTTGAGTAATAATTTTTGCGCCATCTCGTACAATGCCACTATACGCACACATGTCTAAGTTGGCAAATGACTTTGTCTATCCGTGAGAGGTAGTGTTCTCCATATTTTATATGTAAGGGTTACACTGTCTATGTATGATCGTGACTAAATATGATGCCTCTGCTCACACTACTGTTGTTGTTTTAGTTTTTCTATTGCTGTTTCTGCAATTAAGTAAAATATATTAGTCTCGCAACTGATTTAATTATTTAACATAGAAAATGTGTACTCCAACGATATACAGACCGAGTCACGAACGAGGAACAACGGGCATTGGGTGCAACTGGAACTATCCGAGAAAATAAATGGTCTGCCCATAGTGTTCATGTATGCAAAGCAAAATTATACATAGATACCCATATACGCAGATGTTGTAGAGGCGCGCAAGGAACTCCATAAAAAATAATAACAAAAGGTTTTTATATGAGTGTGAAATATGAATGAATGAGGAATATAAACAGTCATAAACAAAACATATTTATCCATAGGACTGACTGCATTGGGTCAGAGGGTTTAGGCGGCTATGTGGTGGCACAAAGTATTACAACGGTTACTGTTGGATGGGTGGCTTTCGATTGCTCCATCAGCTATAATGAAAAGAAGAACCGGTCAAAATTGCAGCGAAGAAATTCTGTGAAAGGAAAGGTTGCCAAGGTATTATTTTTATCGTTGGAACACAATTAGAAGTTTTTTTATACATTGTGTTCAAAGACAAGTTAACGTAGGCGTAGTCATGGGCGTCAAATAGATGAATTTACTCCACCTCGAAAAGTCGTTGGCAATAAAATCGATGGGCGGCACTGGAGGGGCAAACTAAACTCCGTTGGATGGACCAGGTGAAAGTGATGTTTTCTAAACTTGGTGTTACGATCTATCTACTTACTTACTTAATTTCCCTTTACACCCCATGAATGTGGTATGGAATTCTCGCGTTGTTGTGTATTATTTACTACTAACGGCACCTACTTATTTATCGACGAATCCGAACGTCACTGTTTGAGAAGCTTTTACTAGACATGCCGATTGACTCCACACTTATACTGCGAAGAAGTGTAACTCGTATGCTAGCCATCATGCAACTGCTGGTCCTAATCGATCTATCTACGGAGCACAAAACACCGAAGCGTTTGGAATTCTTTTTTCGAGCTACAAGTGATGGATGAATTTCTATATATACCAATGAAGAGGTCTGAGATTTTTCTTTCCAAACCTGTTAATAAATCACAAATCAATCAAAAATTGACCGAGTCATAACTTTACAAGTAAGGAAAGTAATGAAAACCCGGTGTTTTAACCATAAGTCAAAATTTTGAGGGTGTTAAAATATCTTTGGCAAACAGATTCATGGTGAACTCGTCCTACAACCTACACTAAGGAACATGGAGAGTTCCTTACAATTTCCATTCTGTCCCAGGTATAATCTATAAATATTTTCAGAGAACCATTTTTTTAACCAGCATTGTAATTTTTCCTTAATTGATATAAAGTTGATCAGATTTTAATGTCGTGTTTTTATTACCTTAAAACTATCACATTGATCACTTTATATAATAAAACTCTAATTTGAGGGGTTATTTTAAACCAGCTATGCCCAACGTCAATGTATGCGATATGCTGGTCAACGCTGTTTTGAGTAAACGAAAAGTCATTTTCCTAAACATCATTAAACATTTTAAGCAATAATGTAATTCGCTTTCTGATTTGTGTACATGCAAAGCTCTTTATGTGTACATGTTAAAGTACAAGAAGCTGTTTTCGCTCGCGAGCTCAAGCGGTGGGCATAGCTGTTTTAAACAGTCAAGCTCATGAACGGCCAAATTGTAAATGTGATATTTAAAATACAGCTTTTTTACTATTTACCTCTTTCTTGGTTAAAAAGTTCGAGTTTAAAATGTTTTCTTAAATTGTGTGCGTGCGTTTGGCGCATGCCTACCACTGTTTTAGGTGCAGCGACTACTTTTGATTAAACTTGATTAAAATAAATTAAACTATTCTACATTTACCTTGCACTTTCCTTTAACTCGCCTGGATTGATGTAGACTTGTTTAGTCAAATACTTTTCTACAAATAATCTTTATACTACTCTTCTATTCTCAATGTTGATCTTAGCTAATGTTAACGTGGCAACCCTAGCATTGTCCTGAATCCATCCATTACAGCCCAGCATTCAACCAACCAAGCCGGAGTAGTAGCATCATGTAATTGCACAAAAATGCGCGCATAATTCATATCAAATGACCATTTTTGAAATCCTTTTATTTTCTATTATGCTCCAACCCCTTCAGCGGCTATGCCACGCACTTCGTTCGGTCACAACTATTATCTGCCCCTTATTGCCCCATTCATTTCAGTAGTTCCTATCAACAGTGTTTGTACACTTATCGGCGAATAGTTGTACAAATGGTGATGGCGATGGTCGAGGCTGATGCTTTCGTTGCTGCTGTTGTTAGTGGTGGTGGTGGCGTTGCAAGTGCTCGTAGTGAAACATTTTACAATTTTTGTTGCCTTAGTCGACATTACATTAACCCTGACGTTTTACGGTGCCCAAGTAAAATAGTGGCGTCCGAATTTTTTCTGAAATAATAATTCTTCGAGATAAATTGCCTCAAAACAGGTGTGTATGTGCTCGGTTAAATGGCCATTTCTTTGGTTTTTTTTTGTTTTTGTTTTTATTTTGCTTGAAACGCGTCGCATAATTTTTCTACATCACTGCGACTTGTTACGGGAGCAAGTGCTAGTCCTAAATGGATTTTATTATGGGGGTCTTACTCTAAACTGACCCCAGGGAGAGTGGGGACCGTTAATATGTATTTAATACAATGTTACATACGGAAATTAGTAGTGTTGAAATGACAAAGGCATTCCGAGATGAAAAGCCCTAAACATAATTTTTATACGATCACCCTTAGGGATGAGGGTATATATCATTTGATACGAAAACCAGTACAGAAATTTCAGTCAGGTAAACTGACTGCTAAATACCATCACCCAATATAATATAATATTTAAGTCTTTAGTTATTAAAATTACTAGATTTTTAATTAAAATAAAATTACTTATATTTTATTTTCGCCTAT
The DNA here is from genome assembly GCA_964034835.1 of Muscina levida. NCBI lineage: Eukaryota > Metazoa > Arthropoda > Insecta > Diptera > Muscidae > Muscina > Muscina levida. The sequence continues at coordinate 49,151,899 of OZ035881.1, read as the reverse complement.
TTCTAGAGGAAAACCGTGAAAAATTTGAATTATTTTTATGGGAGGTACAATTAGGGGCAGCACAACGTGTCTTATTTTTCTCGTGAATCAACGTTTAATTAACGCTTTCCTTTTCAAAATTTGTTTGAATTAAGTGTACATACAAAAATTTTATGCATATATGGAAATATCAAACTGACCAGGTGCCGGTTTGGAAGTTATGGGAGAAATATAAATTTTCCAAAAATATGTCATTTTGTACCATATTTATTCCTGAGTCCAATTTTTATAACCCTACAACTTATCCAAAATTTGAATGAATTTAGTATACTTACAAATAAGATATATATGTAAGACTATGGGGTTGAGTTCGGTCATTTGTATGGAAGATACCAGAAGGGGTGTATCAAATAGTTAAGTTTTTTAAGGGTTACCTCCTATCACAATATAAATTTATCGACTAATTTCCATTACCCCCCAAAAGTCTGTTTGGAAGTTATGGGTGAAATATTCACTTTCCAAAAATAGCGTGAACCGCTATAGTCCATATTCCATATTGAGTCCAATTTTCATAATCGAACATCATACGCAAAATTTGAGTGAATTCAGTTTACTTATAAAAACGATATGTATGTAAACTATAAAGGTCAATTCTTTCATTTGTATGGGAAGTACCAGAAGGGGTGTGGCAAAGGTTTCGGTTTTCATAGGGTTTATCTACTATCTTAAAAAAAACAGATTTCCCTTTACACCCTATGAATTAGGTATGGGATAGCTCCTCGCTTTGTTGTAAATTAACACGCTTTCTATTTTTAGATTCACAACTAACGGCACCTACTTGTTTATCGACGACTGCGAACGTCACTGTTTGAGAAGCTAGACATGCAACGCATTAACGCATTAAAGGAGAAGAGTTAGACCCCAAGTATTTAAGACCAAATTCGTTTCAGGACTTTTTAAGGCGATTGAGCTATGTCCGTCTGTCTGGCTGGATGACTGATGGGCAGGATAACTCGAGTAAACCTTAACGGATCGGTATGAAAATTTACCGGTATTAATAGAAGAGTTAGACCCCAAGTATCTTAAGACCAAATTCGTTTCAGGACTTTTTAAGGCGATTGAGCTATGTCCGTCTGACTGGCTGGCTGGCTGGATGACTGGTGGGCAGGATAACTCGAGTAAACCTTAACGGATCGGTATGAAAATTTACCGTTATTAATATTTTTCAAAACGAACTTATGGGATTGTAAATGGGCTAAATAGCCGCATCCCTACTGGTACCTCCCATACAAAATTACATATTTTTGGATAATTAATATTTCTTTCATAACTGCCAAACAGACTATCGGAGGATATTTAAATTTGGTCAGTTTATTTAGTTTGCAATAGTAGACAAACCCTATGAAAACCGAAACCTTTGCCAACCGAAACCCTTATGGTACCTCCCATACAAATGACTGAATTGACCCTCATAGTTTTACATGCATATCTTTTTTGTAAGTAAACTGAATTCACTCGAATTTTGCGTATGATGTTCGATTATGAAAATTACACACAGGAATGAATATGGACTATATCGGTTCACACCTTCTGGTACCTCCCATACAAAATTACCTATTTTTGGAAAATTAATATTTCTCCTATAACTTCGGAACGAACACTTCGGAAGAAATGATAATTGGTCGATTAATTTATATTGCAATAGGAGGCGAAACCTAAGAAAAAACTAACTATATGGACCTCCCATACAAATGACCGAATTAACCCTCACTGTCTTACACACATATATTTTTTTTAATTTTACTGAATTCAGTCAAATTTTGCGTAAGTTGTATGGTTATGAAAATTAGAATCAGGAATGAATATGGACTATATCGGTCACCCCTTCTGGGCACTGAATTCAGACATATTTTGCCAAGGTAAGCGTTCATTGAACGTTGATTTATGAAAAAATTCAGATACGTTGTGCAGGCACAAAGTAATACATAAGTAATTTTATTTTAATTAAAACTCGATTAATTTCAATAACTCAAGACTGAACCAATATCTTATATTGGGTGATGGTATTTATCAGTCAGTTTTAAAAATTAATTTCCACGATCTGTAAACGTTTTTCTAGTGTAAGTCTTTGCATGGTGATTTGTCAAAGTTTACTGAAAGAAAGTCTAATAAACTTCATTAGTATGACAGTTATCCCTATCGTATAAAACGTAAAAAATCTACCCCATATATAGTTTATTGGTCTATTAGAAAAGCCCTGGCCACTTCCACCCAGGCTGTAATTCATACTGCATCAAAACATACATACCAAATCTCGTCCTAATGAAATATTGCATTTTTAACTTTCAAGTTGTATGGACGGTGCCACGCCCCTTTATCCAATCACAACCAAGTAAAGCCAGGGACTATAAACTGGTCAACAGTACCACTTTTCGTATCAATCAGTCTATTAGAAAACCCGTCAGATCGATTTTTGAAAAAAGGCGGGGCATCGCCCACTTCCGCCCTAATTTTTTGTATGGTTGTGGTTGTCACTACAACGAAGAAACACAAACAAAAATATGACGAAGAATAATACGACAATACCGGGGCTTTGCTCTGATACAATTATAGGATAGTAAGTAAGTTGACATTTTAATGATGGACATTATTTTTATACCATCACCCTTATATGCTGTTTCCACTACGGCCGCATCCACATCTACATCCAAAAATCAATGAACGCGCGTTAAATCCTATACAAAAAGCATAGGCAGTTAAGTATGGGAAAAAGTTGCGTTCATATTGGACGCGACTTCCGATAAATTGCGTTTACTATAAATTCTACTATTTTTGCAATCGAAACCCACCCATACCTTTTAATGGCAGCACTGCAACTTGTACATCCCTGTTAAAACAATTGTTTATCAGCATAAAAACTAAATTGTAGAGGGAAACAGGGATCCGCATTTCTAGCGGGATAGCGAGCCGAAATGAAGTGTCTTTCTTGGTCAGTGCGAAATACTTCTGTTGAAATATGCTACTCTCTATAACGTAGCTATTAATGAAAAGATAAAAATAATAACTTAAAATCATTGAGACGCTTCGTGCATTATCCATGAAATATCCAGCGCTGCTTGCTCTGCACATATCAATTACGAGCAATACCTTTTCATCCTCAGTTTCTACTGCGGTAAGCAAAAGAATATCATCCAACGCCATTATTTTGTAACTACACAAAAATATCCAACTTTTCGCGGTCAAGGAAAAAATAAATCAGATGTTTGGAAACATCATGCGTTCATTTTCGATAAATCGTTAACGCGATAACCAAACGCAGGCTAATGGAAACCGCTTATTAGAGATGAGGGTATATATCATTTGATACAACAAAAAGTGTAACGCATTAAAGGAGACGAGTAGTGACCCCAAGTATCTTAAGACCAAATTCGTTTTAGGAATTTTTAAGACGATTGAGCTATGTCCGTCTGGTGGGCAGGATAACATCGGTATGAAAATTTACCAGTATTAATATTTTTCAAAACGAACTTATGGGATTGTAAATGGGCTGAATAGCCGCATCACTTCTGGTACCTCCCATATAAAATTTCCTATTTTTTAATAAATAATATTTCTTTAATAACAGACTATCAAAGGATATTTAAATTTGGTCAGATTATTTATCTTGCAATAGTAGACAAACCATATAAAAACCGAAACCTTTGCCACACCCTTTCTGGTACCTCCCATACGAATGACGAAAATTTGACGGTTAGTTTATATTTTGATAGGAGGAAAAATCTCAGAAAACCTATCTATTTGACACACCCCATCTGGTTTTAAATTAAAAGTAGATAGTAATGCAAATTAATTTTATAAAAAAATTCAGAATAGGAAACACATTTACTATAAAATATGATATTTTGACTGCCACTATCTAATAATTGTAGTCCTCGCTACAAAACAAGTATTTATGGTATTTATCAGTCAGTGCACCTGACTGAAATTTCTTTGTTGGTTGTAAAAACACTTTCTTCAATTTTCTTTCTTTTTACACTTTTAACGTTGTTATTTTCGTATTTTTCGCCTCAACTGAAGGCACTATTTCTGAGGCCCCAATTCAAATCATAACTGACTGATTTGTTTCGTTAAATTTCCGGCCCTGATCATGGAACAATTATATAGGTAAATTTTGTCCTCATTTAGTTCTTGTTTACTCAGTTACCACTCGCCCATGCCCAAGTGCCGCGTACATGCCTTCCTTGTCGTTATGTCTGTTTGTTGGCATTTAACATCAGGAAATGATGCTGACATTGCCATCTAATATAAGTATGCACACATCCTTTTTCACTTGCTCGCTCATTCGCTCGTGCTTTCTCTCTCCAGGCTTCTACATCAGTAGCAATGGTGATGGTGATTGCGATGTTGGGCTCCTCGTCCAATCAGTGTTTGTCGTGTCCCATTGTTGGCCACTGGTGAGTGTGTGTTTTTACAATTTATATCCGTTATGCAGTTCCTCGTATTTCTTCCTCCAGTGTTCCAGTTTTTTTTCCACTGGTATTCTCATCGGTGTCACTTTGAAATACTGTGATACACATTCCTCGTGTTCCCCGGTCCATGTGTGATCCAGTAATTGTTGTTGTTACTGATGGTGCTGATGCTGTTTGGACTCTAATGAGTTGCAGGTTTTGCGTTTGTCTCTTCATATACAATTATATACAGAGTGTTTTTTTTTGTAGTTTTCCATTACGTGTTTGAAGCCATTAGATTGTCCGTAAGTGGCCAAAGATAGTATGAGTAAATGATTTAAATCACATCTGCTTAAGCAAATCTAAACAATATAAAGATGGAACATATGGGGCTTCGGAGGGATTGGTGCATTGATCAGGTGCGTACCTTAAGCAAGAGGGAAACGCGATACATTAGGAGAAATTTTAAGATGCGTTTTTAAACCTATAATTTGGTCATCATATTACGTTTACTTTTTAATATATTTTGTAGGAAATTCGTAACAATGAAAAATAATAATGGTTAAAAATATACTCGGATTAATAATTTATAAATCTTTCATAATTACATATATAACACCACACACCTCACCAGAATCCGCCATCAAATCATAGAGATAATATATCATGTTATATCTCATTGGAAGCGTATGGACTTCAGCTTTAAGACACTTCTGTCCAAATTTAAGTTTTTTCCACTAAATTAAGCTATGCGGAAAAAAACTTAAAGTCTTAAAGCTTTACTTTTCCCAAAAATTTTATATTTTCCTCACACCTTGCCTGAATGATAAATAGGTTGACCTAAAATAGAAACAATAACGATTAATGGGGTTTTGTTGGGAGAAAATTGTACATTAAAAATCCACTTGAATCAAAATCGTAGCTTATCCTTTTTGTAAGATAAAAGGATATTTTGTTTTGTATCTCCGTTTTCTGTCCCATGATTCCGCCATAAAATCATAGAGAAAATATATCGTGTTATATCTCATTGGAAGCGTACGTACATCAGCATTAAGACACTTCTGTCCAAATTGATGCTTTCAATACAACTATAGGCTTTAATAAAAAACTAAACTTTTTAATTTAAAAAAAAATATTTTTTTGCCGGTTTTCGTAAAAAGCAAAAAACGGAGTAAAAAAACGAAAAATCCTTTTATCTTAAAAATAGGATCAGCTAGGATTTTGATTCAAATGGATTTTTAATGTACAATTGACCCCTAACAAAACCCCATTAATCGTTTTTGTTGCTATTTTAGGTCAACCTATTTATCATTCAGGCAAAGTGTGAGGAAAATATAAAATTTTTGGGAAAAGTAAAGCTTTAAGACTTTCAGTTTTTTTTCCGTATAGCTTAATTTAGTGCAGAAAACTTAAATTTGGACAGAAGCGGAGTAAAAAAACGAAAAATCCTTTTATCTTAAAAAAAGGATCACCTAGGATTTTTATTCAAGTGGATTTTTAATGTACAATTGACCCCTAACAAAACCCCATTTACCGTTTTTGTTGGCATTTTAGGTCAACCCATTCGTCATTCAGGCGAGGTGTGTGTTCTAATGAAAAATTTTTGGGTAAAACTCCATTTAATTTTGTTTCATTTATGACATCAACTTTTTTCTATTTCGACCAAGCATGTTACACTGTGCGTCGCCTTCCCATGATTGTAGTTTGCTAAAATTCAGTCCATATACTACCAAGAGAGCATACATTCAGAATTTGTTGTATTTAAAAAAGCTTTTCATATTTTGTTTTTTTTTGTCATACGATCTTGATCCAATCTATGCATAACTTGTGATTAAATAAAATTGAAACACACAAATTTTCAAAACTCAAAACGACACATAAATGCATTACTTTCTATATAGTGGTTTTACATCATCCCAATCAAAACGCGAACATACTCGTATTTTCATTTTCAAAAGGGCTCAGGGAGCAGATAACGCAAATGTGCATTATTTTTTAATGTACACAAATAAATCATTTTTATGATGGCGGTAAATCAAATGATACAATGCTGCTGCTGCCACCACTTGCACATTGCCACTGCGCACGGAAAGGTACGGAACAAATGTGCAACAAAATGTAAAGAGAAAATGCAAGGAACAAAAGAAAATATGGCTATAAATATGATTTGAGACTATTAAAAAATATATATCATAAAAGAGAAAGAAAGCACCCAACTGATGAAATAAAACTGGAAACATCACAATTCTAATAAATTGTGACGCTTCCGTGTTTATGCCTTGAAGTTAAAAAAATATATGCGTAAGATATATGCGTAAGAACATTTTGGACAGATGAAAATTTGGTTAAAATCGATCAAGAAAGAATTTTGTAAACCATACAAGGCAATATATTTTATAAACTTTCTTGTACAAAATTTAATAACTCATATTACCTTTTAAACTTATGAATGAGAGAGTAAATGAGAAGAAAAACGTAAGTTATGGTACATGTTACTTCACATCACATTACCTCTCCTGATTTCAATGGAAGTGGTAAAATATGAAATGCGAAGTACGGTATGCAAACTACTGAATTTGGTAAAAATAGTTTTATCAAATATTTCTATTACAACTTTTAAATTTCATTTCAAGTTAGGATTTTAATGTAAAATGGTTATTTAATTCTAAATACTTACGTCGATAAATATTTTCAAAATATTTTTCATATAAAACAATTGGCTCGACAAATCGGAAGGACGCCGACTAAAGAAATGTAGATGTCTGTGATAGGGCTCAAATCGCTATTACTACATGATAGTCATGCCCTAGTCGGTCTCTTAAGAACTGATTTCATTTATTTAATAAATTTATTTTAAAAAATTGGCCTTTCCAAGCTGTCGCATCACCCCAAAGTGTATGTTGTCGGAGAGACATACTGAAAATTTATATTCTTGCCCTTCTTGAAGCAAAACCAGGAGATAAATTACATTGCTCAGCAAAAGATTGCGTCTGCTCACTCCAATAAGGAAACAAAAGGTTAGGTTCGGTCAGAAAACGTTGAAGTCTTAGAGGGACCAGCGTGTTTGCATGACATGAATTCCATTGAAAATGTGTGGAGCATACTTGTTCATAAAATGTACTTCAACAACAAGCAATACAATAGCGTTGCAGAACTAAAATCAGCAATAATAGCGGCTTGAGACTTCTTAGAAAATTCAACCGCGAAAACCCTATTAAATAGGGTCTCTTATTTTGAATAAATTCAAAAATGCCTTTCGGTCATACGCATTATTACAAAGTGTTTGCTATTTTAAATTTGCTTTTTGTTTTAATAAAAAAGTTTTATTTCGTAATTAAAAACCACTGCGTTTAATTCCATTATCACCCCAAATTGTAAAAAATGCAAAAAGCATAAACTTATCTAAATAAAATTTTGTTGTTGTTGGATGTAAAAGTGTAGTTTTTGATTCTCTTTCATTCCTCATATTCGATTTTTGCATTAACACCCCTTAAGTACATCTGCATCGAAATACAGTGGAGCGTATATTTTCCTGCTCTCCAGTGTATTGAATAAGTAAAATAAAATAAAAATTAGTATACAGTTGCATTTTATTTCTACCTATATATTATTTTATGATATATTTCTATTTTAGTATTATTATTGAAGCAACAATTTTACAAAACAAATAGATCACATGAATTCATTTAACATTGAAATAAAAAATCTTAAACTTTGTTTCCTAAAACCGTAATTTGAAGCGATACAAATCAAGTCAGATCTAGTCTGGGGGTTTGCAAAGACATCCTTTGCAGTATGAATTGTTTGAGCATCATTTAATGCACTTAGGACCTATAAAATGTCTTCATAATTGTTGGCATAGTAATTTACTGCTTCCAGCCATGTTCACTAACGTGTTGTTATAGGTTCCAGAGGTAACGCAAGATGCAGAAACATTTGTTTAAAAAGTTCCAATCTACATTGAGCTTTTAAAAATAACTTCTTGACAGTAGCAATAACTTTATTTACGTTTTCATATAAATTTATAATACATTCACATGCGTCACTTTCGGATAAAATGCGACTATAGCTTTTGCATCCTTTATCATGTATGGAGCTGCATCCGTCACAAAGAGCAAAACATTATTCTTATTGAAGTTGACGTCCATATTTTAAATGACTTGGTCACACAGTCGAGCAATTGTCGAGTAATTAGCCCTTCCTCACTTGCAATTTTCTTGTCAAAACATAATACGCCTGCTATAACGTTTGCCACATTTCTGCCTGTTGCATCTATAGTATCATCTTTTGAGATCCATATAAATTGATGTTTTAGTTTTGCTCGTATATTGTCCATGCAGTCGTTGTATACATTTTTTAAATGTTTAGTTCGAAGAACTGTTTCGGATGCCACTTTCTTGTTTTTACGAAAAACACAAAATGTGCTTAAAAATGGATGTTTTTTTCAAAAATTATGCCCTTAAAAACATGACATATGCTTTAAAAAAGTATGTTTTAAGAGATGCTTTCTTCGTACCGTTGGGAAAAGTTCTCATTAGCTTTGCGATGCTTTTTTCCTTTAAAGTTTGTGATGATAGAGGAGAAGGCACAGCAAAGAGCGCTGGCGAGACATTGTGGTTAATGACGTCATACGCCTAACCTGCTGTCAACATAATAAATTTCACTCTTTAATAAAAACCTATTGGCAATAATAAATAATTGCCAATAGAACTGATCTTAAACCGAACTATGACAATATCATAATTCATTGCAGATCAACAAAAAACAAAATCAAAAACATATCTTACCCATTTGCTAATATCTCCTTTAACAAAAAACATGCATTTGCATATTTCCGGTTGCCCTGCTGCACTAGGAATAATAGGAATAAATTGACGGAATTGGGAGGAATTGGAAGGAATTAAAATATATTGCTCCCACTCTCCTTTTCTCTTTGTGACGACACACTGTGGAACTTACAATTTCTACCCCTTATTTCAAAATTATTTCAATACCTTTCCAAATTGCAGCAATTCCTCTTAATTCCTTCCAATTCCTCCCAATTCCGTCAATTCCTTGTAATTAAAAAGTAATTGAGCTAATTGAAAAGTAATTAGGAATCATTACTTTCAAGTACAATTACCTGTGTAGTTGAGACTTTTAGTTTCAATTCCAATTCCTCATGTAATTAGAATTGTAGTTAACTTTTAAATACTTTCGAACATGGTAGGTAATGATTACTTGTACCTGAGTTTACAGCTCTGGTCTCAATATTATGATTTAATATCCTTAATAAAGTAGGAAGTGACAGATCTTTACACTCTATTAAAACTTTGGAAGTTATACTATCATAATCCGTAATGGGACTTTGCCCAGAGGTGGAAAGTTACTGATTGCCACTCACTTGGGAGTGACCACAAGCGATTCCTTTGTGGCACTGTCCAAGCAGCTAACTACTTCCGGTCTTAGACTAGGTATAACCGGGCAATGACTTTAAAGCAACCGCTTAGAAGTTAACTAGAGTTAGAAGGCGAAATGTTGAGTAACCTAATCGGCATGCTACCACCGATGCGTCTTAAGATGTAGGTAACAGAAGTTACTGAAACTCAACACAGGCTCTTTTAGTGGCTTTGGCAGCCCCAAGAAACTAGGATCGGGCGCGGTGGCCTAATGAGCCACTCTCCTTAAACAAAATTATTATGAAAACACGAAGAAAAGAAAAAACAAGAACCCCCCAAATATTGACGACCCCCGCAAACGACATAAGGACCATGATTTAAGGATATGCACCTGGAATGTCCGAACTCTATACAGAGATGGTGCCTCTATCCAACTGGCGGATGTCCTCGACAAATACAAGGCTGGCATCACCGCCATACAGGAAATGAGATGGACGGGACAGGGATGCACACGACGAAAGAACTGTGACATCTTTTACAGCTACCATGCAGAAAGACACGAATTTGGATGTGGTTTCATAGTCGGCAAGAGATTTCGACACCTGATCTCGCGGTTTAACCCTGTAAGTGACCGAATAGTTACCATTCGCATCCGGGAGAAATATTTTTACATTACGCTGATTTGTGTACACGCCCCGACGGAAGACAAAGACGATGATATTAAAGATGCATGCGCCTGGAGGAGATATATGACCGCTACTCTGGCCACGACATTAAAGTTGTTCTGGGAGATTTTAATGCTAAAATAGGAAGGGAATATGCTCTTGGTTCAGCAGCCGGAAAATTCAGTCTACACAACAACACCTCCGATAACGGATTCAGACTGGTAAGTTTCGCGTCGGCAAGAAACATGTTTGTGAGTGGAACCAGATTCCCGCATAAATATATCCACAAGGTAACCTGGATATCTCCCGATCAAAATACAAGAAATCAGATTGATCACGTGGTAATTGATGGAAGGCACGTCTCAAGCGTTATGGACGTGCGTGTGATCCGTGGTGCTAATATTGGCTCCGATCATTACCTGGTTGCAGCCAAGGTGCTCACAAGATTGAGCAGAGCGAAAAACGCACGTAACAAAACACAAAGAAAGTTGGACATCGCGAAGCTGCAAAACACTAGAGATAGCTACTACCTACTGCAACCAGCTCTCCCAACTTTTGCGACACAACGCTGCCGGTGCCGATTGTCTGCCCGCAGCGCTTTCAAGTCCGGTGGCAAGGAACTGATAACGAGCATGCACCAGCTCCTGCGATGGTTTGGCTTAAAGAGTGCATGCCCGACGATTGGAATTTAATCCTATTATGTCCTGTGCTGAAAAAAGGTGATCCAAGTGTGTGCTCCAACTACCGCGGGATCAGCCTTTTACCCATCGCATATAAGGTCCTGTCGAGTGTGCTATGTGAAAGACTAAATCCAGTGTTATCCAACCTGATCGAGCCTTATCAGTGTGGCTTTAGACCTGGAAAAACAACAACTGACCAGATTTTCCCACTTCGGCAAATCCTGAAAAAGATCCAAGAAAACAGATCGATACGTTCCATCTTTTCGTCGACTATAAAGCTGCCTTCGACAGCCCGATACTGCAGAAATAACTCGAAGACATGGCTGAGTTATGTATTCCAGCGAAGCTGATACATCTTTGCGGAATGACGCTGACTGACACGAAGTCTTCAGTGAAGATTGGCAAGGACCTTATGGAGCCATTCTGTACCAGACGAGGCCTAAAACAAGGCGACGGCCTATCGAGTGATCTCTTCAACATAGTGATGGAGATGATAATGAGAAAAGCAGCAGTAAACACGAGTGGCACTATATTCAACAAAAGCCTCATGTTACTCGCGTACGCTGATGTCGTCGACATCATCGGTCGAAAACTGCGGGATGTGACTGCAGCCTTCTCAGTTTTACAGAAGGAATCAGCGAAAATGGGCCTAACGGTGAACGAGGACAAAACAAAGTTATTAGTTTCAACTCGTTTGGGAAACTGCGTAAACGTTGACAACTATAGTTTCGAGGTGGTAGGCTAGGCTCCGCCATCAACAAAAGCAAATAATGTCAGCCTAGAAATCCGGAGAGTATCGGCGTCGTACACTGACATTGGCGTGGTCATACGAATTAAGGTACAACGGTTTCATTGGCTGGGTCAAGTTGTACGCCTGGAGAACTCGGTGTGACTAACTGGAGAAGAAGCGCAGAAGATCGAGGCGCTTATAATATTTTTCTACGTGCGGTATATAATCCACTGGGATTGCAAAGAAGTACCAGCTAGGAAGTAAGTAAGTAACCCGCCGATTTATTAGGTCTTAAATTACTTAATGCAGTATTCAGGTCCTGAAGAGAAATTTTGTGCTCGAGTGGCCTGAAATGTTTCACTCGTCATTAAAAGACACATCAATAGCACCCCTGAGTTCCTTAATTGAGTTTATAGCCTTATCAACATTTTTCTCAATTTTCTGCCCAGTAGCAGATATTATTTCAATATTCTTCTTATTAAAACGACCTACAATATTATTTAAAAATCTTCAGCCTTTTCTAGGATCATTATTCATATTCTCAAGGTTATACGAATAATAATTTATTCTTTAACATTCGATATTAGTTTGAGTAAATACTCACACGTTTGGTTTCTAGACCTTCGACGAATTTTTAATAATTTTTTCTTATGCAAAATAGGGTTTTGTATCCATTGATTCTATGCCTGGTCAAAATTTTGTCAAAATCTACTTCCACAAAGTGTGTCAAAAGGTCATTGAAAAAAATAGTGTGTAATTTCTTCTTCAATAATTTCATAGACATTCGATTTGACGAAAACTTTAAACTCGATTTTCTCAAAACACCAAAACATTAAGGGGACGATATGACACCAGATCATCACCATCACCAATAACATCAGCATTTTTCACATCAGGATAGTAAGTTACATTTTTGCGCTTCCAAGGTCTCGAAATGTCTCTCCATTTATAGAACACTCTTCAATTTCGCATATAATTGTAGCGATATTCAACGTTTCTTAATGATTTTTGAATAATTAAAAAGAGATAACGTTTCCTTACTTAGAAAATCATTGACAAACACAACACTGGTTGACGGATTATCTTTAGGTTTTGACTTTACGGTCATACATTATCTTTCATAGATTTAGAAATTAAACAACAACATTTTTATACCATCACTCTTAAGGATGGGGTAAATATCATTTGATAGGAAAAAAAATTTTAACGCATTAAAAGAGACGAGTTGGACCCTTAAGACCAAATACTGACTTTTTTAAAACTATTGAACTATGTCCGTCTGTCTGGCTGATGACTGGTTGGTGAGCAGGATAACTCGAGTAAACTTTAACTGATCGGTATGAAGATTTACCATTATAAACATTTCCAAAAATTAAGTGATTGGATCGTTATTGGGCGCAATAGTAACACCCCTTTCTGGTACCTCCCATACAAAATTACCTATTTTTGAAAATTAATATTTATTCCATGACTTTTAAATGGACAACTAAATGTTATTTGAATTTGGTCACTTTATTGTAACAAACCATTGACAAGCCCCATCTGGTACCTCTTCCATCTGTTAATTGCAAATGACCGAATTCACCATCATAGTTTTACGCACTTATCTTTTTGCTAAGTACACTTCAGTCATACTTTGCGATTAACGCTTATGAAAATATGACTGTGGAATAAATATGGTCTATATCGACTGACATGTTCTGGTACCTCCCTTACAAAATTACCTATTTTTGGAACATTACAATTTCTTCCATAACTTCCAAAAGGATAAATGGCGGATATTTTAATTTTGTAAGTTAAAGTATCTCACACTCATTGTTTATCAACCCAGCGGTAAATAAAACGAAGTATATATTAAGAAATCCACGACATTAGTATGACATTGTTAGCGAGAATCTAAGTACTTAGAATGTAATGCGTGTTTAATGTAAAAAACATCGTCCACTCATTATAACTCCGATTACAAAGCTATTGTAATGACACCTACTGACATCGTCACTAACTTCGTAATCAAGCGTGTTATCAAGCTCGCATAAAACTCTGCTTATAATGTAATTGCAACCGAAATGAAACCTACTGAAATCTTCCCTTACTTTGTAAGCAAAAGCGCACCGATTACACTCCCGTGTAAATGTAAGGCGGAATATAAGCGAGAGAATCATCACTGATTGCTACTAAATATAGCTGACATCAGCGATTACGTAATGGGTATTTTTAGTGCTGGGAAGTGCTGAAATTGACGCTTATCAAATTGAGTACATTGAGAGTTGAATTTCTTGGTGCATTTGTCGCACTCTATAAAATCTTATGTTTGCTCTTTGATGTGCATTTTGCAATAATCGCAATTGGTCCTTTTATTTTTTAAGCTTCCACAACTCGCTCCAGCCAATGTTTCAACTAGCACAAATGTTAATGAATAAATTCAAAGACGTTATGTTGTTTTAAATAGTGATTTAAGGCACAATTTATAATTTTTCAGTTCCACTTCTTTATTGCTCTTAAAAATCACATCCGTGCGTTAGGGTTACCAACAATCGACTCTATTTTTTTGTATTTTAGGCGTAGGTCAAACTTTATTATTCAATTATTCAAATAACCGCCAACTATTTGCTTTATTAACAAGCACTGTCTTTTACGTAGAATACTTACCATAATATGTGTCGTATTTCTGGTCACAACAGATTAATAAATTTGTGGCAAGTATGGTATTGTCCATATCATTCATAATGTAAGTATTGCACATCTGCCTATATTGATCTGAAATGTTTTTGGTCGATATTTACTCACTAAACAAAAACCAAAAATGTGTGCGAAAAAAACCCTCTGTTCTGGAAAGTGACATTATGCTTTTGTTTAAATAGCATGCCATGATTGAATTTGCTATTGTTTATATGAATGGTCGTCTGTATTAAATATATTTAACTACCTTGTACACCATACACACTTTTTCTACAGTTTCCAAATATTTTCATGCTTTTCCAAGCTTACCAAACGCTGTTCTAATACATTCTTATCCATTTCCTTTGTTCAACCTGTATCTTTTCCCATCATCATAAATGTGCTGATATATGTCTTAACTAATCTTTCAACTCTTTTGTGAGTTTCCTTCGCATAAATGTTGATAGGAATTTCACGCTTCATTTCCACCTAAGCATCTCCGCTCATACACTCACACACACACACACCTCAACATCAGATACTATTTCCGTTGTTTTGTCTAGTTAAACAGCAGCAACATTAAGATAAATGGGTGGTAAGATCCGGCAACACAACAATAACAAACATAAAAGCAGCACAACAACACTAACAGAAGTACATGGCAATAAACAACAAGGATAACCACAATGAATATTAATGAGATGTCATCACTCTTTCGTCAAATTAAAGCATTTCACGACACATTTACCACAACTTCTCGCACCGCCAAAACACCAAAAATTTACTCATCAACCTATTATGCACAAAAACACACACAGGCACACACACACAATTTTCCTTGAAGGATACGGAAGTTAAACAGCCACATTAGCATACACGAATACACAGAAGCGAATAGTGTGTCTTGTGTCTGGCTAAACAGGATGTTTTGTTAACGTGTGAATTCTAACACTAGTAGAAGTCATTCTTGAGAAGTCTATAGACTATGACAATATGTGTGTGTAGGTATATGAATATCTAAGGCGGTTCGGTGTGAGGAAATATACAAAGGGGCCTCTTTACAATAGGTGTAATTGGTCAAACTTCCGTTTGGACTACAATTAAAAATTTATTGTACCATGAACTGATAATAAACTCGTCACGGAGTTCGAAACGCGTCATCCTAGTAAGTGATAATGAATTGCCAATATTATTGAAAATAAAAAAATTTTGATCGTTTAGCTAAATTTAACAAATTTAAGTTATTTCATTGAACGCTTTATATGTTTTGCTTTATTCAGAGAACTAACATATATTTTTAAGGCAAAAGTTTTTTTTGGAAAATTATGTGATGTGTCCTTCATGACTTTTGGAACAAGTTGAAATCTATTAATTTGCTATATAACCCAAAAACCCGTCTTTTGAATTGTAAGTCAAGATTTTGAGGGTGTTAGGCACATTTTACATACAGATTCATATTGAAACATAATCAGATGCATAGCGGCGTGTTAACCAATTATTCATTTAACCTGTTACATTATTTAGAATTCACATTAAAAAATCTTTGTTAAACAATTGTATAAAAATATATACTTTACATATGAACCTACGTTCAGTGAAGGCCACCAAGTGGGCTTCTTTCGAACCCAACTTCAGTCGCTACTTGACAGAAATCGCAGATACATAGTTACTGTTGTATCTATGTAAACGCAAGTGTATTTTGTCTCTTTGGCTGTGATAATGTGTCAGTGTTTATTGTTGTGTATTTAACTTTTCTAATTGCTGACAAGCCGACAACATAAATAAATCAACCCTTTTCATTGCTATTCGCACCTTCCAGCAGCCACCCAAAAACCTCACGTCGAGGAAATGCCTTTTGGTGTAGGTTGAGCCCGTTAGCTTTCGTCCTTCAGGATATTATGTTCCGTGCTAAACGATGATGGATTTAGTCATTTTCTGTGTCATCTCTGTTCTTTCCTCCCTTTCTCATGATGAATGCTTTATCATAATTTGTCTTGGTGGAGTATTTTAAGCAACAATTTGTTTTGTGGTAAATCAACGTCTGATGTCAATGACTTTGAATATTTATGAATCATTAACCCTGACAACAAAAACCCTCAACTAATGGTTTGTGCATTTTTTAGGGCAAAGTGTCATATCTTGAATACTGACACATTTTTGTGCATAATTTTTACATAATTATGGTTGTCACTTAAGTGGCATTACAAATTAAAACTGACAGTTGCGGCAGGAATGACGTCTTTTGACTCTATTATGGGACCAAAAATTTAATGAAACTATAGCCGAGCCATTTCATCTGTGTGCAAGTAAATGAATTATTTGAACATTTACAGCCTAAGAAACAATCTGCAACATTAAAGTTGGCAATCTTTTTAAGCATCAAAACGAAAAATCAATGCGAATGTAAACAAAAACATTTTAGTACAAAATCGATAGCCACTAATTATTTGCGCTGTCATCTATGCGAACACAAATGTCAGAATCACTCACTTGTGTATTGATTGTCAATACAAATATATTGAAAACTATGAATGTCTTGCAATAATGGTAATTGCTTATTACCCAACTTATTTATCCTGAATAATTTTTCATTCAGGCCTTTAAGGCATCAATTGTAGCTGGCTTAAGAGCATAAGCAAGTTGCCACGTAGCAACATAGGAAATGATCGGGAAGTGTCAAATGGTCCATTTCTCGAAATTATTTTCACAGATGAAATGTCGGCACACTTTAAGTAAAGGGGTTTTCAATTAGAGGTAGTAATATATATGTCCCGATAGCTGTCACTTTTGAAGCTTTTATTCATTGAAATTTAATAAGTAGAAACTACACCATTACTAAAAATGGAACGATACATGCCTCAACAACGCATTAAAAAGCATTGAAATTCAATTCAACCAGTGGAGAAATTTCAGTTTAAGTTTTAAGTTATTGAAATTAATAGACATTTAATTAAAAAAAATTACTTATGTACGTTTTATTTTTTGTCTGCTTGTAGAGCAAAAACGTAAAAAAAACTTATTTGTACAGGAGGTACAACTAGGGGCAGAACAACGTGTCTTTTTTTTTCATAAATCAACGTTCAATGAATGCTTACCTTGGCAAAATTTGGATGAATTCAATATACGTACAAAATTGATATGTATATAAAAGGGGATAGATACAAGATAAATTGACTAACCAAATTTGATTATACGCGAGGTGCCAGTTTAGAAGTTATGGGAGAAATATTAATTTTCCAAACAAGGTCATTTTGTATGGGAGGTACCAGAAGGAGTGATCCAAAATAGACCATATGTATTCCTTATTCAAATTTTCAGTACCATACAACTTACGCAAAATTTGACTTAATTCAGTGTATTTATATAAGACTATGGGTGTGAGTTCGGTCATTTGTATGGGAGCTACAGAAGGGGTGTGCCAAATAGTTAAGTTTTCTAATGTTTCGCCTTTTATCACAACATAAATAAACCGATCAATTTTCATTACCCTCCAAGTATTCGTTTTGAAGTTATGAAAGAATTATTAATTTTCCAAAAATAGGTCATTTTGTATGGGAGATACCAAAAGGCGTGAACCGATATAGTCCATTAGACTGTATCACCTTACAGGCACACAAAAAAAAGTTCTCCGTACACCAGCGAATATGAAACATTGTTCCAAGGACATTTAAAAAAAAATTTTGTATCAAGCTTTAAGATCGGACTGTTAATATGGAAGATATAACGAAATAACTAAAAAGGCGACCCCTACATTCGGCAAAAAAAATAAATTTTTTTTTTTTTGAAATGTCCTTGGAACAATGTTTCATATTCGCTGGTGTACGGACAACTTTTTTTTTGCGATACGGTCTATAGTCCGTATTCATTCCTAAGTCCAATTTTTATAAGCGAACATCATATGCAAAATTTGAGGGAATTCAGTTTACTTACAAAAAAAAGATAAGTGTGTGAAACTATAAGGGTCATTTCGGTAATTTGTATCGGAGGTACCAGAACGGGTGTGGCAAAGGTTACAGTTTTCTTAGGGTTTGTCTACTTTTGCAAGATAAATAAACTGACAAATTTCAAATATCCTTAAGTCGTTTGTTTGGCAGTTATGTAAGAAATATTAATTATCCAAAAATAGGTAAATTTGTATGGGATGTACCAAAAGGGGTGGGGCTATTCTGCCCATTTACAATCCCATTAGTTCGTTTTGAAAAATATTAACACTGGTAAATTATCATACCGATCCGTTAAGGTTTCCTCGAGTTATCCTGCTATGCAGCCAGACAAACGGACATAGATCAATTGTCTTAAAAAGCCCTAAAACGAATTTGGCGTTATACTTTTTTCCGTATCATTCCTTAGGGTGATGATATAAAAATGGGGAAAATCTTGCAGTCACAGTTCGCAAAATAAAGCATTTTTTGGTTGCCGTGAAGCACCTTGTCGTTGCGCAATACAGAAATTGGTGGAAAAATTCGAGCTGTTGGGACAATTAGTGATGTGAAGAATAAAATCCGTACACGTCGCTCAAGAACGGCTAAGAATATTGCTGCTGTAGCCCAAAGTGTTTAAGAATACCCAGGTTTGTCCATTCCTCGTCGTTCTTTGGGCATTTCGCAAACGTCATTACACCGTATTTTGAATAAAGACTAGGCTTATAAATCAAGCTGGCCGATCATCACCAACGTCGTATCTTTGCTTATTGGGTCCTTGAAATGCGTGAAAATGATCCGGAATTCCATAGAAAACTCATCTTGACTGATGAGGCCCATTTCCACCTCGGTGGCTACGGTAACAAACAAAATTGTCGCATCTAGGGGCTCGAAAAACCCTAGAATTATTGTTGAGAAGCCTCTCCATCCTCAATGTGTGACTGTTTGGTGCAGTTTATGGTCCGGCGGGGTCAGTGGACCTTACTTTTTCGAAAATAAGGTTGATTTAACAGTTACGGTGAATGGATTGCGCTACGGGAAAAGTTTCCGGACCGTGTTATCTCACGAAGCACAATTGACGACCGAGGTCTTGTGATTTAACACCTTGCGACTTCTTCCTTTGGGACCACATGATAGATAAGGTCTAATCCAACAATCCAGCGTCGAAGACCTCAAAGATAAAATTCGTGAGGCTATAGAGGACATAGGACAGGCACTTTGCGATTTGATTGTGGAAAATTTCATGAAAAGGATATAGTCCTGTAAACGTGCTCGTGGTGGCCATTTGGCTGATGTTGTTTACATAAGCTGTTGTTGGCTCAAATTCAATAAAAAAGAATTAATTGTATCAACGACATTTCTTTTTTCTGTGTTATCACCAAATTTTGAATTTTATAAATCGATGGTTCCTAATGGTTTTCTACATTTACATTGTAATGTAATGCGCATTGTTAATCCAAAAACCACGGAGTAGTTCATTTCGTTGAGGAACGTGATCCAATAGTAACACTTCGGAGTTAGTACTTAGGTCCGAAAGTGATCCATGCTAACATGTGATAGAACTTCGGATCTATTGTAAAAAAAACGAGTTAGTCTTTGTTGTAGAAAAATAAAACAATACATGAATTCAGAATTATCATTCGATAATAAATATTTTTTTATATCGCATGCACTCTGAAAGGAAATTATTAATGGACAATTTGATAAATATCTTTATATATTGCTTTATATATCATTATTTAAACTGATATTGATTATTTTTAAGCTGAAATATAATTATTTTTTCATAAAAAATCGTTTTAATAATTTTCATATTTGTGGTTTGCGTCTTCGATAAACGTATTTAAAAAATTTATATAACTTCGCCCTCTTTACATTTGCAAAGTTATTAATTTGTATGTAGCTTAAAATTATAAAAATCTTTTTTCTTGGAATGTGTAACGGGCTCTAAATATTGATAAATATAATTTTACTCTTCTTATTAAATTTATTGTTTAAACTGTATGGATGCCTTATTTGTACAATCGATTTAAACATTTTTTTTAATTTTTAAAATTTTAATTCTTAATTCGTTTTAGAAAGCATATATATGTAGATAAAAAGGATTTCTACAATAACAAAAACTGCACTACTGTACATTTACAACTTATAATTTTTACATAATTTATTAACAACAGTTTTAAAAAACAATATCGGCTTTTTGTAAAAAGGAGTTAACCGATTTGGCATGCGAAGCATTCATACATTTTATCAAACTTTTGTTTTTGTGAAAAATATTAATATTTGCCTAACTTATGTTGCCGTGTTTCAACTGAATTGACCCAAATACTGTTCAACATTAAGATCCTGAACAATTTCACTGCCTTTTAATTTCTCAGCTTACAATTTTATTCTGCGATAAAATTTAATTGGTTTCGCGATTGTCGCTGAATTTAAATTTCTCACATTTTTGTTTATAGAGTAATGTCACACAGAAATTTGATGGTACATTAATTCGAGATACATATCACCGCAATGCTTAAGCATCGCACATCGCCATCTTGCTAGGCCACAAAACAGGATGCTGATAATTTGCGTGTACTTTACATCCTCGCGACCATTTGCCAGAGGCATCTAAAATATTCAGAATTTTCTATTTTATAACTATCATAAATACTATTTCACGCATTTATTAAAATTCATGCCTGAAGTTTAAAAGTAAATAAGCACAGTAGTTGAAAAGAATGAGTTCTCGCAACAGTTGTCAACGTATAAAAGAATTCACTCTAGTAACCTGGATATTACTACCATAAGCACATGTAATGGATTACTTTAATATAGTCTTTAAATTATTTATTTATTTATTTCTTAAATTTAGTGTAGCCAAATATTGGTAGGAAATACTGACGAAATTTTAAGAATTTAAAAATTGCTGATTTTACTTTTAAAGTACGCTCTATGGTACAACTTTTTTTAAAAATGCTTAACTCCCCCAGAAACTTTCTTCTTAAAAAAAGTAATTTCCCTTTACACCCCATGAATGAGGTATGGGATTGCTTCTTGCGTTGTTGTAAATATACACGCTTTCTATTTTAGATTCACAATATACGGTACCTATTTGTTTATAGAAGAATACGAACGTCACTGTTTGAGAAGCTTTTGCTAGACATGCCGATTGATTTAACACTAAACTGCGAAGTTGCTGCCTACAACACCGAGGTGACCGGCAACGAAAGAAAAATGTAGATGACTGGAGTCTGGAATCGAACCACGGATTTTCCGCATGGTAGTTGCGTGTTGTAACCACTACGTCATCCGCCCAGTTATTTTTTTAATTTTTCTTTTATACATTAACTTTTACACTTTTACTATTTTAAAACAATGGCAAAAAATGTGAAACAGTTGCAGTACTTCTAAAGCCGCCGTAAACCCAGTACAGAAATTTCAGTCAGGTAAACTGACCGAAATTAACCAACTTTTAATTAATACTACATCTGTATTATTATTTGCCGAGCGTTCACGGAAGTAGATTGGACTTTCGGACTTGGAAGAAAAATTAATTTTCCAAAAAAAAGATCATTTTGTATGGGAGAAACCAGGAGTCCATACGTCTTACACAAAATTTGACTGAATTCAAACTATGGGGGTGAATTCGGTCATTTGTATGGGAGGTTCCAGAAGAGGTGTATCAAATAGAAGACAAATTCACTTACAAAATTGCAATAACCCCCAGTTGCGCGGTTGGAAGTTATGGGAGAAATATTAATTTTCGAAAAATTGGTATGTCAAACTATGAGCGTCAATTCGGTAATTTTTATGGGAGATACCAGAAGGAGTGTGGCAAAGGTTTCGGTTTTCTTAGGGTTTGTCTACTATTTTAAGATAATTAACTGACCAAATCCAAATATCCAGATTTAAAAAGTATTTTCTTGTTTTGAGCTCACAATTCCCAAAACTGTTGATATATTAGCGTTTTCAATAAAAATACGGATGGCGGCGGATATAAACAGAAATCAAATTACTATACAGCAAAAACAACGTAAACGAGGCAAAATCAAATTAAACGCAAGATCGACTACTTAAACTTCAAAAATACCTTAAGTTTAGATCTTTTTTCCAAAATCAATTGCTATTTCTGTTCCTTAATACTCGAGGTTGAGTGATCTATTACAATAATTTGGCTTTTAAAATACCAAAAAGTAAAATATTGCACTTGAAAGACCGTTATTTCACTTTTTGTTACCACTCGAAAAAGTCGAAAATATTTGAGAGATCACAAATCTTGAAATACACAATATAAAGGGTCCACCAAATAACTTTTTTTTTGAAAATGCTTTTAAAAAAAAACTACTGAATATTTTCTTAAATTTCTTTTTTTTATTGGAAAGTACAATCCTTCCGGTTAGAAATGGACAATAAATTTCATTCAAATGGCTGCCTCGGCTGGCCATGCAGTAGCCTACACGATCGGTCTAATTTTTTTAAACATTATCGATTGTGTGCAGCTGTATTTTACCAATGGCTTCACGAATATTGTCCTTTAAAGCGTCAATTGTCTCTGGTTTGTCGGCGTAATACTTATCTTTGAGGGCACCCCACAAATAATAATCCAACGGTGTCAAATCGCAGCTCCGAGGTGGCCAAACGACATCAGCTCTGCGGCTGATAATGCGATCTTCAAAAACAGGTCACAAAACATCGAGGGTAGCTTCGGCTGTGTGGCACGTAGCGCCGTCCTGTTGAAACCAAATGTTGCCCATATCCTCCTCTTCAATTTTTGTAAATAAAAACTCGTTCAACATTTCGTTGTGAGATTCTAGTGCATAAGACTTGATAAACAATTTTCAACCATTATACCAAAGTCTGCTGACGAGGATTCGTGGCTGAATCCGAAACAGCTGTCCAGACTGCCTGGCATTATGACAATATCATTCAGCTATAAACTTCTTTCAAAAGCACTGGCCTTGAGTTTGAACTAAATTCAAAATCAATAACACGATATAACTATTATCTCTATAATTTGATGGCGGAATCATGGGGAAAAGAACGTCACTTCCAAAAAAAGGCCCAAAACGGAGTAAAAACCAGTACAGAAATTTCAGTCAGTTGAACTGACTGATAAATACCATCACCCAATATAAGATATTGTTTAAGTCTTGAGTTATTGAAATTAACCGATTTGTAATTAAAACCAGTTAGAAAGTTTCAGTCGGCCAACCCAACTTACATTTACCCTTACCCTCAGTAAAACAAATAATTTTCTATTATATTGATATTATTACTCGATTTCTAAAGTGGGCGAAGTGGTACATTTGTATGGGAGGTACGAGAAGGGGTGTGGTTAGGCTTCCAGATTTATTCTCCATTACTTTATCCTGTTATAGCCTTACTAATTACAAAATTTGGGCACGATTGCCTTGGGTGTACTGATATTATTAGTACATCCCTAAAGTGGGCGGAAAGGTACATTTGTATGGGAGGTACCATAAGGGGCGTCGCTAGACTTCCAATTTTTTCTCCAAAACTTTGTCCTGTTATAACATAACAAAATACAGGTTCCAGATTTTTTCTCCAAAACTTTATCCTGCTTAAACTTTACCAAATGCAGAATTTGGGTACGATCGCGTTAGGTCTTTTAATAATATTAATCGATTTCTAAAGTGGGCGGTACCAGATGTGTATGGGAGGTACCAGATGGGGCGTGAATAGACTTCCAATTTTTTTTCTCCAAAACTTTATACTGTTATAGCTTTACTAAAAATAGAATTTGGGTACGATCACGTTTAATTTATTGATATCATTTCTCCATCTCTATAGTGGGCGGAAAGGTAGATTTACATGGGAGGTACCAGAAGGGGCGTGGCTAGGCTTTCAAAATTTTTTCCATAACTTTATCCTGTTATAGCTTTACTAAATACAGAACTTGGGGACGATCCCGTAGGATGTATTGATATTATTACTTGATTTCTAAAGTGGGCGGAATGATGTATTTGTATGGGAGGTACCAGAAGGGGCGGGGCCATGCAGCCCATTTGCAATACCGTAAGTAGTTTTGAGAAAATAATAACTCGTGCAAAATTTCAAAACATTTGGTTGCGTCTTTCGAAAGTTATCGTGCGAACCAGCCGGACAGCCACCAGACAGACAGACAGACAGACATGGCTCAAACGACTTAAAAAGTCATGAATCGAATTTGGTTCAAAGAAACCTAGGGTCTAAAGTCACTCCTTCTATGTGTTACACTTTTGGGTCGTATCAAATGATATATACCCTCATCCCTAAGGGTGATGGTATAAAAACGAAAACTCCTTTTATATTAAAAATGGAAAAGTATCAGCTAGGATTTTGATTCAACTGGACTTTTAATGTGCAATTGACCCAAGCAAAACTCCATTTACCGTTTTTGTTGCCATTTTAGGGCAACCCATTTGTCATTTAGGCAAGGTGTGTCGAGTATTAAGGACAAAAATTGCAATTGATTCTGAAAATTTAGTAACAACATATTTTGGTCTCCCTAGTGCCCTAAAGAGCCCTAAAAATACACCATTGAATTCGTCACTAAAGAATCTTTCATTTAAGTACTCGCACATAGGCGAACATCATAGAATCCAAGGAGCCCCTTTTTTGACCCCCAAGGGCGCCATGGGCCCCGATTCCCATTTTTACCTACAGAGAGGAAGTGATTGGGATATTTTTGTTGTTGCTTCGGCTCCCGTCTAGGGTTGCCAGGCACCGAATTCAAAAAGAAAACCGAGACTAAAAAACGGGATTTGTCGGGACAAATGAAAAGATCATATTATATTGGTTTTGACATTTTTTATTAAGAAATATTATTTGAAAACTCATTGCAGTGTCACGCAATGATTAAAACACAAGTAAGAAATTTTCAGTCGAGCAACCCGACTTACATATACCCTCTCACTCAGTAAAACATAAAATTTTTTTATTATATTGATTATTATTACTCGATTTCTAAGGTGGACGGAGTGGTACATCTGAATGGAAGGTACCAGATGGGGCGTGGCTAGACTTCCAATTTTTTTCTAGAAAACTTTATCCTGTAATAGCTTCACTAAATACTGGGCGCGAATCCATTGGGTGTATTGACATTATTTCTCGATTTATAAGGGGGGGCAGAATGATTTATTTGTGTGGGAGGTACCAGAAGGGGCAGGCCAATGGAGCCCATTCGCAATACCGTAAGTTGTTTTGGGAAAATATTAACTTATGCAAAATTTCAAAACCTTTGGTGGTGTCTTTCGAAAGTTATCATGTGCACCAGCCGGACAGCCAGACGGACATGGCTCAAACGATGAATCAAATTGTTAAAAATTACTGGAATTCTTGACAGCTTTTATCAATATTCAATCTTATGATTAGTTCATTTATATGATCAAAAGACATTCGGTTTCTACCTTTCGTGTATAAATTGTTTAAAATACTAAATATTTTTGCGCAATGAGTGTTACTTATCGGCAAAGAAAATATAAATGTGAAAAATTTTAACAAATTCAAGTGATTTTCTTTGCCACATTTGGTAAAAAAATTTAACCATATTTTGTTATTTGGTATATCTTTGGGCAATTCTCCATAAACAGCTCGAAGACTGCAGTAGTCGCTGTACAACATGTCATTGTCCACTGATTCCAGTGATGGAAAAATTTTTGGTGCACAGAACTAGTTCATAAGATAAAAGTATTTTTTTTGTACCTTCTTTAATATGTTGTTTCTTTGATTATTCTAAGTAAAGATAGTATATATTAAAAAGTCGGGACTTTCCCCTAAATTACTAAAAAATCGATGTCAGGTTTTTTTGGGGCACCCCACTAAAATGTTTCATTTTGTTAGATTTTAAGATTGACAAAGTTTGAGCACAATTGGAAGATGTTAACCCGTGCCACTAGGGCCTTAAAGTTTTGAAAATCTCGATTTTTTGGTAGTTTGGCGACTTCGACGACCCATATTTCTGGAACGGCTTAAGCTTTTTGCCCGTGTC
Organism: Muscina levida; assembly: GCA_964034835.1. Taxonomy (NCBI): domain Eukaryota; kingdom Metazoa; phylum Arthropoda; class Insecta; order Diptera; family Muscidae; genus Muscina; species Muscina levida. The sequence goes on along the minus strand of OZ035881.1, from coordinate 49,125,466 downwards.
ATACATCAAATTAAAGACCATACTGTTTTTAACATTTTATATTCTACACAATAAATACGCAACTAGTACTGAAACCGAAAAAATAGAGCTAATGTCCATAAAAACCTGACTAGGTACCCATGAGAGAGAAGATGCGTTATTTGTATTATTATTGCCTATTATGGACAAATACTTGTACTTTGGAATCCCATTTCATTTAAATATGTTTGCTATGGTATACCGATAATTTTAGACCCATAACAATTTTTTTTTTATGTCAGGTATGTATCTTTTTTTCCTCGTGGTACATTTATATGGGAGGTACGTGAAGGGGTGTGTTTAGGCTCCAGATTTATTCTCCATAACTTTATCCTGTTATAGCTTTACTAAATACAGAATTTGCGCACGATTGCGTTGGGTGTACTGATATTATTACTACATCCCAAAAGTGGGCGGAAAGGTACATTTGTATGGGAGGTACCATAAGGGGCGTGTCTAGACTTCCAATTTTTTCTCAAAAACTTTGTCCTGTTATAATATAACAAAATACAGAATTTGGGCACGATCGTGTCGAGTGTATTGATATTATTACCCTATTTCTAAAGTGGGCGGAGTGGTACATTTGTATGGGAGGTACCAGAAGGGGCGTGTCTAGACTTCCAGATTTTTTCTCCAAAACTTTATCCTGCTTAAACTTTACCAAATACAGAATTTGGGCACGATCGCGTTAGGTCTTTTAATAATATTAATCGATTTCTAAAGTGGGCGGTACCAGATGTGTATGGGAGGTACCAGATGGGGCGTGAATAGACTTCCAATTTTTTTCTCCAAACCTTTATCCTGTTATAGCTTTACTAAAAATAGAATTTGGGTACGATCACGTTTAATTTATTGATATTATTTCTCCATCTCTATAGTGGGCGGAAAGGTAGATTTGTATGGGAGGTACCAGAAGGGGCGTGGCTAGGCTTTCAAAATTTTTTCCAAAACTTTATCCTGTTATAGCTTTACTAAATACAGAAATTGGGGACGATCCCTTAGGGTGTATTGATATTATTACTCGATTTCTAAAGTGGGCGGAATGATGTATTTGTATGGGAGGTACCAGAAGGGGCGGGGCCATGTAGCCCATTTGCAATACCGTAAGTAGTTTTGAGAAAATAATAACTCGTGCAAAATTTCAAAACATTTGGTTGCGTCTTTCGAAAGTTATCGTGCGAACCAGCCGGACAGCCACCCGACAGACAGACAGACAGACAGACAGACGGACATGGCTCAAACGACTTAAAAAGTCATGAATCGAATTTGGTTCAAAGAAACCTAGGGTCTAAAGTGACTCCTTCTATGTGTTACACTTTTGGGTCGTATCAAATGATATATACCTTCATCCCTACGGGTGATGGTATAAAAATTTTCTTATTGACTACACAGCTCATCAGATAACTGGATGTAAGCTGCCCTCCAATCGACAATTTCTAGCTACTATGTTCTACAATTTGCGTACTGTTGACGAGGTTTTCGTTTTTTGGACAAAAGGTCGAATTCCTACAAAACCAGTACAGAAATTTCAGTCAGTTGAACTGACTGATAAATACCATCACCCAATATAAGATATTGTTTAGGTCTTGAGTTATTGAAATTAACCGATTTGTAATTAAAACCAGTTAGAAAAGTTCAGTCGGGCAACCGGACTTACATTTACCCTTACCCTCAGTAAAACAAATAATTTTCTATTATATTGATATTATTACTCGATTTCGAAAGTGGGCGGAGTGGTACATTTGTATGGGAGGTACGAGAAGGGGTGTGTTTAGGCTACCAGATTTTTTCTCCGAAACTTTATCCTTCTTGAGCTTTACCAAATACAGAATTTGGGCACGATCGCGTTAGGTGTTTTAATAATATTAATCGATTTCTAAAGATTGCGGTACCAGATTTGTATGGGAGGTACCAGATGGGGCTTGGATAGACTTCAAATTTTTTTCTCCAAAACTTTATCCTGTTATAGCTTTACCAAAAATAGAATTTAAGTACGATCACGTTTGATTTATTGATATTATTTCTCCATCTCTATAGTGGGCGGAAAGGTAGATTTGTATGGGAGGTACCAGAAGGGGCGTGGCTAGGCTTTCAAAATATTTTCCAAAACTTTTTCCTATTGTAGCTTTACAAATACAGAATTTGGGCACTATTGCGTTGGGTGTACTGATATTATTACTACATCCCTAAAGTGGGCGGAAAGGTACATTTGTATGGGAGGTACCATAATGGGCGTCGCTAGACTTCCAATTTTTTCTCCAAAACTTTGTCCTGTTATAACATAACAAAATACAGAATTTGAGCACGACCGTGTCAAGTGTATTGTTATTATTACCCTATTTCTAAAGTGGGCGGAGTAGTACATTTGTATGGAAGGTACCAGAAGGGGCGTGTCTAGACTTCCAGATTTTTTCTCCAAAACTTTTTCCTTCTTGAGCTTTACCAAATACAGAATTTGGGCACGATCGCGTTAGGTCTTTTAATAATATTAATCGATTTCTAAAGTGGGCGGTACCAGATTTGTGTGGGAGGTACCAGATGGGGCGTGGATAGACTTCCAATTTTGTTCTCCAAAACTTTATCCTGTTATAGCTTTACTAAAAATAGAATTTGGGTACGATCACGTTTGTTTTATTGATATTATTTCTCCATCTCTATAGTGGGCGGAAAGGTAGATTTGTATGGGAGGTACCAGAAGGGTCGTGGCTAGGCTTTCAATTTTTTTTCCAAAACTATATCCTGTTATAGCTTTACTAAATACAGAATTTGGGGACGATCCCGTAGGGTGTATTGATATTATTACTCGATTTCTAAAGTGGGCGGAATGATGTATTTGTATGGGAGGTACCAGAAGGGGCTGGGCCATCTAGCCCATTTTCAATACCGTAAGTAGTTTTGGGGAAATATTAACTCGTGCAGAATTTCAAAACATTTGGTTGCGTCTTTTGAAAGTTATCGTGCGAACCAGCCGGACAGCCACCAGACAGACAGACAGACAGACAGACGGACGTACATGGCTCAAACGACTTAAAAAGTCATGAATCGAATTTGGTTCAAAGAAACCTAGGGTCTAAAGTCACTCCTTCTATGTGTTACACTTTTAGGTCGTATCAAATGATATATACCTTCATCCCTAAGGGTGATGGTATAAAAAAGAAAAATTTCATAGTAAAGCTGGCAAAACTATACGATGATTGCAGAAAAATGCAAAAACTGAAAGTGCAAGAAATGCTGTAAAAGAGTTTACCCTAAAGTTGGATGATCTCTTTGATATTGCCCACCAAGGTGCCCTGACGACGATGACTTCAGAAGAAGACAAGGAGTTTCTGGTGAAATAAAGACAGAAAGGAATATCAGGCTCCATGCTCGGAGTTGAGCTGAAGTTGGCTCAAGCTAAAGAAAGACTACTAACAATTGAAGCGGGAAATTTAGGTAAGCATTTAAAAAAAATATTTTCCTTGTAGCGAAACTTTATTAGATGTAGATCTCTAGTTTTAATTTCCATCAATATTAACTTTATACTTATTATACAACAGCATCAGAAACTCATCTCATTGTTCACAGAGACGGTGGAGCTCACGGACGACGAGACAACAGAAGAGCGTGGCTTCAAAGAGGTCATAACCATGAAATTGTCATTGTTGCTGGACCGCTGTAAGGTTTCCGATAGTAACGCTACTCGTATCATTTTGGCTACAGTTGAAGCTCTCGGAGAGGATCCCAAAGAATATAAGGTCTCCAGAAGCGTTATCCGTGAACAGCGGATAATTAACGGTGAAAAATACACGGAACAAATTCAGGACAGACTTAAGATACCCCCAAACGAGGCTGTTTGCCTGCACTGGGATGGAAAACTAATACCAGGTATCCTCAAAACAGATCAGAAAAAACGGGTTGCTGTTCTGGTATCACATGGGACTAAAGAACAACTCCTGGGCGTTCCTGAAAATGACAGTAGCTCAGGGGAGGAACAAGCCCTAGCAGTGAACAAATGTCGAGAGGAATGGGGTCTCGCCAGCTCGGTCGTGGCTAGATGCTTAATACAACAGCATCAAATACTGGTAGACTCAATGGAGCGTGCAATCTTCTGGAGCAGATGTTATGTCGAGAGCTCCTGTACCTAGCGTGCCGACACCACGTTTTAGAAGTCTTGTTGAGAGCGGTTTTTGACTGCAAGTTTCGAAGCACATCGGGACCTCAACCAGACATATTCAAGAGATATCAAAAAGAATGGTCGGCGACTGATAAATCCTAGTTCGATGTAGGCGAGAATGTTTTGAAACTACTGCCCAAAGAAGAAGTACAGAATATCAAAGAAGAACTGCTAAGAAAACTAATGGAAAGCCAGCCAAGAGACGACTACAAAGAGCTGTTACAGTTGGCATTGACATATCTTGGCCATATTCACGGAAAAGATATGCGCTTCGGTTCTCCAGGTCTAGTACACCATTCCCGGTGGATGGCAAAAGCTATTTACTGTCTGAAAATACAACTTTTCCGTAACCAGAAGCACTTTGAGTTTCCATTGTTCGAGTCTACTGTAAAGCCTGGTTTAACGCCCTCAGAGCGTGTTTAGCACAAAACAAGACCTAGACATCATTGAAAATCTATTGAATTACAAAAGGATTGACAAAAAATATCAGAAAAGGGAATTATAAAAATGATAAATCACCTGTGGTATCTTAGTCCTGAACTTGTTGTCCTGGCATTGTTTGACCCGACAGTGCAATACACCGTAAACAACCAAATGGCGACAAAAATCTTAACAAATCAAGCAGAAGAAAATTAGAAGTGCTCCAGAAATATGCGACCCAAACTAAAAAAAGTACAACTGACGAAATTCCTAGTAAAAGGTCTTCCAGCCCTAATTACAAGTGAGACTTACCTGTTGTACAAGAGATCAAACATTAACACCGAATTTCTTGAAAAAAAATCCTGCATCTTTGCCGCAGAACATCAACTACCAGGAGGGGCAAAGGATGGTAAACAACTTGAAAGTTGTAAGTATCCCAAGACCAAAATGGCTGTTAACTAGTGTTATCGAGTACAAAACATTAATAGGAAATCTCAATTTCGGTTTATGATTAATATCCGTACTGGGAGAAAATATTTATATTGGCAGTACTTTCTATAAATATATGAAAACAAACACAAGACAGACAACAGTCTGACAATTGTGTGAACTGGTAATTTTTTTTGTCTGATAAATTTTTTGTCTGACAAAGAAATTGTAAGGTTTTCTTACAATCTTCAGAACTGACAATTTACTGGCATATTGCCAGTACATTGGCAGATCTGACAACATTGTAAGATCTTTTTTTCAATTCACCAAAAATTATCAATATAATGCTGATACTACATTTCTAATTTAATAAATTTGTATTATAAAAAATTAAATTAATCAAAATAATAAAAAAAACTTTAGAGTAGTAATATCGCAAAAGTTTAATTTTCTTTATTAGACAATCATTAACCAGACTTAAAATAATATTCTCAATAGGTTTGCAAAGTTATGATAGTAAGATTGTTACAAAATATTTGTATCTTAGTTTGTTGAGAAAGTTATCCACTTCTTAACCGCAAAAGCTCCATTATACATATACATTCCTTTAAACGTCTGTAAAGTGTCTTTGAGAGTGTCTTACCTTTGAGTATTAATCAGTAAATATTACAGTTTTACCTTTTCATTTGGCATCAATTTCCGTAAAAATTACCGTATTAAATTAACATAACGACTCAACCAACCATTGCCTACAACCATAGAGCTTCTAGCGCCCAATACCCACTCCATCCACTCGACAATGAAGCAGTCAGCAACAGCAATAACCAGCAACAGCAGGGGTAGCGGCAGAAGGTATAAACGTCAACTGTGAAAACTTACCTTACCCGAAGGATAATGCGAAATATCTACAACAAATCGTGGCCATCAGACGACAGGAAGAGAAGAGAATTATACAATTTACGCAAATAACAGCAATGCGGAAAACAAGGATACCAAACAGAAGGACCTTTCCCCTCTGACACTTTTTCACTACCACTTTAGTTAGTACTTGGCGGCAAATGAGCCAGAGCTAAGCAAAAACCTTGACGCCTTGAAAAGACGAACAAATGTCGGTAGTGCGTCTCCCTCTGCCCAAAGTTGCCAGTCGGTATCCTTTGCTTATTTTTATAACTGACACATCCCCAAGGACCTGTAAATACAAAACAAAATAACTTGAAGAAGCACAAGAATCAACTAAAAAGTGAAATAAAGTTTTTGTCGTTTTGTGTTTTAACGCTTTTTATTTTACGTTAGTAACATAATCGTTTCTCATTTCAATGGCTTTTTTCCCTTACCCGCCAAACATTTCAAATTGACGCTGCAGCCGTTGTCTGCATCTCAGGGAGACTGAGTGTGTGGCGAGTATGAGGTGTCTCATTGTCTTTCCAATTTAGTTTTTCTTTACTCTTTTGAAAAACATAATTTCTTTTAATAGCTCCGGACGACAGATAACAAACACTCTTTGAAATAACCCATTACTGCGGAGACAATACCGGTAAATACGTTAAGACGTATAGAGCTCCCAGTTAAAGCCAGAAACCTCAAAAATTTCTGTCAAACAGTAACCTCTGTTGCAAATGCGAGACGAGGGAATGTTGTCACATTTGTAATTTCTTAAGAAAATACCGTAAAAATTATGAGGACAGAACGTGGAAAGGGATTATTTAAAATTTGTTACAAAGGAAGAGATCAAAATGCATACATACAACGCTGTGGAAAAGGCCAATTACGGTCAATTACAATTACGATTTCATACAATATTTTTTTTTGTTGTCGAATACAGTGGTGGATTTATGACTTTATAACTTTTTCTTCCGCAGGTGTCGTTTTTAAGAAAATTTTTTATTTTTTGAACGGTTTGCAAGATTGGACAAGTTTGGACATTGCAAAAAGTGTTTTTCAAAATGTTTATCCTTGAATTTTCATGTAAACTTGCGATAAAAAAAATTTGGACAAAAAATTACATATCGGTGGGTGTGACATGCATTTACACATACTAAAATTTTATTATTCTACATGCAAAGTAAAAAACACATTAGTCAGAAACGTTATCTCAGATGACTTTAAAACGTAAAAAGTAGAGTATACAAAACCAATACCGGGAATCGGCAAACCGGTTTATTTCTTCAAAGGCGTCAGCCGGTTTTTACAAAATATAGATGTTCGAATGAACGGTATAACCGGTTTTATGGGTTCGGTTTTGACGATTTTTCTAAAACATGAGAATCACAACATAAAAATGGCTTAAATGCAAAATATTTACGAAGATTTGATGAAGGAACATAGCCAGATTATTTTCGGCCTAAATCGGCACATATAGCTCCTGTTTTCTTGAAATAATAATGAAGAAAATTTACTCTATAGATTTTATAATAACAAATTTTAAAACAACAAAAGAAACTCTTTTTTTTTAGTACAATAAAAAAACCTATGTGTAACTAAAACCAATGACAAAGTTTCAGTCGGGAAAACCGACTTACATATCGCTCATTTGCTGCAAGACCGGCATAATTCAAAAAACGTGATTTTTGAGTTAATGATGTAGAATTGTTCATTCCATCAAACTCTATATTGTGTAAAAAATTCATATTAATATCTTTTATACTCTCCGCCTGAGAGCTATTTGAATTCTTCCATTTCGTACAAGTTGGCTGTGAATTGAAAACTTTAAACGCGTTTATCTCGGAATCGATTTTTTTGAGTTGTGCCGGTCTTGCAGCAAATGAGCGATATACGCTCACCCTCAGTAAAACTTTTCTCCAAGACTTCATCCTGATTTAGCTTAACTAAATACAGAATTTGGGCATGATCGCGTTGGGTGTATTGATATTATTACTCCATCTCTAAAGTGGGCGGATTGGTACTTTTGTATGGGAGGTATCAGAAGGGGCGTGGCTAGACTTCCCATTTCTTTCACCAAACCGTTATCCTGTTATAGCTTCTGCAAAACTTTATCCTGATTTAGGTTTAAAAAATACAAAATTTGGGCACAATCGCATTGTGTGCATTAAAAATATTACTGTTTAATGTTAATGTTTGTATGAGAGGTACCAGAAGGGAAGTGGCTAGGCTTCCAATTTCTTTCTCAAAACTTTATCCTATAATAGCTTTACTAAAAACAGAATCCGGCATGATCGCGTTGGGTGCATTAATAATATTATTCGATTTCTATGGGAGGTACATTTGTATGAGAGGTACCAGAAGGGGCGGGACCAGGCTTCCAAATTTTTTCTCCAAAACTTTATCCTGATATAGATGTACTACATACAGAATTTAGGCACGATCGCATTGTGTGCGTTAATGATATTAATAGGTGGAATGGTACGCTTGCATGGGAGGTACCAGAAGGGGCATGACCAGCATTCCACATTTTTTCTCCAAAACTTTATCCTCATTCGATTGTACTAAATACAGAATTTGGGCACGATGTTATAACTTGATTTCTAAAGTAGTATGGGAGGTACTAGAAGGGGCGTGGCCATGTAGTCCATTTTCAATACCGTAAGTAGTTTTGGGAAAATATTAACTTGTGCAGAGTTTCAAAATATTTGATTTCGTCTTTCGAAAGTTATCGTGCGTACCAGCCAGACAGGCAGACGGACAGACGCCAGGGCGCAAACAACTTAAAAAATCATGAATTGAATTTGATTCAAAGAAACTTAAGGTCTAAAGTGACTCCTTCTATGCGTTACACTTTAGGGTCGTATCAAATGATATATGTATATCCTTCTATCATAAACAGCTATGGGCAAGTGCAAAATCAAAGTTCAAAAAGAGCGAACGATGTGTACATACACAAATTGAGCAAGAGAGCCACACACGTATTCTCACACCCATTGAACGAAAACAAACAAATGCATTCAGTCTCGCTAGAGCATTCGCCCGACGCGGTTGTGTCGACGATTGTTGTTAGCACGGCAATAAAAGTAATCCATTTTTTCAGTAAAAATGAATTTTAATATGTTAATGTGCGTTGCCACGCGCACGGCAGTAATATTTATTAATTATTTCCCTGATTTTTATATCATAATTTTGTTTATAATTATGGAAAAACTATATAACAATTCCCTTCTCTACAGTGAGAGAGGGAAGAGAGTAACTCACCAACACAAACTCATATTGTGGTTGTATTGGGCTGCCGTTCATTGAAATAAAACAGTGAAGCACCCTGCAAACATTTTTGATTGCGGAAGAATTATCCGCGAATCATTTGGAAGATGAACTTAATCGCGGCGATTATTATCTCCGATTCGTCCGCGAATCCCAAGATGTGAGTAGTTGTGTCTCAAGACGATTCGCCGTTCGCGAATTGCTCGAGAATTGCGTGGAAGTGTGGCAAGCAAGTTGCGAATAAGAGTTTGAAACGAATTGCGAAGATGTCTTATATGGGAAAACCATAGAAGAGTTCCACACGAATCGTGAAGAAGATTCCCAAATGAATCGTAAAGAAGACCCAGAAACGAATCGAATTCCCAAAAATGCAATTATCATTCGTCGGTTATGATCCCCTTAATGGCAGATCTAACAAAGCTTGGTAAATCATGTCCACCATATTTTATAATCATTGGTTTCTGGAAAAAATAGTAAAAATATAATAAACCTTTTATTTTAATTTTCTTTACAAATGATCCACTCACTTTCACTTTTTGACTTTAAATGATAATTTTCGCTGTTTCAACAAAAAGAAACAAGTATTTTTTACCGTTATGAGTTGGCTGAGGTTAATCTCTCACGATCTTCCACTCATTGCGTAGGGGATGATTAGATAAACATTTTTCTCAGTTAGCCTCTCTGTGGTTCTTGGAGAGAGTGCTATGATAATCTATCCATCGTACACACGATTAACAAGCAAACAATTGCATTAAAGGATTGGAAATAATTCGAGTGCGGGATCGACTGGCAAGTAAACCTCTAACAATTGCCGAGAAGTTTTACTTCCGAATCGTGCTGACAAACAACCGTCAAATGATTGTCGAGAAGAGTTTGAAACAAATCGCGCAGATAAATTAATTTCAAATGATTGCCACGAAGAATCGCGTATTGTTCGCGCGGCATATTAATCTTCCAAACTCTTCCAAAATGTTTGCAGGGCACAAACACATGCAAGGCTTTCATAGTAGTGGTGCCCATAGTTGATCATAAACCATTAAGAACATATGCCCAAATCTGTAAGCAGCTAAAAAGTTTATATATTTTAGATTTTCTATGGAAGCAAAGTAATGTAGGTCCAATTGCCTCCAAGCCGTCAATTTAATAAAATGGAAGGTGGGAATGTACTATGTCATTATCTAATGTAAAAAGTGTATTTACCAATTTAATTTTTTGCTCGGCTTATGCGAAAAAATCGATTTTATACAAGAAACCATCTTGGGCTGTATGGAAAGTGTATGCACCAAATTTGAAGACTTTTGTTCGGATAGGAAAAATGTTATGCAGAAAAGTCGATTTATATTGTATGAGCGGTGGGTGCGGCCGATTTTAATTAAATTTCAGTTTTTACTTAATTTGGTCAATGTACTGCTCGGTAATGATATCTTTTATATCCCATACTGTTTTGATTTGAAATTGCGGTTATTTTTTTCAACTGTTTAATTTCAGTATGAGTATGGAAAGGGAATTTTGACAGCATATTTAATTTTAAACTTCATTATTATTGGTAGGCCTTTTTTAATAATTTGGGACATTTTTTTATAGATAACACTGTTATACAAAATTTTTTTTTTTTAATTTTTCTGGGTGTCTGAATTGTGATTCCTATGGTTATTAATATCATTATTTCAAATATGGTTTCAGATTTTTTTTTCATCAGGCACAGTTTTTAGTAAGTTGGATTTAATTTGTTTCAGCTTTCTATATGTTGCGTTAAAATTCATTTTGCATAAATGCAATGAAATCATTTTTTGATCCAACAGAATCTTTTCGATACTAGTAGAGCTTAAATCATAAAAAATAAGAAGAAAAAATATGTATTTTCTATTGGTTAAGAAAGTTTTTTATATATTTTATGCTGAATATCCTTGCAGTCTTCTAAAATGTTCCAGAAGCAGTCAGCGAATATAGAAGGCATATATTTTCCTTCGTAACGCTTTTCTAAAGTTAAAATGTCTTTGTGGAACCTTTAACCATATTCATCGGACACGTCGCTGCAGCATGCATAACAGAAATCCAAATGAGAGGGCAAAAAATGCACATACAAGGACATCTTGCATTTCAAGAATGTTAAAAAGAGAATAAGGTGATTATAAAATAGAATAGGGCGATAATTGTAGCCGAAAAGACATGTTGCTGATGTTGCCACCTGTTTCTATTAAATTTTTCATCAATCGCCTCCATACAAATTTTAAATGGAAAACAAAACTTATTTTCAAATAACTAAAAAACTATGCCTAACAGCAAAATTCTGATTACGTATTTGAATTTCATATAGAAACATATAATGAAACACAGGAAAAAAATTCCTTGTCGAACAGTGTAATTCTTGTTACCGGTAAAACCGGAAAACCCGACCTCAAAAAACCGGTTAAATCGGTTATTCAAAAATCGATAATTTGGAAAAACCGGCAGACGGTTTCGGTTTTGTATACTCTTTTTGAGCCGCCACTAAATTTCATTAGATTGATCCAAAATATATTTTTTTTATATTTTTTTAAGATGACTGGAGCCAGGAGTTGAACCTGTGATCTCCCGCATGGTAGTCGCGTGTTCTAACAATAATGCCACGGCCGGCATAAAAAAAAAATTTCTTTCATTGTCGGCTCCTCTCAAATGTTGTCGACAGCAACTTCGCAGTATAAGTGTCGAGTCAATCGGCATGTCTAGTAAGAGCTTCTCAAACAGTGACGTTCGCATTCGTCGATAAACAAGTAGGTGCCGTCAGTTGTGAATCTAAAAACAACAACGCGAGAAGCTATCCTGTACCTCATTCATGGGGTGTAAAGGGAAATTAAGTTATTTTTTAAGATCCAAAACATTATAATCCTTGTTTTTTCCTTTTCGCATATTTCTAAGGGTGAGACTTTAAATTTGAATACTTTTCCCCCAAGTAATAAGGGGCCGCCCTAATGTATATCCTAAATGCTTAAGGTATTTCAAATTAATCTTGAGTTTTCTACTCACATATGTCCAATATTGTCATGGACATTTAACCACATATATGGTTTTGCGGCTACAATTATTAAGATGAGGGTGTCTAAACGTTAAGTTATGATAAGTTAATCGACACGTAAATGCGTATTTATTTTGTGACAAAGGCAATTTCATTTGTATTTTACAGTCCATCTTTATAATAAAAATGTAAGAATATGGTCCAATAATAATGGTTTATATATTGTTAACATAAGGTTTTATGATTTCGTCAGCAAAGTTTACACTACACAACTGGTACAATTTAAATGTGGATAGTGTTCGATGTTCTGTGACAGCTACTTTAGAAATCATAAAAGTTAAAAATCAACCCTAAAAATGGACTGATCGAATGGAATAAATATTCTTAGAATATTGTTCTGCTTATTTTTATGAAAATTTAGTTAAGTCGTTAAATCTAGTTGGAAAATATTAGACTGTTCGTTATATACCGTAACTACAGAAAATATTTTTCCTGTTCGTTAAATCGAGTGTTCGTTTAATCGGGCGTCACCTGTATTTTGGTTTTTAAATAAGTAAAATATTCTTTATGAAGAACAAGGAATAAAAAAAAGTTATGAAAACAAATTCATGAACACCCGTTTCAGTTATCAAGTTATCTTAGAGTCGTGTCAGCATATTTTTCATCAAAATAAAAAAATCGCACATCTACGTTAAGATTGCCAAATCAAACTATTTGTACGAAAATATTTTTTTATTTCCTAAGGCAACGTGATGCATCTTTTAAACATATGAACTAGAACTCATCAGATCGAAGTTAGTATCCTCACAATTGAATCACTTTTTTTAAGTAACAAAAATTTACATAGAGAGTGTAATATTTACTGTTGTTCAAATCAGATTTTATTAAAACATTATTTATTTTATCTTTAATATTTAAAAACCTCACCATTACCATCTACTTTCATGCTGTCTATATTGAACTCTGTTTGACAATTTAAAAGCACCAAAGGAATAACAGCGAAATTTATATTTATGTATATAAAAATAATTTTTCCCTAAATGCCAAACATTATTTAAAAGTAAACTGTTATCGCTAAATACCGCAAATAAAAAGTCAATACAGAAATTGTTTCAAAACACGACTAACAACTCGCTATTCGTGTTGTTTTTCGATTCTAATAAAAATTTAACAATCTAATAAAAATTGGTCTCCAATTGTGCAACAATCATAAAATTCGATCAAAGTGCGATTTTATAAATTAATGTTAGTTTTAGCAACAGCAAAAAAAAATAGTCGCCTAACACACATGCATGCGTTTGCATGTAGTTTCACGCATTTCCCATAAACAAAACAAACGATTTCCGCTAGATTTGTGTGTGGTGTGTGTGTGTGTATGAGTTAAAAACTCGCTTCGTCCTGTGGATCTGCTCTTTTGATGTGAATTCATGGGAGGCCGAACGAATGAATTGAGTGAAGTGTTGTTTGTTGGACTATTGTGGCTTTTGATTATTTTGTGCCAAAAGCATTCGTGTTGCTGTTGTCGTTGTTTGCTCTATTGGGGGTTACCGATAGGCAAACCTTTAGCTATGTACATATCGACAATCAATAGCCTTACATTGCGCACAGTAGTTTTACAAGGCCCAAAATATTTGAACTAAATGTCAATCCTGCTAGGACATCAGCTTTAGTATTAACAGCATTGCTATGTTAAAGGTTCGACTATATCACGATTGAACATATCGCTCATTTGCTGCAAGACCGACATAACTCGAAAAAATCGATTCCGAGATAAACGCGTTTAAAGTTTTCAATTTACACCCAACTTGTACGAAATGGAGGAATTCAAATATCTCTCATGTGTATAAAAGATATTAATATGAATTTTTTGTACAACGTAGAGTTTGATGGAATGAACAATTCTACATCATTAACTCAAAAATCACTTTTTTGAATTATGCCGGTCTTGCAGCAAATGAGCGATATCTGCAACATAAAATACATCATAACTAAAAGCCAACACCACTCGAAATACTGTCCGGGTTCCAGTATTTATAAGAGTAGGCAAAAGCTTGAGAAGACCCATTTTTCTCAAGCTTTGGTCAACTCTTATAAATGCGTTCCTACCCTTTCAGTAAACCCTTACAAATGACTACATTAACTTATATATCGTCACACAAGTAACTTTTTTATGGTGGAATGCATTTATTTAAATTTTACACACATTAAATGGGTTCGTTCACCCTTTATTAAACTCATTTCTTTTTTTCAAGTACATGAACTTCATATAAGTTTTACACACAGTAAGCATTAATGTCTTGAACTGATTATGAAAATCTGTCAGATATCTTCTACTGATTACATATTGTAGTTTCGGTAATATACCTTTGGCAAGAACTTCATCTAGAATGTATTTTACTTTGTGATAATGATCAATAACTGTAAAATTGGGTTATATCTACTTAAGTTTTTTTAAAATATCTGTTTTTCGTGCATAATCACTTTTGCTTAAATTCTTAACCATAAAAATCCCCCTATTTTTATAACCTTCACCATGCGCATGAAGGTAGTGAAGGGTATATTCATTTTGTTCTTCCATTTGTAACGCCCTTAAGGAGGCGTGGTAGGTATGACAATCTATATATATAAAAGGCTTGGGTGACTGACTGATCACTCCCCAGCCCAAACGGCTAAAGCTAGAACCGTGAAATTTAGAATGTATGTTTCTTTTATGACGTAGGCGCGCACTAAGAAGGGATTTTTAAAAATTCGGACTGCAAGGGTGTAAAATGGGCGTGACCATTATATGTACGAAGTCGTATAAGAAAAAATACTTTGTTTGTGGAAACTGGGCGGTGCCACACCCCTTTTTTTAAATAGTAATATTGGCCAAACAAAAATTTATTATGAAAACACGAAGAAAACGAAAAACAAGAACCCCCCAAAATGTTGACGACCCCCGCAAACGATATAAGGACCATGATTTAAGGATATGCACCTGGAATGTCCGAACTGGGCGGTGCCACACCCCTTTTTTTAAATAGTAATATTGGCCAAACAAAAATTTATTATGAAAACACGAAGAAAACGAAAAACAAGAACCCCCCAAAATGTTGACGACCCCCGCAAACGATATAAGGACCATGATTTAAGGATATGCACCTGGAATGTCCGAACTCTATACAGAGATGGTGCCTCTATCCAACTGGCGGATGTCCTCGACAAATACAAGGCTGACATCACCGCCATACAGGAAATGAGATGGACGGGACAGGGATGCACACGACGGAAGAACTGTGACATCTTTTACAGCTGCCATGCAGAAAGACACGAATTTGGATGTGGTTTCATAGTCGGCAAGAGACTTCGACACCTGGTCTCGCGGTTTAACCCTGTAAATGACCGTATAGCCACCATTCGCATCCGGGCGAAATATTTTAACATTACGCTGATTTGTGTACACGCCCCGACGGAAGACAAAGACGATGACATCAAAGATGCATTCTATGAGCGCCTGGAGGATGTATATGACCGCTGCCCTGCACATGACATTAAAATTGTTCTGGGAGATTTTAATGCTAAAATAGGAAGGGAAGATGCTCTTGGTTCAGCAGTCGGAAAATTCAGTCTACACAACAACACCTCCGATAACGGATTCAGACTGGTAAGTTTCGCGTCGGCAAGAAACATGGTTGTGAGCGGAACCAGATTCCCGCATAAAGATATCCACAAGGCAACCAGGATATCTCCCGATCAAAATACAAGAAATCAGATTGATCACGTGGTAATTGATGGAAGGCATGTCTCAAGCGTTATGGACGTGCGTGTGATGCGCGGTGCAAATATCGACTCGGATCACCACCTAGTTGCAGCCAAGGTACGCACACGATTAAGTAGAGCTAAAAACACTCTTAATCAAACGCAAAGGAAGCTAGACATCACAAAGCTGCAGACCACTGAGATAGCCAATGCCTACTCCAACCAACTCTCTCAATTACTCCAAACAAATCCCCCTAGTTCTGATGTTCCCGACATGCAGTGGCAGCATATTGCGAATTCTATGACCACTGCCGCAACAACCGTACTGGGTTATGAAAAACCACGCTCAGACAAGCCCTGGTACGATGACGAATGTCGCGAAATGTCTGAGGAAAAGGATGCTGCATACAAGGCAAAACTGCAGCCAATGGCGACGCGTGCGGTGACGGAGCGTTATAAAGAGAAAAGGAGGGAGATGAAACGCCTGTTCAGACGGAAAAAGCGTCTGTGGAAGAAAAGAGAGAGCCAGGATATCGAAAACTACAGAGATAGAGGTGAGGCCCGAAAGTTCTACCAAAAGGTAAAAAGTAAAGGTTTTGGAACAGGGATCCCCACCTGTAAGGACAGAGACGGAAAACTGGTCACGGACACTCAGAGTGTGCTGCAAATATGGAGGGAACACTTTCAATCTCTTCTCGTTACCGAAGGCAGCATAAGTGACGGAATCGCACCAATCATCGACGATGGAGTAGATTGTCCACCACCGAGCCAAAACGAGATCAGCACGGCAATTTCCCGGCTTAAAAATAATAAAGCTGCGGGAGCCGATGGACTGCCGGCAGAACATTTTAAAGCCGGCGGCGATGACCTGGTAACATGCATGCACCAGCTCATAAACACGATTTGGCTCAGAGAATGCATGCCCGATGATTGGAATCTGAGTGTCCTATGTCCCGTGCTTAAGAAAGGCGATCCTAGTGTGTGTACCAACTATCGCGGGATTAGCCTTTTACCCATCGCATACAAGGTCCTGTCTAGTGTGTTATGTGAAAGACTAAAGCCCATCCTGGCGAACCTGATTGGACCTTATCAGTGTGGCTTTAGACCTGGTAAACCCACCACCGACCAGATATTCACGCTACGACAAATCCTGGAGAAGACCCAAGAAATGCAGATCGATACCTACCATCTGTTCATCGATTACAAAGCTGCATTTGACAGTCCGATACGACAGAAATTGTTGGATGCTATGGCTGAGTTTGGTATCCCCGCAAAACTAATTCGACTCTGCGGGATGACACTGACTGACACGAAGTCTTCAGTGAAAATTGGCAAAAATCTGTCAGAGCCATTTTCTACCAAGCGAGGCTTTAGACAAGGCGGTAGTCTGTTCTGACATCTCTTTAACATCGTAATGGAGATGATCATGCGGAAAGCAGCAGTAAACAGGATTGTCACCATATTTAACAAAAGCCACATGTTGCTCGCGTATGCTGATGATATCGATATTATTGGACGTGGATTGCGAGATGTTACTGCGGCTTTTTCGAGCATTGAAAAGCAGTCGGCTGAAGTGGGTCTGGTGATAAACGAGGACAAAACCAAGTTATTTGTTTCAACGAACAAAGAGTCCACTCGTCTGGGACGCTGCGTGAACGTTGACAACTATAATTTTGAAGTGGTAGATGATTTTGTCTACCTTGGCTCCGCCATAAACAAAAATAATAATGTCAGCCTCGAAATCAATCAATCGAGTATTGATCGCAAACCGCTGCTACTATGCGCTAAGCAAGCGATTTAACGACAAAGCGCTCTCTCGAAAAACAAAGATCCAGCTCTACCAGACTCTGATCCTACCTGTCTTGCTCTACAGCGCAGAATCGTGGGTAATGACACAAGCGGATCAATCTATTCTGGGAGTCTTCGAGAGAAAAATACTCCGCAAAATATTTGGACCCATCATCGTGAACGGCGAGTACCGTCGTCGAATGAATCATGAGCTGTATGAGCTGTACAACGACATCGACGTGGTCAAGCGCGTTCAAATAGACCGAATGCGCTGGCTTGGACACGTTGTACGAATGCACGATAACGCTCCGGCTCGAAAAGTCTTCGGCAATAAACTCGATGGGCGACGCAGGAGGGGGCGACCAAAACTCCGATGGATAGACCAGGTGACGGAAATGTTAAGTAAGCTTGGTATGACGAACTATCTACGGAGCGCAAAAGACCGAAGCGCTTGGAATGGTTTTCTACGTGCGGCTACTGATAGATGAATTTCTGTTGTTGCTGCCAGTAAAGAAGAAAAAGAAGAAGATTGGCCAAATAAACGGAATGATTGCAATTGAATTTTCTATGTTTGATACTGTCCATAGGGCCTCTAAAATAGGCTACATGAAAACATAATTAGACAAAGGGGCGTGGCACCGCCCACACAAACCGAAATTTCAATCGGTCTTATCTCAAGAGCCATTAGAGGTATGAAGATACATATGTTACTGATATAAAGAGGATTACGTCTCGCTGGAAAATGGGCGGTGCCACACCCCTTTTGAGAAAATCGTTATCTGGGCGAAATAAATGAACCCATTGCAATGAAATTTTCACTGTATAGCACTATCCGTAAGGCCTGTATCATAGGCATAATTCTATCATGAAGACATAATTAGACAAAGGAGCTTGGCTCCGCCCACACAAACCAAAATTTCAATCGGTCATATTTCACGAGCCATTTAAGGTAAGAAGATGAAATTTTCTACATATGTAAGTGGTACATGGGGATTACGTCCCGCAGGGAAATGGGCGGGGCCACGCCCCTTTTGGAAAAATTGCTATGTCGGGCATATTAATAGAACGATTGTAATAACATTTCCATAATCTATATATTTAAAATTGCATACTGGATGAAGATAGGGTGATGGAATTTGGTATGGTTGTTCCCCATTAGAATGAAATGGATTTTTGGATATTCGTACTTTTAGGGGTTAAAATAACCTGACCAATCGGCTAAACCTATAATCGTAGAAATTGATGCAGGCATGCTCACTATCAAATTGGACTAAAGGTCTTTTTGAAATCTGATATTTTTAAAACAAGATAAAAATTTTACTATTGCCCAGACCAAACAGCTAATGATATAATCATGATAATTTATATGAACCTGGAACCTGCCTAGAACGAAGCAAGGATAGTTTTCGAAATTCTTACTTTTTAGGGGTAAAAAATGCCGAAAAGGGATAAAACTGGTAAAGGTATAGTCGCAAAAATGTACGTGAATATTTTAGTTGTGCAATGTGAAGTAATTTTTCGAAATTCGTTCTTTAAGTGTAAAAATACCGAAGAGGGATAAAACTGGTACTATCGTCGGACCAAATGCCTAAAGGTAGAATGGTTTAAAATGTTTATAGAATCGTTCCCTATAGAATCAAATAGCCGCCAGATGGGGTTTTTAGAAATTCGAACATTTAAAGGTTTATAAGCCGAAAAGGGATAAAATTGGTACCATCACCCAGAACAAACGGCTAAACCTATAATCGTATATGGGGATGTTTCCTTTAGAATTTGAGAGAGTACCATTTTAATTGTGCGATACGAATGTATCTTTCTAAATTCGTACTTTTAGAGATAATAAGGGACTAAAGCGGTAGAATCACTTAGACCAATGCGATAAAGGTATATTCACATAAATGGGGTCTTCGTTCGTTAAATTTATTAGAAGATTCATTGTAAGTACGGGTAAAGCAACGCGAGCCGGGTAAGCTAGTATATATGTAAATGATCAGCATCGAAATCTGAGTTGACTTAAAGGTGACCGTCTGCCCGTCTGTCTGTCCCCGCGATTACAGCCGCAGTTTGAGAGATATCGAGCTGAAATTTAGAATGCAATCTTCAATCCTCAAAGCGGAGGTTAAGTTCTAAGCTGAGCCCGATCGGTCAAAAACTACTCCCACCTCCCATACAAACTCTCCCTTTTTTGGGTTTGTCCCTGCGATTACAGCCGTAGTTTAAGGACACTCAAGCTGAAATTTTGTATGTGAGTTTCCCTCCACTAAGCGGAGGTTGAGCAGTAAGATGAGCCCGATCGGTAAAAAACTACTCCCACCTCCCATACAAACTCTCCCTTTTGTGGGTTTGTCCCTGCGATTGCAGCCGTATTTTAAGAGGTATATAGCTGACATTTTGTACGGAAGATTCAATATCGAAGCGGAGGCTACTTTCTAAGGTAAGCAATTTCGGTCAAAAACTACTCCCACCTCCTATTCAAACTACCTTTTTTGGGGTGTCCGCGTAACTGCCCACGCGATTATAGCCGTAGGTTAAGAAATATTGAGCTTAAATTGTATATGCAAGTTTTAATCCTATAATGCTTATGTTGTAAGATGAGCAATATCGGACGAATACTTCCCCCACCTTCCATACAAACTCCCCCTTTTTGAGGGTGCCCGTCTGTATGTCCCTGTAGTTTATGAGCTTTCGGGCTGAAATTTGGTATGTAAGCTTCTGTCGAGAAGCAGAGGTTAAGTTCTAAGATAAGCAAGATCGGATTTAAACTACTCCCACATCCCACACAAATTCCCATTTTTGGGGAATTACAAAATTCATAAAAATATGCTCCAACTTACCAACTTACAAACGTATCGGTAAATCGAATAAAGTCTATAAAAGTTATTGACAAAAAATGGATGTCTGAAGCTAAAAGTAACGTCCACTTCTTACCAACTCCCCTGTTTTGTGGTACAAAGTTTAATAAAATATAGCTGTTGTGCAAATAACCAGTTTTATCACCATCCACGAACTGAAGGGTATCTGAGCTTCGGCATAGCCGAAGATAACCGCCTTACTAGTTTATTTTAAATTTAAAAAAATACAAAATCATTATATAATCTTTCAGCAAGCAATTACGAATTTTTTGAATTTCCACAATCCAGATCCAGTATCCACAAGGCCAATTATGAAATTTAAAAAAAAAAATACTTATTCTTCTTCTGGACACTTTAAGGTACATTGGGTGTTCTTTATATGGTAATTTTGGGAATTTTGTTAAGAAAAAGATAGTAATAGCGGAGTTGGACATCGAGCTCCACCTCACGTTTATTATTTATGAAATTTCCAATATATTGTGCGAAATTTCGCATCGATTAATTAGCATTAAAGAAAGTGTGCCGAAAAGAGATCAAAGTACGATTTTGTGTTCAGTTCAGTTTATCTCCGCTGAATATTTTTGTGTAAACACGTCATATGCCGTTAAATAGGTGAAGTGAAGACCTATAAAAGTATATGATTGGACTACCATATCTCTTGTATATATCGACATATTTGTTTAAATAGATCATTGGTTTTGGTGTCATTTGAAAGTAGACACAGTGTGTATACGGATGAAACCAGAGATCAAAATCTAGGCTAATTAGTCTTTGCTATATTTAATGCCCAAAAACGGGGTTTAAAGCCTGATATCTCGATAACAGATAGAGATATTAAAAATATGCACATATACTTTTTTTGTAGATTTGGACTATCATATATGCTAAATGGTGTATTGTTACTTATAAAGGCAATTTCAAAATTTATTATTAATTTTTTTTAATCTTTCCACTTTTTCCTCAAATATCTATACATCTATAAGAGATATGGTTAGTCCTAACATATACTTATATAGGTCTTCACTTCACCGATTTAACGGCATATACTGAATTGAACACAAAATCGAACTTTGACCCCTTTGCGGCACACTTTAATGCCAAACAAACGAAATTTTGCACAATATATTCAAAATTTCATAAATTACAAACGTGACTTGGAGTTCGATGTCCAACTTCGCTTATTATTGAAATTTCACCCTAATATACATATTTGATAAATATATTGAAAATTTAATTATTATACCATCGCCCTTAGTGATGAGGGACCCCAAGTGTCTTAAGACCAAATTCGTTTCAGGACCTTTTAAGACGATTGAGCTATATCCGTCTATCTGGCCAGCTGGCTGGTGAGCAACTCGAGTAAACCTTAACGGATCGGTATGAAAATTAAATAGTATTAATACTTTTCAAAACGAACTAATGGGATTGTAAATGGGCAGAATGCCCCACCTATTCTAGTACCTCCCATACAAAATTACCTATTTTTTGGATAATTAATATTTCTTTAATAACTTCCAAACGGACAACCGCAGGATATTTGAATTTGATCAGTTTATTTATCTTGCAAAATAGACAAACCCTAAGAAAACCGAAACCTTGGCCACGCCCATTCTGGGACCTTACAAATGACCGAATTGACCCTTATAGTTTTACATATATATCTTTTTTGTAAGTACCGTAAGTTGTACGGTTATCAAAATTTGAATCAGGAATGAAAAAGGACTATACTGTACCTCTCTTAGAAAATGATCTATTTTAGGAAAATAAATATTTTTCCCATAACTTCCAAACGGGCACCTGGGGGATAATAAAATTTGGTCAATTAATTTATATTGTCATAGAAGGCAAAACCTCAGAAAAACTTACTATTTGTCACACCCATTCCGCTACCTCCCAAGACTTAAACAATGTCTTATATTGGGTGATGGTATTTATCTGTCAGGTCACCTGACTGATATTCCTGTACTGTTTTTTTGATTCAATTGGTTTTGGGCCCTCCGAAATTAAATCCTGGCTACGGGCCTGCGAGAGTGTGAGACTCAATCCAGGAACATCAACTCACCGTCGCATCATTTCACGAACTAGCCTGAGGAGAATTTCAAATACAAATATCTCTGATTATTTGCCTACAAGGTCCAATTGAATCATCAATTGAAGCCGCTCGACCATCCGCTTTGGTATCGCTTCTCAGTGTGGGCCTTAGAGCAGCGCATGTGAGCAACAATTTTGGGCGAAAAATTATCAGACAAAATTGCCCCATCTGGGGCTCTGAAAACCCGCACGTTATTGTCGAGAAGCCAATGCATGTGATATAGTGATAGTTATGTGCGGATTGTGGAATGGTGGCTTCATTGAACCACGCCATGTCCTACAGCCCATGCCACAATCGATCTTTTACTCACCAAATTTCCATATCGTGTTATCAGCCATCTTGGCGATGTCAATTGGCCGCCTCGGAGCTGCGAATACACCCCTTTGCACTTTATTATTGTGAGGAACCGCGAAGGACCGATGTTATGCTAACAATCCAGAAACGAATTAAGCTCTTAAGGCCAATATCAACAAGGTCTTGGAAAATTGGAATGACTGCGAAGCCAGCCGAGACAGCGATTTAAACTAAGTTGTATTCCATAAGTAGTTAGTTGTGAAATGGGTTTACATTAAATCGTCTAACAATTTAAGAACATCATTAATCTAACCATCGAACCATCAATTTGGGTCGGCCGTGACTTGATGGTTAGAACACTTGACTGCCGTGCGGCAGATCCATGGTTCGATTCCTGTCTCTCGTCATCTACATTCGACGGCTCTCTCGATGTTGTCGACTGCAACTTCGCAGTATAGTGTTGAGTCAATCAGTATGCCTAGTAAAAACTTCTCAAACTGCGACGTTCAAAACAAGTAGCTGCCGTTTGTTGTGAATCTAAAAATAGAATGCACTTAATTCAAAATAAAGCGATACACTATCCCATACCTTATTCATGGGGTGTAAAGTGAAATTAAGTAAAGTTTAAGTAATCAACCGAACCACTGTGCCAGGACATCAACTAACCAGTATGCAAACATAACATTTTGGCCGTAACTCCTAGTGTTGGTTCTGGTTTAGGTTGCGACAACAGAAAAACCCGGAACATCAATGAAATTATTGGAATTTGCAAATAATACGTGTATTTCGTGTGCTTAAACACACGGATGTATGTGTGAGTGTGCCTATGAAATGTGTGTTTGAAATGCGTGTTTGCTCTGGAGCAGATGAATGTGTGGATGAGGTGTCATTTTTTGTGATTTTTATTTGGTTGGTTTGGCGGCCGAAAATTCGCAGTCATCGAGAAGAGATCATCATTAATAACACACTTTGCAAACAGATTAAATGCGATAACAGATGTGCAATAATTTAACTAAAGGTTTTATATGTAAATTAGTTTTATGGTCTAATCAAAATAGGATTTTTTCAATATTTGTCCAGTGCACATAGACAATACATAGGTATAAATGTACATTCATTTAGCACTTGGTAATATTTGTTTAATTCGTGGCTAGAAATATATTAAAATTTATTTGACAATATATTTGTAGGAATTAAAGATAGTACTTGCACAATATTAGCTAAATATTACAGCAAATATACTGGCATTAATGCATTCGTATGTGTATTCAACTACTCAACCGACATTAAGGACGTCATTGCAACAAACGGTGTTATGAACATATGTATAAGGGGGAATCTTTACCAATTTTATCACTATATTATATTTTGAAGCAGATAGCTAACCATTATGACCATCACCTTCTGACAAACTCTTGAGATACATGGGCAATGGTTAATTGGTTAGGTTAAGAGGGTTACTTTGCATATTTACGACTACATACCTACATTATTGGGAAGCCAAAAATACTGCACAGCAAAAATGATTTCTCTAAAATCAATGCATTTGGCAACAATTTATATTTGCCGTTCAGAATGATACAAAGTTAACAATATTGTACGATATATTGCTTACTTGGAGGGCTTAGATTAAGCATCGTTCTTGTACGCTCTGTGAACAATTCGTTACCCCAAGTTACTCCTTAACCTGATTAAACTAAATACGTCTCATTAACTGATATAAAAACATCCGTCTGCACATTCATATCTATAGCTGCAAAATTACAAATATTACCTTATTCAGCCATAAATATATGTTTCCCACTTTCCCTTCTACCCATAGATCGGAAATAAAATATTCACCGTCATATTACCACTGACTGAAATAAATTTTTTGTCGGTATATTCTTGTGTGCATTGCCGACTACTAGAAAAGCTAATGTACACTAGACCGTGTCGGTTCCCATACAAAAATTTTTTTCCTCCAAAGTCTAGGGCAAATATTAAAGATCACCTCGAGACAACTTAAAAAGAAAATTTTTTTCCTCCCCCACCCCCGGAAAAACAGCCAAAATCGTTTTTTGATCACTGCTTTTTGTTTGTGGCTCAATCATTAAATCAAAGGCATCGGTGGATAAGTTTCGACGAGTACTACATTTATCCTATAGATGTCGCTGACATACGACATCATCTTGTAATGATAGTCCCATTTAGAGCAATTTCTACCCCTAAAATTTAAAAATATTTTTTCCTAGGATTAAAGCCCTTTAAAAACCAAGAACATTTTGCTTTGGAAGTATACAGTTTTATTCAAAACCAAAAAAGTTACGAATGATAAGATGTATTTACAGCATCATCAAAAACATTTTTTATTTTGTTTGCATTACTATCGCAAATTATTGCATACTTTATAACGCTGCTACATAATTTTTATAAAAACGATTCTATACTTTGTAGCTCAAATTGTTGCATAAGTTTTAACGACATCGAATAAAAATTAAAAATTTTCTCGAGATAATTCATTTTTAATCTATTTACCGACGAAGTATAATTTTTATTACGAATAAAATCCCAAAAAGAGCAAAGATATGTATGTAATTACAGCAAATATTGGCGCGACTCAAGGTCCGTTCACTACTTTCTAGTTTTGCAAAAAATTTTCATTTTGATTAGTCATTCCTAGCGCTGATTCACTTAATTTTCGCACTAATGTTCAGTGTTGTAAATTGCATGGGAAGAATACAAGTGCATATTTATGTCTATATTTTATTATTAATACTTCCATTTTTGACCAGATATCTTTATAATTTCGTTGCTTGAATATTGGTGACGCTGAATATCTTCATCCGCATGCTTGAAAACACTGTTTGCGCTAAAAAGTATGCAATAACTTGTATTTAATTTTTTTCCAAACGCTAAGAAGTATGCAATAGTTTTCTGTACTAATGCAAACAACAGGAAAAAATATTAGTGTTGATGCTGTAAATACATCTTTTCATACGTAACTTTCTTGTTTTTGAATAAAACTGTATACTTCAAAAGCAAAATGTTCTTCGTTTTTAAAGAACTTTAATTCTGAGAAAAAATATTTTTAAATTTTAGGGGTAGAAATTACTCTAAATGAGGCCATCATTACAATATGATGTCGTATGTCAGCAACATCTATAGGACAAATGTTATACACGTCGAGACCTATACACCGATGTCTTGTATGGTACGATTGAGCCACAAACAAAAAAACAGTGATCAAAAAACGATTTTGGCCATTTTTCCGGGGGGTGGGGGAGGAAAAAAATTTTTTTTTTAAGTTGTCTCGAGGTGATCTTTAGTATTTGCAGTCGACTTTGGAAATTTTTTTCGCGACCCGGTGTAATGTACTCTAAGGTGTACATTTATCATACAAATAAAAAAAGTTTTGCCGGTCACGCCCTAGAATGAAAGATAATTTAAAAACGAATTCAAAAAAAAAATTTATTTTTGTTTGCCACGCCCCTTGACCCCGCGCATTGGGTTTTTTGTTTTCTGTGTTTCCATTTATAATCCGATCGTAATGTGTGACATATCAATGTTTTTGGACTGACAACAGCTACATTTTCTTCTCTGATCACTTTTGACTCCGACGTCAAGTTCTAGAAGTTTCTACCGGAATCTCGGTTTTTACCCCCCTAAGTCAAATTTTTTTTGCAACGATAAAAAAGTTTTTTAAATTCCATGATATTTTCTCTTTTACCGTATCTATTTTTATTCATAAACAAAAAAGTTACAGAGGTGTGGTACAATAAAAAAATACCTTTCACTACAATAAATTCTACTTTTTGGTACAATAAAAGTATCTTTTTGCACAATAAAAACACCTTTTGGTACAATTATTTCTACTTTTTGATATTGATTCATATTTTATTTAAAAGATCCGGATTGCTTACGCTTGATCCAGAATGTACGCTTAAAAACAATCTTGTCAATATGAATGGACGTCAAACTATAACAAGTTCAGTAAGATCTTCATACACATTTCTAGGCAAAATTTCGGACTTATCTTAGCAGAATAACATTCTACATTACATCAACCACTCAATTTCAACGAACACGGATAAGCTATACGCAAATAGTATGAAACATCACTAAAAGAGCATAAAACCATGGACCATCCCAACGTACTTAAATCCCACCAGAAGTACAACCATGCAATTGGTTACCTTTCCATCTCTGTTAGTCTTTGTACTGTATAGTAATAAACTGTACTTTTTAGTACAATAAATGTAATTTTGATACAATAAATTGTTCTTTTTGGTACAATAAATGTACTTTGTGATAAAATTAATTGTTGTTGTTGTTGTTGTTGTACCAGGTTATGTGCCTGTTTGTTTATCAGGTGTTATTAGGTACGCCTTGTGTGTGGTTTCCTGCTGCACTTGTCTCCAGGCCAAGGAAGGTAGCTACTTCCACTGGGTGGGTCCAAAGAGACCTGGGAACAAGTAGAGTTGGATTGGCAGGGTAGTTGAAAAAGTGTAGCGTGTCGTGTGGTCCCTGGTTGCAGGCTGGACAGACGTTCGACGTACTGCCGCCAATTCTTGCCCAATATGAATTGAGGCGGCCAGATCCAGATCTTAGTTGGGCCAAAACAACTCTCGTCTGCCGCGGTAAAACCTCTTCCTCCGAAGCCACCGATGGAGGGGGATCTCCGAGCGCGACATTCACTCTGTAGTTGTTCACTGCTTCCAAGACTGCGTCTGAGTGAATGTCTGCTAATCCTGCCTGATATGCGCTTTGGTCTAGAGGCTCTCTCTTGTAGAGCTGGATCTCACGCTATAGATCGTGGAGGTCTTTCCTGACCTGCCTGGGGGAGGGAGCCTATCCATAAGGTGGTGGCTGGGATGGCTGGTCCGGTAACATCCAAGCAGGTACTGCTTCGACAGAAGGAAATTGTGACGTCGCACGGGTATGACCTTCGTCTCCTCATGTAAGTGATCCACAGATGACATGAGGAGGCACCCTGTCGCAGTTCTCAGGGCGGCATTTTGGCATGTCTGCAGGTTCTTCCACTGCGTCTCGCTCACGTTCGGTGACCAAACTGGCGAGAGGAGAGAGATGGGCCTGTATGATTCTCCTTTGCTCGCGTCTTTGCCAGGTTTCAGTAGCAGGACCACTCTACCCATTTTCCAGGCCTCGGGTACTACTAGAGTGGTCAGGGACAGATTGAGGACATAAGACATATATTCGACTCTCGGTATGTCTAATTGTTTCAACATCAACATGGATATTCCGTCGGGGCCTAGCGCTTTTGATGCCTTTGCGCTGCGGATGACATCTGCAACTTTTCGAACTGTAAATTGTGGTGGTGCTTCTTCGACTCGGAGAGCATGAATACGACGCATTACTCTCCTTTTTGCCCTGTCACTCTCGGGGTGCTCAACAAATTGACGGTTAAAATAACGCGCGCACCTCTTTGGGTCTATCACAGTGGTGCCACCAAATGTGATAGCCGTCCGGTCTTCTCTCCTTCTAGGATTCGAGAGTGACTTAACCGTTGCCCACAATTTACTGATACCGGAACTTAAATTGCAGTTCTTCAAGTGCTCTAGCCAAAGGTTCCGCTTATATTCGTCGACCATCTTTCTAATTTCTAGGTTCAGTTCACTGAGTCTAGGATCAGTAGGGTTGGCAGTGCGAATTCCATCACGCTCATCTGCGAGTCCCGCTGCCTCTGCTGGGAAGTTAGGTCGTATTTCGGGTATTTGACCACCATGGAGCGGCCGCTGCGCGTATGATGTTTCGGAAATTCTTCTCAGCAACCCGAACATCTGAGGGTATAGGTAGAGCATTGAAGCTGTGGTTGGTGAATTCTCTGAACCCGTTCCAGTCCGCTTTCTTATAGTTCAAGAAAGTACGGCGTTCAGAGATGATATAATCGGCTGGTCTATCAATGGAGAGGATTATGGGGAGATGGTCCGGTCCAAGTGCAATGGCGGGCTCCCAGGTAACGTCATTAATCAGACCCGGCGAAACTATGCTGATGTCTGGCGAGCTGCTGCAATCACCCATAATCCGTGTGGGGGTATCCTCATTCGCTGTGCAAAACATTTAGCCATCGATTTGCTCGGCCAAAGCTGTGCCTCTATGGTCATTGGCTAGGAGAGAATGCCAGAGTTCATGATGGGCATTAAAGTCTCCTAGGAACACGCGGTTATTGCCCTGAAGTAATGGGCTGATGTCAGGCATACTACGCGGAGAACAGCTGCCAATCGGCGGTATATATACGTTGTACAGCTCTATCTCGGCAGTCCCGGACTCAACTGCTACCCCCATACATTCAATGTATGGGTCTCTAGAGCCAAGCTCAAGCGAGATAGGTCTGTACTGCACAAAATGGTGCAATAGGAAAGCCAGTCCCCCACCTCCATTTCTAGTGCGATCCTTTCGAAGCACATTGTAGCCTTGACAACTGTGCAAGCTGCAGGTGTCGGTCAGCTTAGTTTCCTGGATTGCGGCGACTTTAATGTTTCTCGGATTCATAAATTCCACTATTTCGCTGATTTTGCCACGGAGACCATTGCAATTGAATTGCAAATAGGTTACACGATCAGGGTTTTGGTACAGCAATATGTGGTGTTAGTTGAGGTGTTGGTTGCTGTATATGCTGATATTTCTCTGAGGGAGATTGCGGTGGTGTCCCGTAGATCGAAGAGGTTGACGACGTAGACGACGAGGGCGACGACGAAGGCGACTGCGAGTCTTGGGACAGACTGCGGGATACGGAAGCACAGCAAGCAGCAACATATTCCTGGCAATACTCCCTTAGGTGGCTGAGGCCAGAGCAACCCCTGAAGTGCACCCACTCCATGCATCGGTTGCACCTTACTGATGTCGAACGGTGATGGAGGAGGTTTCTGCAGACGGAGCAGAAATATTGTGTAGGTCCGGGGTTTTGTTCAGTCCCGGCACGGACCAAAAGAATGCGAAGCAGAAACTCCGGGATGTGCCTCTCCCAAGGCAAAAAGATAAACAAACATATAGGGACACATAGTACTGAGGTGGCAGCCCCTGGCCGAAGAATTGCTGCTTCGGGTCAATCCGGTACATAGAACCGGATGTCGTGGGATTGAAAATTAATTGTACTTTGTACTTTTTGGTATCGAATATTATCTGTTTATCAAATATTATCGTTCTAGTGCTAGATACAGTTTCGCCACGTCATCTTCCGTCATTGATTGAGAATAACATTTTCGTCTGCAAATTTGAACCTGAAGCGCCGAATACTATCTGGGTGTCAAATTTTATCTCTCTTAGGCTGAAATACAGTTTTGTCACGCCCACTCCGCCCAGTGATCCAAAATTTAAATTTCGTCTGCACATTCATATTCGTATTGTACTATTTGTGTACTAAATTTTGTCTACCTGGGGTTAAAATACAGTTTTGATACGCTCCCTCCGCCCATTGATCCAAAATTTAAATTTCGTTAACATATTTATATTCGTGTTGCAGTGTACTATCTGGGTGTCAAATTGTATCTCCCTAGCTCTGAAATAATGTTTTGCCACGCCAACTCCGCCCACTGGTCCAAAATTAAAATTTCGCCCGCAAATTTATACTTGTGCAGCCGAGTACTGTCTGCGTACCAAATTGTATCTCCCTAGCTCAAAAAATAATTTAAATAAATTTTATAGCCTACGGTAATTTCCATATAGCACACTAAGGCGTGATTGAGCCACAAACATACAAACAGACAGACATTCACATTTATAATGTTAATAGGAAACTTTATATTCTGTAACATCGTGTATATAAGATAATTGTTTACAATTTTTAAATCATATAAAGAACGATAAAACTCAATTCTGCATTATTTTCAAAATTTTTGTTTCAGCAATTGCAGTTATTTACTAAATGATCTATATGACTCTTTGAGAACTTTTGAGATATTGCTAATTATTCCAAAAAATATTCCCAATTACTTTTCCTGACCATGATTAGATGTTAAGACCACATTAGCATATTACCAAAATGATAAACCTATCACTTCCATTAACAAGACTAACGTAATAATCTGTTACATATTGCGTGAGTTAACTTCATCACAAGTAACAAAACAATAGAGAGATGAAGCGAAGAAATACGGTCAACAATGTAAGATAACTGAATAAGGGAAAGATTTAAATCTCTTCCTCTAAACGTTTGATTATTCGTTCATGGAAACCAAACTTAATATTCCAATCTATGCTTCAATTTTCTCCATCATTGTAGGTATGATGGGCGAATGTGAATGATGCTAAGCAATCCCTACAATTTCTGGTTAACGAATCTTGATTTCTATATTGATCGAAGCAACGCCAAAAAAAAAAAAATATAAAGAAAAACGAAATCCCTCCCATCACCAGGCAGAGGACATACGTGAGTTGATTATGTTAGTCACGCGTGTACGAGTTTTACTCAGTAAAGTGCTTTAATCAGGAAACATATGGTCAAGTTGTTTTATATATAAACACTGAAGCTGATGTGAGCTTATTTGGGGGTAAGATCGAACAAGTGTGTATGTAAGTTTGTTTGTCCTTTATTTGTTCTGCATTAGAAATGTATGAGTTGTTAAGTATTTTAAGTAAGTTTTTCCCATTTGTTTTCCTCCACATCATCATCTTATTTTATCTGAAAAGATTTCTATGAGTTTCTCTTTATCTTCTCAGAACCAAACCTGTTAAGCGTTTTTCTTATCAAACGTCTTTGGCAGCTTTAGTTGATATTTGCCAAAATGATTTTGCATAATATTCCCTTCGATTTCCTTTCACGGCTTGATGTCACTTGGTATCGAATGAGGGGGTGCCAGGTCATAAAAAAAGCCAATGCATGTTAAATAACTTTATAAACATTTGTCCTTTTTCAAAGTCCTTACAACGTATGAATGTACCCCTGTGTCCGTGTATTTAATGTCCATTTGTTTATTCATTGAACGGTAGCGAATCATTCGCTTTGGTGCACAATAAAATTTATATTGATGATTCATCAAATAAACATTTATTTTATGTTGTTGATTTATTAATGATAATCGAATGTCCTTTAGCACGTCATCGCTTAAAACGTTTTTTTTTTTATGGATGGCATTTAAAGTTGACTACCTTAATGTTAGGTACATGAGTGCATTCCATTCTGCAAAAATTCATCGTATATATGAACTGTACCATGCCAAATTGTACGCATTTTTACACCACTAGAATGGATTGCTTAGCCAGTTTGGGTACGCACTCTTCCCATAAAAATAGTTTATACATACATAAATTTAATTGTTTTGCAAAAGTTAAGAACAATTTAACATATGTGAAAGAATGAGTTTTCTAAAAAGGTGTGTTTATTCAATCGCTTTTAACTCCTGCAATACTTACCGATTATACTGTATTATACCTTGTTTTGAAGGTAATTTCAATTGATTCTAAAATATCAAATTGGTATGGTATATCATTATATATATATCATCTTCATACATCGATAGTTCATGAGATAAAGCCCTTTTAATTTTCAAGTTGTATGGGCGGTGCCACGCCCCTTCATTCAATCACAACCAAATATAGCAAGGGACTATCAACGGGTCAACAGTACCACTTGGTAAAATTTTCGTATCAATCGGTCTATTAGAAAAGCCGTTTATTTCATAGATCCCCGAAGATGTGATTTACAATAGCTAAGTATATAAATTAAATGAATGGTTTGAGTAAAATGGAATAGCAACGAATTGCCAATTTCTATTCCCTAAATGTGGAAAACTATAAACAATATATTGCCTATGTTACTTGCGAGGTTATTCGGAAGATTCCCTGAAAATTTCATCAAAATCGGTCCAGCCGTTTTCGAGCCCATACGTTACAACAATACACACATCCCCCCCACACACACACACACACATACATGTTTCGAAATGAATGCAGTGTTCGCTATAACTCAAGAACCAATGCACATACAAAGACCGTTTATACATAAAAACCTTGGTATTAACGTCACCTTTCATATGAAGAAACAAAATCAGTTCACGCATTCCAGAGAACATCAATTTCTAACACAATGCAAGTTATTTTTATATATATAGAATAGAAGATTGCAGTACTAAAAACTTGAACCAATTGAGACCGCCAAAATCTGAAAGAAACCCCCTAGCTGGGTGTTGAATTATTAGCTAAGGTTTTTTTTCAATTCAGTTTTGAAGTATTAGAAAATCATGTACTGATTCTTAAGTCTATATTTCGTGAACTATTCGAAATTTAGCTTGTCTCTCTTCGGCGAATGTTTAGCTCTTAATCAGATCAAAAAATTTTACCTTGAGATAAAATAAAAAAAAAATCTAATTCAAAAAAAACAAAACTGTAAAAAATCGTAAAATGTCATCATAGATTTTTATTTTGTTCTATTTTTACCTATTTTATTTTAAAAAGCATAGCATTTTTTAATTTCGATAAACGTACAATTGAAAATGATTTCTTGGTCCTTTGTTGAATTGTTGATGACTTTGTGGGGCTATAGCTATGTGAAGGAGTCATACTCTTCTTGTTAAGAAGAGTTGTTTGTTTTGCTTTTGGCTATCTTTTTGTCTTACAATGTCTGATCGAGTTCGTATCAATTTCTGAAATAAGTGGGAAAAACCATAAAAAAATTTGACGAAAATTTTAGATTTTTTGTTTTTTTTTGCTGATTTGAGTAAGATGTTGTATTTTTTTTATTTTATCTCAAGGTAAAATTTTTAGATCTGATTAAGAGCTAAAAATTTGCTGAAGAGAGAAAAGCAATATTTGGAATACTTCACGAGATATAGACTGAATCAGTACATGTTCTTTGCAAAATGTACTAAAATTCTCCTTCCAGTCGAAAATTTCAAAAATGAATTAAAAGAAAACCTTAGCTAATAGTTCAAAACCCAGTTAGAGTTATTCTTCTACTATCATAAACTTTCAGATTTTGGGGGCCGCAATTGATCCAAGAGCTTGAAGTTGGAAAATGTGCTACTGTGTAATGAAATATTTTACATACTTTTTCATATTTTCAATCGGTTCAAAACTAATTTACTTAAAAATATTTTCGTCCGCGAAGTGTTCTGAAAATTGAGATATGATTTGCTCAATCATGCCTACAACCATGCAATTATTCTCTGACCTCTCAATTTACTCTTGATTAAACATGTTATGTTTCTAAACTTAAAACGACGCAAATTTTTCGATATTCGCCTAACTTCTTCTTTTTCTTTATTTATTATTTACTATTCGTATTCGAACGTAAGTGATTATGCAATCACAAAATGCAAACACAAAAGTATAAGTCATGGTCTCTATCTGCCTCTAAGAAATATGGGTCATTCGTAGGTCATATGTCAGTCAGAGATGGTCTGTCGTAAACTGCGACGTATGTGACCTAATTTTGCGTAAACCTAACTTCACCAAAATTGATCTTTTCATAAATGAGAAAAAAAATTGGATTATTTAATTTACCGTTACCAGGAAATATTCGACAATTTCAATAATTCATTAACTTTTAATTCTTGACAGAATGAAAAAAGTACGATGTATTCGAACAATATTCATAAAAACTCTTCGAAAATGTCGAAATTATTTGTATGCTACTCTCCTTATTGATAGTTACTGAAAGCATTTACTTTATTACAATCCGTAATCAAATTTGGAAAAAGAAGGTACATTTTTTGGGCGTAATCCATTTCTTTACTCAAAGGTAACAATACTGGGATAAGCATTTGTAAGAAAGTAAACCAATTTCTCCCATATGAAAGTAAATTCAAATCATCGTTGTTTTTATATTTATTCGGTCTGTTTCTATGAACATTGATTTGGAATTTATTTCAAGCTCAAGACCAGTGTTTTTGAACGAAGTTTATAGCAGAATGGTTTTCTCATAATGCGAGGAAGTCTGAACAGCTGTTTCGGATTCTGTAAAGAATCCTCGCCAGCAGACTTTTTATATAATGATTGCAAATTGTTCATCAAGTCTTATGCATCAGAATTTCACAACAAAATGAGAATTTGCTAAACTTTTTTCTTGTTTTGTTTCTTTATGTTGAGAAAGCTGTCGGCTTTCAAACAACATGTTTTTGTTGTTGGTTTCGCAACCAACAGATTTGCCATAAGCTTAAGCTTGAAATAAATTTCAAATCAATATTCATATAAACACACCGAATAAATACAAAAACAACGCACTCAAGCTATTAGTTTACCAGCGTGTCTTTTGGCCTAACCGCAGACACTATGTGGCACAGCTAGGCTTGCCAGATGGTCGGGATTAGGCGGGATTTTCACGAGAAGTCGGGAGTCCCGAGTATTGAAGTTATTCAGAGGAAAATCCTGGCTTTTTAATATTTACTACCTATACTTATAATAATCAAAGAAGCAAAGCCAATTCTATAATAAAGGGACTTTCAGCGGACGATAAAACAATTTGTGAAAGTGAGGTGGAAAGCTTTTTTACATCAGCAATTAACTTTTTAAAAAAACTAGTACGACTTTCAAGAAATGTAAATTATTGGACAAATTGCAGGATTGCAGAAATTGGGAGAAATTCCCAAAGTTCTACAAATATCAGATGCAGTGGACAATGACATGTTGTACAGCGACTACTGCAATCTTCGAGCTGTTTATGGAGAATTGCCCAAAGATATACCAAATGACAAAATATGGTCACATTTTTTACCAAATGTGGCAAAGAAAATCACTAGAATTTGTTTAAATTGATCTCATTTATATTTTCTTTGCCGATAAGTAACACTAATTGTGACAAAGTATTTAGTATTTTAAACAATTTATACACGAATGTCTTTTGATGTTATAAAGGCTGAACTAATCATAAGATTGAATATTGATATTAGCTGTCAGGACCGGCCGTGGCATAGTGGTTAGAACACTCGACTACCATGCAGGAGATCACAGGTTAAACTCCTGGCTCCAGTCATCTTAAAAAAGAAAAAAATTCTTTCATTGTCGAGTGCTTCTCAAACAGTGACGTTCGCATTCGTCGATAAACAAGTGGTGCCGTTAGTTGTGAATCTAAAAATAGAAAGCGTGTTAATTCACAACAACGCGAGAAGCTATCCCATACCTCATTCATGGGGTTTAAAGGGAAATAAAGTTAAGTTTAAGTTTGAAAATTTTACCAGAAAGTAAGAGCAAATGGATACGGTAATGGCCTCCCCACCTGTAAGGACAGTGATGGAAATCTGGTCACGGATACGCAGAGTGTGCTGCACATATGGAGAGAACACTTCCAGCAACTGCTGGTCCCAGAAGGCAGCGCACGTGAAGTTATCACGCCAATTGTCGACGACGGCTTAGATTGCCCACCACCAAGTCAAGCCGAGGTAAGAAGAGCAATATCGCGGCTGAAAAACAACAAAGCAGCCGGTGCCGACGCACAGAGGGGCGAAATCACAAAAAATGGAGATTAATTAAACTACTTATCCGAATTTAACAATTCTTTCACTATTAGAATGCTACATTATCACTGAGTGACATATGCTAAACATCTTTTGGAAAAGTGGGCGGTGCCACTCCCCCTTATTAAAAATCGCTCTAGCGGCCATAGTTATAGACCGATTGTCATGAAAGTTTCCAAATGTTGTACTGTTGACCTGCTATAGTCTTTGGCCAGACTTGGTTATGATTGGATGAAGGGGCGTGGCACCGCCCATATAACCTGAAACTTAAAACCGGTATATCTCATGAACTATTAGAGGTATCAAGATGAGATTTGGTATAAATGTTGATCGTACAGTACGAATTACATCCAAGGTGGAATAGGGCGGTGCCACACCCCCTTTTAAAAAATTGCTCTGGCTCAGTTGATTTTTTTTTTTTTTGAAAAAAGTTAGCGTTTTGTTCAAAAATGTAAATAGCTTGTTCCTTCAAGTCTACACAATAGGAAAAAAAAAATTATACATAAGTATTTATATATATGTCCAAAGTCATATGCCCAAAGTCATCATACTCTAAAGCAACGCCCTCGATATAATCATAGTCGTCATATGTATCATGATTTGTGCCTTCTGGTGCCACGTTCGTCAAAACTTAAGGCGAAACTAGTAGATCTACAACTGATTTTGTAAGTTGATGGATTTTTTAATATAATAGCGCGTGCGAAATGATTTATGGGCCATGTATTAAAAACTTATTTATGTCATTGGAACACACAGTTGCCAATGATATACAAAAACACAAATTATAACAACGAAAACGAATAAAATGCAACCAAAAGACAAGAACTGGTGTTCTTTGCTTGAGTGACTATTTTCACAATTAATTTAATAAAAAAATTTCGCGCAAAAACGCGCAACATGTTATTACTGAACATGAAAGCCTAGGAACTGTAGTTTCTTAAAAAATTAATATTTGAGCGCCAACTGACACCATTCATAATTAAATATCCACGAATATTTTGAAAATAGCCAAAATTTAGACATATTTTAAAAAAAATTTAAAAATATTTCTACACAACTTTTGTCAATACAATTATTTTTAGAACAACGCTAAAATACCTGAATTTAAAGATTCCATTGTAAAAGTATTACTTTTGGCTTCCGAAAAACTATGTATTAAGTGTCGAAATATACCGAATTTCAATTAACACTATTGTGCGTGAATAACTCAAAAATTACTTAACTTTAATACAATGCAGCTTGACAAGTAAAATACATATGACATTGAAATTTTCAGTAGTGATGTCGAATTTTATA
Source organism: Muscina levida (assembly GCA_964034835.1). Lineage (NCBI taxonomy): Eukaryota > Metazoa > Arthropoda > Insecta > Diptera > Muscidae > Muscina > Muscina levida. The sequence goes on along the minus strand of OZ035881.1, from coordinate 49,087,854 downwards.
TACTTTAATCGGATACTAAGTATTTTTCAAAAAATCAATTTTTTATTTTTCAATTAATCTCCATTTTTTGAGATTTTGCCCCTCTGTGCGACGGTCTGCCCGCAGAGCTCTTCAAGTCCGGTGGCGAGGAGTTGATAACGAGCATGCACCAGCTCTTGCGCACGGTTTAGCTTAAAAAGTGCATGCCCGACGATTGGAATGTAAGCGTATTATGTCCTGTGCTGAAAAAAAGGGATCCAAGTGTGTGCTCCAATTACCGCGGGATCAGCCTTTTACCCATCGCATATAAGGTCCTGTCGAGTGTGCTATGTGAAAGACTAAAGTCAGTGTTATCCAACCTGATCGGACCTTATCAGTGTGGCTTTAGACCTGGAAAATCAACAACTGACCTGATTTTCACACTTCGGCAAATCCTGCAAAAGACCCAAGAGAAACAGATCGACACGTACCATCTTTTTGTCGACTATAAAGCTGCCTTCGACAGCCCGATACGGCAGAAATTACTTGAAGCCATGGCTGAGTTTGGTATTCCAGCGAAGCTGATACGTCTTTGCGGAATAACGCTGACTGACACGAAGTCTTCAGTGAAGATTGGCAAGGACCTTACGGAGCCATTCTATACCAGACGAGGCCTAAAACAAGGCGACGGCCTATCGTGCGATCTCTTCAACATTGTGATGGAGATGATAATGAGAAAAGCTGCAGTAAACACAAGTAGCACTATATTCAACAAAAGTCACATGCTACTCGCGTACGCTGATGACGTAGACATCATCGGTCGAAAACTGCGGGATGTGACTGCAGCATTCTCGGGTATACAGAAGGAATCAGCGAAAATGGGCTTAACGGTGAACGAGGACAAAACGAAGTTATTAGTTTCAACAAACAAAGAATCTACTAGTTTGGGAAACTGCGTGAACGTTGACAACTATAATTTCGAGGTGGTAGATAATTTTGTCTACCTAGGCTCCGCCATCAACAAAGAAAATAATGTCAGCCTAGAAATCCGGAGAAGAATCCTGCTTGCAAATAAATGCTACTACGGACTAAGCAAGCGTTTCAATGACAGAGCCCTCTCTCGACGAACAAAACTCCAGCTATACCAGATACTGGTTCTACCTGTCTTAATGTATGGCTCAGAATCCTGGGTTATGACACAAGCAGATGAATCGGTTCTGGCGGTATTCGAGAGAAAAATACTCCGTAAAATATATGGGCCCATCATCGTTAACGGAGAGTATCGGCGGCGTATGAATCATGAGCTGTACACTGACATTGACGTGGTCAAACGCATTAAGGTTCAACGGTTGCGTTGGCTAGGTCATGTTGTACGCATGGACGAAAATGCTCCAGCTCGAAAAGTCTTCGACAATGAACTCGATGGACGGCGCAGAAGAGGGCGACCAAAACTCCGTTGGAAAGACCAGGTTACTGAGAACCTTACAGAACTCGGTGTGACTAACTGGAGAAGAAGCGCAGAAGATCGAGGCGCTTATAATATTTTTCTACGTGCGGTATATAATCCACTGGGATTGCATAGAAGTACCAGTTAAGTAAGTAAGTAAGTTAAGTTTGTCAGGAATTCCAGTTATTTTTAACAACTGACGATGTAATAAAACTAGTCAATTTTGGTGAAAAATAACACAAAGTATATGTGGGAAGAATAATATTAGCTTATAGTGTATGTATAAGTCATATCTGAATATTCTTATGTTAAAGTTTTTTTTTTAATCCATTATAATAATGCTTGTTATCAGCATAAAACTGCAAGAGTTTTCAAGTAATATTACTTAATAAAAAATTTCAAAACCAATATAATATGATCTTTTCATTTGTCCCGACAAATCCCGCTTTTTGTCTCGGTTTTCCCGACTTTTCGAATTCGGTGCTTGGCAACCCTAGGCACAGCCGAAGCTATTAATTATCCAAACGATCAGGCAGAAGGCTTGCATAGTGCAAACCGCCCTGGGCCAACCCGACCTCCCGGTCAATTTGTTTCTCTAAAACTTTATCCTGTTATAGTTTTACTAAATACAGAATTAGGCACGAGCGAGTTGGGTGCATTAATATTAGTACTCGATTTCCAAAGTTGGCGGAATGTTACATTTGTAAGGGAGGTAAAAGGGGCGTGGCCAGGCTTCCATTTTTTTTCCAAAACTTTATTCTGATATAGCTTTATGAAATACAGATTTTGGGCACGATCGCGTTGGGCGTATTGATATCATTACTCGATATCCAAAGTGGGCGGAAGGCAGAAGGGGCTTAGAGAGTTTTTAGAGTTTTTTCTCAAAAACTTTATCCTGTTATAGCTTAACAAAATCGAAATTTTGGGACCGATCGCGTAAGGTGTATTGATATTATTACTCGATTTATAAAGTGGGCGGAGTGGTACATTTGTATGGGAGGTACCAGAAGGAGTGTGAATAGTCTTCCATTTTTTTTCCCAAAAACTATATCCTGTTATAGCTTGACAAAATACAGAATTGGGGCACATTCGCGTTGGGTGTATTGATATTAAATGGTACATTTGTATGGGAGGTTACAGAAGGGGCGTGTTAGACTCCAATTATTTTCTTTAACATTTTATCCGGCTATAGTTTTACTAAATACGGAATTCGGGCACGATCGCGTTGTTATTATTACTTGATTTTTAAAGTGGGCGGAAAGGTACATTTATATGGGAGGTGCCACAAGGTGCGAGGCAATGAAGTACATTTCAATACCGCTCGAAATGAGGCCCATTTTGTTATTTATGGTTTATTAACGGTTACATTTAGCTTATTGGACATTTTTGACCCAGACCTCAATTTTAGTTTTTGGCGGTGTGTAGGGTAACCTCTTGATTTTTAAAACCTCTACCACTTCTGGTTTATGAATAAAAATATATACTTAAAAGCGGATTTTTCGTATTTTTTTCTGATCTTTACGAATTTGTTCAGAAACAGGCATATTAGGTTGTTACAAACGAAGTGAAAAAATCAAAAACTTTAATTGACATCGGAGGCAAAAATTACCAATAGCCAAAATGTAGCCCTTGATTAACTATGAATAACGATATGCGCCTGGTTGCGATCGGATATAAAATGACGTTACAGCATAATAAATACTATTTCAGGGGTCCTAGGGTGCACGGATCCGAAAAACATTTGATGTCCTCAAATTGTCTTCAGACAAACTACAAAACAGGGGGGAGAAAACATAAACTTATTTTTTCGACCCTCATTGAGTCTACTCCCCCCAATTAGAGTTTCCAAAAATGCCTTCGTATCTCAGTTCTACTCTATAAAATAAACATTCACGCTAATATTAACGTTTTTATCTATCTATTATTTTTATCTATCTGGATTATGGTACTAATTTTATCCCTATTTGGCCTTGTGCCCCTTAAAGTATGTATTTCGATAAATCATCACAACAACCCAATAGAATAAATATTACACCTAATTTTCGTGATTCTACGTTGTGCAGTTTGGTCTAAGTGATTATACCAGTTTTATACCTTTTTCGGCCATTTATTTCCTAAAAGCTCGAAATTGAAAAAAAATTAGCGCACAACTACTTCATGAAATGGATATTCACCTTGTGCGGTTTTGTCTAAGTGATAGTATTTTTGGTTTTTGGTTCTTTTTTTCGCCATAAAAGTACGAATTTCGAATTTTATCCGGTTGATGGTACCAGTTTTTTTTTAATTATTTTTGTTTCTAAAAGTACGAATTTCGGAAAATCCTTGTATCTAGCTCTCTAGTTCTATACTAAGCAAGCCCGTACCGATTGTAACTTAAGTCGTTTGGCTGAGTGGTGGTGCCAGTTTTATCCATTTTTGTTCATTATTAACATTAAAAGTATGCATTTTGGAAAACGCCTTCATGCAGCTCTATTGTTTTATAGGGAACATTCTCATATAACTTTTCGTGGGTATAGCTTTGCCCGTTTGGTCCTGAATATGGTATAATTTTTTCCCCTTTTTGGATCTTTTTTGGTCCTAAAAGTACAAATTTCCAAACATCCCTTCATGCAGCTTACCCATTTTATAGGAAGCAAGCCCTTATAGATTTTCGCGATTCAACCCAACCTTTGGTCTGGGTGATGGTACCAGTTTTATCTCATTTTGGGGCTGTTTAATACTGAAAGTACAAATTTCGTATATAGTACTAAGGGATAACGTAGCTATCCACTGGTGTAAGAATCGGATCAGTACCCAGCAGCGGAAAAGACGCATTGTAAAAATATGCCTCCAAACATGCCTTCAAAGGCATTTTTTTGACATTCAAATACGCCTTCCTTTTCCAGGTATGTATACTAGACCTGCCCTTATTTCTATGAAGATTCTTCAAAATGGCGACGCATAGGAGAGTAGGGTCCAAAAAGTTTCCACTTTATGCCACAATGCTTCATGTAAAATTTGGGCTCGCTCCGACGACTCTAAGTGGACCCAAAATTGAGTTGAATAATAAGGCAAGGTTTTATTAAAGAAATTAGGAACTTTATTCGGCATTTTTGGAAAAAACTAAATTTTTTAACAATTTTGTCAATATTTTGTAATTTTCTTATTTTTATGTTATTCTTCACTAAATTACCTTTTCACTAAGCTATTACTCACAAAAATCTGATAAAAAAATAATAAAGTTACAATATCTTAAACATTAACTAAAGATGATTTTTTGAACGATGGATATTTTTTGCGATAAGATTCAACAACTTGCAATAAGAATTTCTTTTCGTCTTCTTTGTTGGTCAATATCCGATTATAGTCCTTTATGAACTTCACTCCTCTTTCAGCGGTGTCATTAATGACGGCTCAATTTTTGCAGAAAACGCGGCCTTCTTTAAAACTCTCGTTGGTTTACCATGTTGATGGGTCAAATTCCAAAAACTCCGGCGACAAACCGAACCGCACAAAGAATTTGTTAGTCTTGTTTGAAATGAAGTCGCTCAAGCTATGGTTCGCGAATATTTGCGGTTTTGAAACGGCCCGATTTTGATCCACTTTAATAATAGGCTCATCGTATGCAAGGCGCTCAACCATTTTTCTTTTCTGTTCAAGAGAAATATTCGAGTCAAAGAAAGCCAAAGCCATTGGTTCTGCTGATAAATACCACATGTGGTTACTCATCTTCTTCAATTTGGCAGCAGAAACTGGAGCATCAATTTGAGCGTATTCAACGGAATCTCGTATGAAATTGAAATCTTGGTTTGCAGCAGTGATTGGATTTGTACAACCAATCCCTGCACGAATGTAGATTCGCGCCAAGAAAATGCACACGTCGCGCAATCCACTCAGTTCTCTGGCCGTCAATGTGAAATGGTTGCGGAAAAGGACAATTTTGAGTGAATAAATGCCTTTTGCCATCCATCGAGCGTTGCTGGTAACGCCAGGAGAACGGAAGCTACCACAATGTGTTTCACCTAAGAAAGCAGCAACCAGTTGGAGAAACTCTCTATAATCATTACGAGGGTGACGTTCTTTCAACTGCTGATTGCGGCTTGTTCAGCGGGGGGAATTTTTGAACCAACGATTTCGTCCTCGACACCATTCTGGAATGCAGTCTGGTCAAAACTCTTCCAGACTTTCGCGAAACTCTCGAACAATTGAACTTCAGGACCGCTGCTTGTCGACAATTTCACTTCCAAAACCTGGCCAGAACGATTTCGTAAATATAATGGCGGCAGGCCAAGTGAAGCAGTTCTCGACGACAATACTGTGGTTTCTGTAAGATAATGCAAGCGCCATTGAGAGCTCTAGTGTTACTGGAGGTCGTGTTGAATGACATTGCTTCAACTCGATCGGCAATGTTCCAACGAACCAACAGATTGTAAACAGCGTCAGCTGTATCTTTTCAGCTCAGATTTTATTTGAGGTGCTCGAAGGAACTTCGAAGTCCCATCATAGCTGACCATAACCGCAACTCTCTCAACTTTTGTGCTGCCTACAAGGTCAGCCAACATTTTGCCGTCCCAATGTACGACAAGCGGCTTATTAATACTTAGCTGTTTAGGGGAAGAGACGAATGACTTTTAACTGCTTAGATCGCTAACTATAAATTAAGGGTATAGCTTAAATTGAGTAAGAATACTAAATTACGTTTTCTACGAATTCGATCTGGATAACTTCTGCTTCCTTCCGGCGGTTTTCTCGATTAATCGTTGTTCGATTAATAGCCAGCTCGTCTATGGAATAATGCAGGCTATCAACACATGAGCTATCAACACATGGATCGGATAGCTTGGCGTGGTCAAGCGCAGAAGCAAGTCGTGGCGTTAGAAAATGTCTACGCCCTCTCTTCTGTACACTTTTGTGCGGTTCAACGATGTCACCAGTTTCGGCATCGGCAGTGCTCTCCTAAATCGCTTCACCCACGTCCTCAGCTTTTTCATCAATTCCTTCCATAACCTTCTGGTTGTGTGTGTGTCTCGACACGGGTTGCCACAATAACACTGTGCAACAACCAAAATCGGAATGGGATGAAACCAAATGCAAATGAAAGTTGACATTATGTATAACAAAACCCTCAAGGGATTTCTTATGTTTAGTGCGAGATTTATTTTTACACGCATTTGAAGTTGGTGATTTTTGAACGCTGGCTAACAAGAAAAATGCATTAAAAAATGCATAATATAATGCTATTTACCCCGGAAAGTTGTGGTATCTTACTGTTTTTGGGGTCGAGGAATCCATTTTTGACATTTATTTTTATTTTAAAGCGCCGCTAGAGGGCGCTTTCGTACATTTTTTTGGTTTATATCGAATTTTTTGTCTTTCCACACGATAACAGCCGTAGATTAAGAGCTATCGAGCTGATATTTGGTATAACCTCTTAGGGAAAGTTAAGTTCTAAGAAGAGCAAGATCAGACAAAAACTCCTCAAACCCTAAAATGTGGGAAGTTTGCATTGGAGGTAGGAGAAGTTTTTGTCCGATCAAGCTCATCTTAGAATTAAACTTTCTCTAAGAGGTTAGAAGCTTGCATACCAAATTTCAGCTCGATAGCTCTTAATCTACGGTTGTAATAGCGAGGAAAAATAGACGGACATCCCCAAAAAGGGTTATTTTGTATGGGAGGTGGGAGTAGTTTTTGTCCGACCATGCCCATCTTAGAACTTAATATCCGCTTAGAGGATAGAAGCTAGCACACCAAATTTCAGCTCGATAGCTCTTAATCTACGACTGTGATCGCAGGGAGAGACCTCAAAAAAGGTACAATTTGTATGGGAGGTGGGAGTAGGTTTTGTCCGATCATGCCCATCTAAGAACCCAATCTCAGCTTGGTGGATAGAAGCTCGGATACCAAATTTCAGCTCGATAGCTCTTAATCTACGGCTGTAATCGTGTGATAAGACAAAAAATTCGATCTAAACCGAAAATATATACGAAAGCGCCCTCTAGCGGCGCTTAAAAATAAAAATAAATGTCAAAATGGATTCCTCGACCCCAAAAAACAGTAAGATACCACAACTTTCCGGGATAAATAGCATTATTTTATGCATTTTTTAATGCATTTTTCTGGTTAGTCAGCGTTCAAAAATCACCAACTTCAAATGCGTGTAAAAAAAAATCTCGCACTAAACTTAAGAAATCCCTTGGTGGATTTGTTATTCATAATGTCAACTTTCATTTCCTTTTGGTTTCATCCCATTCCGATTCCAAAAGTTCAATTTTGTGTCACAGTGTAATTAAATCAGGTCACGGTATTTTGCAGGAAAATGTAATAACTAATTCAGAAGTAAGCAGCAACGCAGTAATGCTAAATAACAATGCCACTAGAGATGTGCTCGTGACGTGATTTTTCCGCGTCACGCGTGTTTCACGTGTAATTTATTGGAAAATAACATACAAATAAGAAAATTACAAAATATTGACAAAACTGTTACCAAAATTGAGTTTTTTCCAAAAATGCCGAATAAAGTTCCTAATTTCTTTTAATAAAACCTTGTCTTATTATCCAACTCAATTTTTTGTCCACTGAGAGTCGTTGGATCGTGCCTAAATTTTACATGAAGCATTGTGGCATAAAATGGAAACTTTTTGGACCCTACTCTCCTATGCGCCGCCATTTTGAAAAATAAGGGCAGGTCTAATGTAAACAGGCTATAATAAGACCTTCACTAAGCCTAACAAAAAATTCCATACCCATGCACATTTCGCTTCTCAAATGAAACCTGCAATGAGGCCTCTTACTAGGGTGGGGAAAGATCCTACAGACATGCCTCTTTCCCTTCTTAAAACTGGCCTGTGAGCAGCCCTACTGTGTACCCTACAAAAATATCATAGATGTGCACAAAGGGCATGCAAACTTTCTTGCCTTAAACAGGCCTGTTGACAGTCCTATTAGTAGAAGGCAGAATTGACGTTCATAGCCATGCACTTATCACTTCTCCGATGAGGCCTGTTGACAGGCCTCTTAAGGGAATGTAAGACAGATGCTGTTGTTTATGAGAACCACATGTATGCTATTTGTCGTACAACAACTATATAACGTGATAGCCGAGTAGGTAGCATGCCCATCTATGAGTACTGAGGTCGCAAGTTTGATTCCCGCTGCTGAAGTTTAAAAAAAAAGTTATTACATATTGTAATAAATATTGTATAAAAAATTTATAAAAAGTGCGAAATCATTTAATACATATGGAAATAATTCGCATATGTTTTTTTTTTATTTTAGTCCTTCTATAAATGGTCTTTTGCAGGCCTGCAAGCTGGTCTGCAGTAGCAATGCCTCATAGAAGGCCCTTGTTATCAGGACTCTAAGCAGGACATACTAGGCATGCCTACTGAAGCGCCTTCAATGAGAAAGGGAATGTGCAGGCCTTGCCTGCCTATGGCGTCCTATGTTAATTTGAAATGAAGACTGCATTTGAAGGGTAGGGCTTCTGACTGCCTTTGCAGGCCTGCAAGAAGGCGTGCAAAGTCCCTTTTTTTGCTGCTGGGTAGTTTAGAAGATTACTGCCTACAAACAAACAAACTAATAAGCTAACAAACAGCTTCTTTTTGTAATATTCGTATAGAAGTATAGATTAATATTGTTTAATTCGTATAAGGTTGAGTGAATGTTTACTTAAAATTTTGTGCCCACCAGCTAGCCAACTAGCCGGCCAGACAAAGTATATGGCTCAAACAGTCCTGAAATTTTGGGTGAGTGTATAAAAGAAAAGAAAGTTAGAGGTGTTTTTATAAAGCGAACAAAAACACCCCTTGCTATGTTGTGCTATAACGGTAAGAGATGTTTCTTACCAGAATTTTTCTGGTTAACGACTGTCGCAAAAGTGCAAAGGTCTCATATATGTCTCAAAAGTAGCAAATGTCTCAAAATGTTAAAATTTGTTTGTAGTGCACTGCCTTCAATTTATGCATTAACCACTTACATTTGAGAAGTATATGTTTTGTGAACTAAGTAAAATTTATCTCATTTGTGTTCCAACAAAAATAAAAAAATCTATGTTACTAATTTGAAATTGGTCAAATTCATCTTGCTACCAAATGAAAATTTAACTTTCAGTAATTGAAATACTGCGAATGCACCGACAATGAAGACGACCAAATGTAATCAAAAATTTAAAATCATACCAACGAAAAGCAATGAGGGGATGAAACATTTATGGTAATTGTTGTTGTCTCTGTGAGGATTACCAAACAGTATCAAACAAAAAAAAGAATGCAATACACCAAAGAGACAATAAACATGTATATTACAACGACCCCCATCTACAGCTTCACTTTACACGGTAATGGAACAACTAGAATTTAAGATCTAATCAAGTGTTCGCCAAGCATAATGACTTTTTGCGGACGGTGTAAAATAGATTCGAGTGCCTAACTGGCAACAATGAACATGAATAAGTCCATATCCAACCAAATCACTGCTGAAGTGAAGCATCGATGGGACTGAGTTTCCAAATAAAATACCATATTGACCGTATATCAGTCCAGCCGAGTACCGGCAAACCATGATACAATAACAATGGATTAGATATACGAGTGCCAATCTATGGATGGACAGACGGACTAACGCAACGTTGGCAGTTTTAGAGTCACCAAGCAAAGGGAACAGGCATCGTCGCAGGAAAATGAAAACCAAATCACAGAACAATCATAAAAATTAGAATTGATATCGAGTATATTTGGATTTTAATTGCCTAAAAATGTACAACCTCAACGCACCAACACACACTCGTTGCCACTTCTCTGTGTCTATTTGAGTTTATGCCTATGTCGTGTCCATAACCTCATGTCAGTGTATGTGAACCACATCCTACCAAAAAATATATCCTTCCTCTTGGATATATAAACATGTTTCTCGGCATCGCTGTATGTTTTTTGTGCCGTTCACTTCTGGCAGTCATGAGTTGTCAACACATTTGCGTTTCAAATGTTGTGCCATAGAGCACCCGGAACATTGCCACCACTAACACTGGTCACTCTGGACACTCATATATTTGTTATTGGATTGAATGTATTTTTGGTTCCAAATCTATGTTAGAGTACTTACTCAACACTCTCAGCTCCAAATACTCAAACAGCACTTGCAAGCTACTGTAATTGTTCTATACTATTGATAGGATATGAAGTGATTTTCTGCGTTCCAAAGCCATTGGGAATGAGGACATTGTATCATAAGCCCACCATGCCTCTCCATTCTGGTAGTGGGGGTCCTCACTACAATGTCCGTAGTGTATGTGTGGTTGGAGGTAGTACGAGTATTTGTCGTTTTGTTTTGGTCACTCATCAGCCATTTTTATTGTTGACGCCAAATACTTGTTTTAATCCAATCAAAATCCGAATTGTGGTTGTTATGCAATTTTTCGGTTGTTTTGTGGGGTTTTGCATGGTTTGATACGGTTTCACAACTTTTCCATCGCTAAATGTTGTTTCTATTGCCCAGCGATTTTATTGCTGTTAGTATTATACTCGTATACATTTGGAGGCTTTTTCGCCGGCCTAGGAGTACAACACTCATTCATCTAGACATGTTCATGCAGGGATTTATACGCTGACAAATCTATAGAAGTACTTAGTATTCTTGGCTAAACCTGCAGTAAGAGCTTTGTTGGCTCCCGTTTATCTAAATTTATGCAGTATTTACAAATAGTGACACTTTGTGGTATTTAATAAATATTCATGGGGCATGGAATGAGTAATTGCTACAAATCAGTGGTCAAACTTTCACTGGCTAAACAGACTAATAATTTGTACAAAGAAGTAGTTTATTACATCTTCTTAGTTAAAATATTAAGAAAGGAAATGGAACAGAGAAATTGCTTATTTTAATAAAAGTTCTAGTTAATATTATCATTTTCGACTAATATGCAAAGATTTGAGATTAAACACTTTGCTTTATATAAAAAGAAAATTTTGTTATTATACCAAGTTGTTAGTTAGGTTTTTTCCTTGTAATAAGTAACAAAAATTAAATCTAAACAAAATGTGATACAACTTTTTCGTTGTTTAAGTATTTAATATTTGGGCGTCGAAGTATGGTGCAAGGTAAAGCTTTTGATCGGTTTACTTTGGCAAACCCAGAGTGATCCTTGCCAAATGCACTTCAAGTCTACTCACAGAGCTCCGTATTCGTGATACTACTGCAGAAGGAGTAGCTCCACGTGGTGACGTCTGGAAGCGTGCCTTTGACACCCATCAGAGCACGGCTAACTGTGAGGGGCGAAACCTAAAACCCAGGCACGTCTGCTCAGAGAGAGCGGTACCCTGGTCAGCGTCTGACCCAGAATGGGCGGCTATAATAAAATATTGGCAGGAGGAGAAAACTGCGACGTGGTGCGCTGGGCTTGCAACCCGCCACCGACTTTTCAACTATTGCAATGAAAAGAAGTAAGAAAGAATTAAATGGACCCCCCAAAATGTTGACGACAAAGTTTTTCCACATAACACTTATATGTGCCCAAGCTTCGACAGAAGAGCAAAACGATGAGGACAAAGACGAGAGCCTAGAAAAAGTATATGACCGTAGCCCCAGCCATGACATCAAAATTGTACAAGACGATTTTAATGCTAAAGTAAGCAGGGAGACCGCATTTGAGCCTACCATTCGAAAATTCAGTCTGCACATTGAAGCGTCGAACAATGGCATCAGACTTATTGATTTCAATTCGGCAAGAAATATGGTAGTTAACAGCACTAGATTTAAACATAAAAATATCCATAAGTAAACATGGTTATCTTCACATCAATTGACGAGGAATCAGATCACGTGGTAGTCGATGGAAGGCACGCATCAAGTGTTCTGGATGTACAAGTGATTAGGGGTACATCAACTCCGATCACTACCTTAACGCAGTTAAGGTACGCACAAGGCTAAGCGCGGCGAAAAACGTACGTAATTAGGCACAACGAAATCTCGACAACGGTAAACTCAACTGCTACGGAATGGTCCAACCCTTGATAGCATTATCTCGCAGTGGCAATATATAGCCGACTCCATAGATCGGACTGCGAGAAGCGTAGTTAAGTACTCAAAGCCGTCTCAAGTTGATGCCTGTTACGCTGATGAATGTCGCAATACCACTAGAGAGACGGATGCTGTATACAGGGCAAAACTGCAGCCAATGGCAACGCAAGCTGTTCGTGAACGGCACAGGGAAAAGAGATGAGAGGCACCTCGTCTCTTAAGACGGAAAAGTAGAGAGCTGAAGAAGAGACAGGATGAGTGCACAGAGGGGAAGCCAGAAAGTTCTACCAGAGAGTTAAGGCGAGAATGCGTGGAATAGTGACGGACGCGGATATGGAGTTAACATTTCAGCAAACGACTGGATATCGACACCAATCCAGACGACCTCGCTCCACTCCCTGACGATGGTATTTACTGTCCACCTTCGAGCCAGAGCGAGATACGTGTGTCAATATCCCGCCTTAAATACAACAATGCGGCTGCAGCCGATGGTCTCCCTGCTGTATTGTTAAAGTCAAGCGGGCAGGAGCTGATTAGTAGCATGCATCAGCTCATGGAGAACATCTAGCTAGAGGAGAGCATGTCCGGGGATTGGAGTCTCAGTCTGCTATGTCCCATAATAAGAAATGACATCGTAGAAATTGTAAGAACTACCGTGGAACAAGCCTATTACCAATTTCGTACAAGGTCCTTTCGAGCATATTGTGTGAACGTCTAAAGATAATTGCAGAAAAACTAATTTGACCTTATCCGTGCGGCTTTAGACATATTCACCTTACGACAAATCCTGAAAGCTGGTTTCGACTCTCCGATAAGGAATAGGCTATATGAGGGCATGTCTGAGTTTGGTATTCCTGCAAAGCTGATTCGACTTTGCAGATTTACCCTGGAAAACACCAAATCCTCGGTCTCAAGAGGTCTCAGGCAGGGTGATAGATTGTCCTGTACACTATTTAATATAGTTGTGGAGAAGGTGATGAGAATGGCTGGTGTCAACATGTCTGCCACCATATTCCACAAGAGCCACATGCCACTAGTCTATGCCGATGATATATACATCATTGGCCGAAATCTGCGGAATGTTACTGCAGTTTTTTCATCATTGAAATCATTAAAAAAGGATGGGGACGCACCGTTAATTTTAAAAATTATTGTTTTGAGGTAGTATATGAGTTTACGGTTCTTCCGTCAACAAGAAAAATAATGTCAGCCTAGAAATTTAGCGGAGAATTGTGCTCGCCAATATATATTTTTACGGACTTCGGCAGCATTTTAATAACACCACCTTATCTCTGGATACTAAAAAACAGCTACACCAGGTGCTAATTTAACCCGTTCTGCTGTAAGCTGCCGAATCGTGGGTGCTTACGACAACGGAAATACAAAACCTAGGAGTTTTCGAGAGAAAAGTACTCCGAAAAATATATGTCGACGGCGAGTTTCGCCATCGGATGATCCATGGGCTGTATGAGGTTTATCACGTCATCGACGTAGCTAAAAGGATCAGAATCCAACTACCACGGTGGCTGGGACATGATGCCATGATGAATTTAAATGATCCAGAGAGAAAGGCGTTTGAAGGCGAACTTGAAGGACGGCGCAGAGCGAGTTGCCCCAAACTTCATTGGAAGGACCAAGTGTTTGGTGACGTGCCATCATCTTGTAGGACAAATGGAGAACGCACGCAGAAGACCGAATCGTGTTTATTTCTTTAATACTTCAGGCCTCAAATTTATGAACCACGTTCGTAAGTTGTAATGGACCACTTAAGTAAGTAAGTAAGTAAGTAAGTTTTGAGGAAAATACATCAAAATATCTATTAAAATGAGGGTTGGGATCGGTTGGATATCATACTACAATATCACCTGAAACACGTGACGACTATCATTGTTAGAGTTAAGTATCGATAAATAAACAATAAACAATATTATTTCAATAAATAGAAAAAAATAACTTGCGAGACAATGCAAACTTCGAAATTAAATACATATGTATCTCCTAAATTTGACCTAAAATGAAATTATGTTGTGTCTGTGTCATTTTGACGTACTTACAGTGTAATTAATATCATTAAATTGTAAAAGGCACACATTCTCAACTGCAACCAAAACACAAATATAAAATTTTCATGTTTCAATATTATTTTGTTATTGATTAATATTTTTATATATTACTAGCGGACCCGGCGAACTTCGTCCCGCCCAATTTAATGCCTTCAGATAAACTCAGTAGAAAGTGATGTGATAAACAATGTTTTTCGATTAGTTTTCCGCCGCAAAAACAAACAACGAAGGCGGTTCTCTAAAACGCAAAAAGGGAACGTACTGGTGACCGCACGAAAAATAGGAAAATTCTATATTAATCCCACATACTTCCAACCATTGGCCTTGCGATTTAATGATTGACATTAGAATGGATGATCATGTTCGTGGTCAGTTTCAACTTCCTGTTATTGACGACGATTTCAATCATGGTATAAGTTAATCGGCAACAGTAGATTTCGTAAGCAATATCATAGCCCCACCAAGTCATTTTAAATCATCTCGTAAATCTTTCATGACTACCACCACTACTACTACTTCCAAAGCTCGTTTATTCGTTATCTTGCATTCTCGCATCAATTTCGCTGTTGCCGAATTCTTAGACATTGTGTGTTTGGCTTTTCAACTGTGAGAAAATTCGTCGACAGTTTCGAAGCGGAATTTGCAGCTGGACTGCTTTCCAACAATGTGGCAGCCATGCCAGAGGATGCAGCGGCCAACGTCATTTGAGGTCTTGACCGAATTCAATCAACAAAAAGATGTCCCCCCGGGAGCATCGAGACAGTAAATGCCTCCCGTTTCATCATCAACATCCTTCATCGGCGAATCCTACACTTTCTTGTACTCAGAATTTTACAGAGGCACATTTGTTCGATCTCTTTCGGTCAGCGTACCTCTATTATGAATGCATCTTGCATCGAACGAATTGGTGCTGGCATTCCCAATGTCAGCAGATTACGCAAGAATTTGAATCACTGACGCAGAAACGGTCAGATCGGCGAACATTGAGTCCGTTTTCAAGAAAATTTAAATTTTGGCAAGCCTCCCGAATGTTGTTTGACAGCAACTTCGCAGTATTAAGCGTCGATTCAATCGTCGTGTCTAGTAAGAGCCATGCAAATAACTCTCCCTAAAAAACGACAAAGTCGTTATGGAATGAATGCCCGTAATTCAATTGGATAACTTC
The DNA here is from genome assembly GCA_964034835.1 of Muscina levida. NCBI lineage: Eukaryota > Metazoa > Arthropoda > Insecta > Diptera > Muscidae > Muscina > Muscina levida. The sequence goes on along the minus strand of OZ035881.1, from coordinate 49,072,229 downwards.
ATTATTCACACGTAAACTCATTTTCTGAAAAAATTATCAAATTTATAAATATTGCTTAGTATATATCAATATATATTTTTTATCTAAATATTATTTATCTCATTTAATTCTCCAACCTAAATTTATCTGAAATTTTCCACATTAACATCGTTCAAAATCATCAAATCATGCGAAAACTGCAAAAATTTCGTCGACAATAAAAAATCAAATTTTTTGCGTTTTTCCTGAATTTTTCGAGTTTTTTGATAATAATTTTCTATTTTTCATTCGAAAAGCCATTCCGTAACGCTTGTACACAAAATTCGATACAAAAAAGCAAATTTTCCAATCGACTTTTCCGTAGGATTTTCCCAGATAAACTTCCTCCTGCCAAATACGAACATTTGAAAAAAAATTGAGTAAAGGGGCCAGCCTTTCTCACTTGATAAATTACTATAAATTTGTTACACCAATTTTTTTTCACAATTATCGAATTTCACAACGAATTTTTCACCTTTACGTCGTCTGAAATTATCAAATCCCGCGACTCAATGGAAAATTTTGTCGAAGAAAACCAAACCTGTCGAGTTTTTTTCCTGAATTTTCCGAGGTTTCCACCAACAATCTTTCTACATTATTATTTACATAACATCGTCCAAAATTAACAAAACATACGATAAAATTGAAAATTTCGCCGAAAAAAATTTAAAAATTTTTGAATTTTTATTATGATTTTCCAACCAAAATTTTCTGTTTTTCCATTTGAAAATACGCTACGGAACTATTGCACAAAAATTAAATGTGCGATTTTCATAAAATCAAGCAATACAATGCAAAATTTTGCCGAAAAATCAATTTTTTTTCGTGTTTTTCCGGAATTTTCCAAGTTTTCCATCGAGAATTTTTCTATTTTTCATTTCGAAATAATTATCCGAAACTTTTCACAGTTACATCGCCCAAATTTATCAAATCATACCATAGAATTCATAATTTCGTAAGAAAATTCTATTTACAAATTGCCCTGTTGTTGAAAAGATTCTCTCGTTTTCTCGTTTTCAACTGATAACTGAATAAAAAGGTGACATTTTCGGCTGCTTTTCCACTTGTAAATTGTAAATCCTTTTTTATAGAGTTATTAAGTAGTCCATTACTTGATGCAACATTTGCACTTGTTATGGTATCGGTTAAAAAATCCTCAAATGGTCTTCCGGTACTAATGTCACAAATACAAATTTAGTCCGATTCCAGAACTTCATCGATAACGTCTTCTTTAAAAAGTCGAGTATTAATTTGTTCAGCGTACGTGATCACATTTTGTTTTGAAGCAGTTTGAAATACACTAAAGTATAAAGTCGCATGTCCCTTCTTTCTTCAATTCGCTTCTTTAAAGCTTCTAACATTTGCTCTGCCTAAGGTGTTTTAATTTCCCGGGAATCCCGGACGAATTTCCCGGGAAACCGGGAATTAAAAATGTCCGGGAATCCCGGGAATTCCCGCCCGGGAAATCGCATCAGTATCGGATCCGATACTGATCCGCATGACGTACAAAAACGGAAATCATGTAATGAAAAAGTGTTCAAAATTGACACAATTAAAAAAATTTCAGAAAAACATGTGGTTTTTGGTTACCCAACAGATGTACGTAGGTTGTTTATATAATGACAGTAACATTAATATTGTGACAAATAGTTCTATGCGAATTGAAGGCTAGCTGCAGCAGAATGTGCTTACTAACATAACAAAGATTTTTAAAATTAAAATAGGAAAACACTGTATTTTTTGCCCCTAATTCAATAAACTAAATTAATATTATGGAAACGGATTCCGATCCGGATCGGACTCAAATGCGGATAAAAAACGGATCCGATTTAAAAAAAGAATTTCAAACGAAATCGGATCCGATCCGGAATCCAAATTCGGATAAAATGCAGAATCGGATCAGTATTGGATCCGATACTGATACGCACAAAAACGGAAATCATGTAATGAAAAAGTGTTCAAAATTGACACAATTAAAAAAATTTCAGGAAACATGTGGTTTTTCGCGGATTCCAAAACTGATCAGTTCCGGATCCGACTCCACGGATTCCGTTTTGTGGGGTCCGGATCTGATCAGTTTCGGATCCGCGTCCGCATTTGTGCACATTGGGATTCAACAGCATATTGTCTTAGCAAGATAGAGCAACTGCACACATAGTCAGATCGGTTATGGTAAAAAACGAACATTTACAAACATATTAATGTCAAAGAAACTACACTACCTGCTGGCCTCCAAGGTCACCAGACTTGACTGCACTTGAATTATTGTATGGAGTTATGCCAAGCAAGAGGTGTACTAAGCGAATCCAATAAATTTGACTTAATTTAAATAGTCATTTAAAACAATTTGAGCGCCATCCTGTATTACTGGGAACCATTGGGTAACTTGGTCATGAGAGATACTTGACTATAATTTAAATAAAAATAACGCATCAAATAATTTATAAAGAGATCCTGTTTTAATCCTGAAAGTCAGCGAAAGGGATATAAGCTTAAATGGCATTGACAAAAGAATACTCGCATCTACATATATTGCAATGAAATGGTTCCCATTAACATTTACTTAACTACGTCACACTTTAAGCTGCATCATTGTGTAACCAACAACAAATCTCAACCAACTATAGTGAGGATACGCCGCGCAGTGTCATTTACAATAATTTATTTCAGATGTACATTTAATGTCTGTGGTGTGGTAATTTCCAAATGCAATTAGAAGGGCATTTCTTTTATAATTTTGATAACGTTATTACACACAATAACCCGAAACAACATCATGTGTACGAATCGCGCAGTTATGCTCTAACAAGATAGAAAATTGAAATCGCAAAATACTCACATTTTAGATAATTATGAGAGCTCTAATGGATATTAAGGATCGTTATTACTGTATTACTGCGATATGCGCTATTTGGAAACCACAGGGAGTTTAATGCAAATGGGTGGAGAAGGCTGATACTGATATACTTGAATGCACAGATGCCCAGAATTTAGAAATATACAAAATGTGTTATTTTATAATAGTTAAAACAATGCAAGATTTTCTCTATATATGGAAATCGATTTTATGCAGATGGGACGGTGGTGAACCATGTTCAAATCAGTTACATATATCCAAAATTGATTTTTGTTCACAAATAAGAAAATATGTCAATGAGGAAGAACCACTTTATCCATAAATGAATGTTATGCAAGAACTTATCCTATTAATATTATAAATGTGAATGTCTGTATGTTTGTTTGTTTGTTTGTTTGTATGTATGTTTTTTTTAATTTTTGACCCTATGGGTGGAGTGGGCGTGGCAAAACCGACATTTTAATTTTGGACCAGTGGGCGGAGTGGGCGTGGCAAAACATATTTTTAGAGCTAGAAAGATAAAATTTGATACACAGATAGTTCTCGGCAACACCAATATGAATATGCAGACGTAATTTTAAATTTGACCCAATGGGCGGAGTGGGCGTGTCAAAACTTATTTTTAAAGCTAGGGAGATAAAATTTGATACACATATTGTACTCGGCAACACGAATATGAATACGCGGACGGAATTTAATTTTGGGTCAATGGGCGGAGGGGCTGTGCAAAACTGTATTTTAGCCATAGAGGGATAAAATTTGGTATACAAATAGTACTCGACAATACGAATATGAATATGCAGACGGACTTTAAATATTAGATCAGTGGGCAAAGGACTGCATTTTAGTCCTAGAGATATACAATTTCATACAATCGCAGTAGTCGACAACACGAATATAAATATGCAGACGAAATTTGAATTTTGGGTCAGTGGAAAGAGTGGGCGTGGCAAAACTGAATTTAAGCCCTAGATAGAGATAGTACTCGGCAACACGAATATGAATATTCGGACGAAATTTTAATTTTGAGCCTATGGTCGGAATGGGCGTGGCAAAACATATTTTTAGAGCTAGGGATATACAATTTAAATTGTGGTATACAAATAGTACACGACAATACGAATATGAAAAGGCAGACGAAATTTTAATTTTGGATTAGTGGGCGAAGAATGCGTGGCAAAACTGTATTTGAGTCCTAGCGAGAAAAAATGTTATACACAGATAATATTCGACAATGCGAATACAAATATGCAAACGAAATTTATATTTTGGATCGGTGGGCTTAGTGGGCTTGGAAAACTGTATTTTAGCTCTAGAGACACCCAAATAGTACACGATAAAACGACTTTGAATATGTAGATGGCATTTTGGACCAGTGGACGGAGAGAGCGTCACAAAACTGTTTTAGCCCAAGATCGATAATAATTGATATACAGGTAATATTTGATATCAAAAAATACAATTTATTTTTATCAAAAAATTGATTTATGGTACAAAAAGTACAATTTATTGTACCAAAAAGTGATTTTATTGTACAAAAAAGTACATTTACTATTCCAATAGAACATTTCGTCCCCTTAATAAAACAATAGTGTATAATTTTTTGGTGTTTTGAGAAAACCGAGTTTAAAGTTTTCGTCAAAACGGATCTCTATGAAATTTTTGAAGAAAAAAATATATACTGTTTTTTCCAATGACCTTTAGACGCACTTTATGGAAGTTGATTTTGACGAAATTTTGACCAGGCATAGAATCAATGGTGGAGATTCTAAAAATGCAATAAAAATATAATGGTGTATGAGCACATACTGATACTGGTTCTACCTGTCTTAATGTATGGCTCAGAATCCTGGGTTATGACACAAGCGGATGAATCGGTTCTGGCGGTATTCGAGAGAAAAATACTCCGTAAAATATATGGGCCCATCATCGTTAACGGAGAGTATCGGCGTCGTATGAAACATGAGCTGTACGAGCTGTACACTGACATTGACGTGGTCAAACGCATTAAGGTGCAACGGCTGCGCTGGCTAGGTCATGTTGTACGCATGGATGAAAATGCTCCAGCTCGAAAAGTCTTCGACAATGAACTCGATGGACGGCGCAGAAGAGGGCGACCAAAACTCCGTTGGAAAGACCAGGTTACTGAGAACCTTACAGAACTCGGTGTGACTAACTGGAGAAGAAGCGCAGAAGATCGAGGCGCTTATAATATTTTTCTACGTGCGGTATATAATCCACTGGGATTGCATAGAAGTACCAGCTAAGTAAGTAAGTAAGTATGAGCACATACACTATTGTTATATTAAGGGGACGATTTAAGGTATCAAATAGTAATTTATTGGTACCAAAAAGTAAAATTTATTGTATTGAAAGATACTTTTATTATGCACAAAAAGAACAAATTATTGTATCATCTACTTACATTGCGTCAATTTGTTTTGTCAAAAATTTGGCAATAAGTTATCAGAAAAAAGTTTGTCGGAGAAAACATTTAAAGGGAAAATCTGACAATAATGTCAGTACTATAAATGAGCCATGAATATATCGACAACATATTTATTTGCGATCGGCGGGAATGTGAACAATTTGTTTTTTATCGGTGGGCAGAAAGGAAAGTGCGATTAATGTTTTTAGAATATGAATTTTCTAACGTATGTTTTAATATCGGTTAGTGAGACGTTGTGAGTTTTAACAGGTAAAGGAGTAAGTTGGGGTAGCGAATAGTTTACAGAGCGTATAAGGACGACGCTTAAGTTTATCCCATTAAGTAGGCGTGCCAAACATATTATACGTCTTCGACAATTTAGCAATAGCGAAGCATTGCCGGTTCCCCTAGTCTATATATGGCCAAGGCCGCGGAAAAGGGGAATTCAATAAATTTGTTTTTTTGTTATCTATTGCTTTTTTGATTGTCATTTGTTTGTTTACAGTCCAAAGCCTCACAAAATACAGAGAGTATATTTGTAAAGTATTAAAATATCAGTATTTTTGAGCATTAAGTTGCAGTTAACCGTTCGCATTAGAAATGAGTGATAATATCGCACCAGTTAAAAAGGTAATAATAATTGATTAAATCTTTATGATATTTTCAATCGTTTTATGAAATAATAATGTACTTAACTGATTTAATTTAATATTTACGTGAAAATATTATTTGGAACCATTTTCGATGGCTTTGATTTGAATCCCAAATTTTCATGTGACGATCCAGTTTTTTTTTATCAAAAAGTTTTTTAAGCAAAGTCTAATTCATACAGACGTTGTAAAAATAAATATTCTTTAATGTGTTTTCTGATAAGAATAAGAATTAATATAAAAATCTAGAAAAATATTGTTAAAATTATTGTAATTATCCACCAAAATATGGTGATGTTCCAGTCTTTTATTTTTAGATAAAAAACATGTGTTACTTAATTATTAAAGCCATCAATATTCTAACAGGCAAACCTGAGCAAAGCTCAGAAAAATCGTAATTACCTAGAAAAATTAAAAGCCACTGGTAAATACGAAGAATACAAAAAGCGTAAAGCTGATAAACTGCGAGAACGTCGCCAGAGGGAAAAAATACAGGAGGAGCAATTGCCGCTTGAGCAACGTAAACAAATATTGGTTGATCGGCGTCGCGCTGGTCGTGAAAGATCACAAAAATATAGAGCAATTAAAAAAAATAAAATTGTTGATCTAAATGGATCAAAAGAAGCCTTCAAAACGAAGTCTGCTCTTAAAAAGGCAGTAACAAAACCAAAGAAAGCTCTCCTGCGGTCACCATCGAAAAAAACAGCAGTTTTGATAAATTTATTTAATAATATGGAGGATCAAAGCCAATTGCTTAAAAATTTAAAGCCTAGCCAAGTTCCAGTCGTATCAAATAAAAATCTTGAATTAATTACCGACCTTCGACAATTTTTTGAACGGGACGATGTGTCCGTAACATCGCCAAAAGTCAAGGATGTTAAGAAATATTTGTCTAGATCAGGTGAGCAAATTCTTATGGATTATTCGATCAGGAAAGAAACAACATTGGAAAAGCACATGTCAATTGTGTTAAACATTTTTTACTTTTTCTTTGCACAGACTCATGTGGCTTGCCATTTTGTAAAGAAAACCGGTTACCAAATATTAAAATATTGGCGTAGCATTTATGTTTGTGTATCTACCATGCCAATTTTAAAGAAGCAGTGTCAGCTTTGCATAAATATGTTCCAACCGTGCCTGATTACGATCAAGGTTTCGTAAACACATTTTTGTGCATAGAATCCGAGGTTAATTGTTGGTTCGGCAAATGCGCTAATTGTTCTGGAATTACTGTTCCTGCGCTAAAAAATGTGCTTGAGGTTAATTCTTCTGATTTAAATCGTGATGCAAAATGGATGGTATGGTATTCCAACATTAACCGAATTGAAAAGCAAGAAGACAGCAATTGCACCACACTTCTTGCGTCACAGCTATATCAAACGTTCACAGTCAAACACGTTCATAACTTTTGATCGGCCAAGAGCAGCAAGTACCGCATTCCAATCTGAAGCAGTGCTTCAAATCGACTTTGCCGAAAACTTTGTATGCGAAATGCAGGATGAAGTGCAAAGTGCGAATTGGAATCAGCGGCAGCTTACCCTATTTACAAGCGCTCTTTACCATAATGAACTTTTCCGATCTAAAGTAATGGTATCGGATAACTTAAGCTTAAACTGTGCGTGAGATCCCGAGTGCACACCAAATTCAAATAATTGATGAAAACATAATTATGTATGACACTTCTCTTGAAGGATACAATTAATTAAATATTTACCTACTCCTTTCTTTATATTTTTATTTCGTTTTCTATATATATTTTTATTTTCATTTAATTTTTTCTTAACAACTTTATGAGAAAATAAATCCACTTAATTTTGTTTTTGAAAGAATTCACGATCAATCAAACATGAAGTGATGTTTTTTTTCTAGATCCAATAAAAAATAAACAATTTATTTTATTTTTTAAGTAAATTTTAGTTTTTTATTAATTCACTTTGGTCGTTTTTGCATGGCTGCTGAGTAAGAGAACTTTATGTGTTGTTCCAGTCTTTTTTTAGTGACGTTCCAGTCCCGCATTTTTGCATCCAAAACAACTATAAATGTAATTTTTTTTATATATTTTTTGTGCTTAGAGTATTCTTTGATCTTTCACCTACGATATATTAGAGGGAAACGTGTCCAGGTTTTTGAAAACATTACGAATTTTTGCAGAATGTTGTACAAGCTGTTAGACCACTTTTTTTTAGTGTGACGTTCCAATTGACTTCATATGACTGTAGCTTTTAAGCCGCAAGAAATAGAAGCACATTTTTTGGCGCCAAAGTTACAGCCTGAGAATATATTTTGAGTGAACATAAGTTATCGCTAGTTTTTTACTTTTTTCATCAAATACACGTCGAAAATTACGCAAACTGGTGACGTTCCAGCCCACGGCCTTGACCATATATAAAAATTAATTGCTGTGCGTTAGTCTCGCTAAAACTCAAAAACGGCTGGACCGATTTTCAAATTTTTTTTTTGTTTTGTTCGTTATAGTTTCCGGATAGTTTACACACAATAATTGCTCATTGCTAAAAAAAAATATCTCTACCTGAAATCATCATGCTTATCAGCGCCAACCAGGAATTGATTTTAGACATATAGTTTCTAAGTGAAATTTAAAGAATTCATCGTACATTTCGATACTGCTATACGATTACCACGTGTTTTTCGACGCGAACAAATTGATCCGCCATAATGAACAGGCTATTTGGACATTAATAAGTAAAAAGTGCCGAGGCGCTGCCCACGCACTTCAATATTTAACTTTTTAACTGTATCAAATAATGGTCCGTACACCAGGCAGTTGAGGACACGTAGTAGCTGCGCTGACTAAAACAGTGATTTGTTTTTAATTTACTTTACAGGTATGTATTTTTCAATTACTTTTTAGGAGAGCGAATCGGTAATAAATCAAACAGATAGAAATATTAAGCAATATTCATTGTAGTTATACTGGAAAACACCATTTCTTTTATTGGGGCACAATTAAAATTTGTATAGTATGTATGGGGTATTTTTTTTTACGTATAGAACTTCTAGTAGGTATAAGTGTAAATCTAGCTATCATACTAATGAAGTGTGATAGACATTCTTTTGGTATACTTTGGAAAATCACCATGCAAAAACTGCACAAGAACAACGTTTACAAATCTTGCAAATTTATTTTCAAAATGCACGTTCTGTTCGCTATACTTATGGAGCCCTTTGTGAAGTTGATGGTGCATAAAATGATCTGATCTGATCTGAGCAGCTAATAGAAGCCATCGACGTTGTAGACGTAAGTCTGACAGGGGACTCGAATTTATCGAACCGACGCCTTTCTCAGCAATTCGGTCTCTGCAAATGCTAAAGAAAGATATTGGCCTACATTCAAATAAAATTTAACTGGTAGAAGAACTAGAGCCAGTGCACGATCAATTGATTTTTTTATTTATCATGTCATAGCACATAATTTGAACTAGAAATGGTTCCACTGCGACGGTGTAACATGCCGTACAGCGCGTGGGACCATCACTTTGTTAAGCCAAACGTTGGTGACCGAATTATCTCAAAAAATGGTAATACGAGTTCAATACAAAAATAGTATTCCAGAATATTCTTGCTCCGTGTGAGAAGAAGACATGACAAAAAAAATTTTATAGCTAAAGGCATGAAGCTTCAAACTGAATTTTAATTTGTGGTCAATAGGCGGAGAAGGCATAACAAAAGTGTTTTTTTATGCCCAAAGAGATAAATAGTATCCGCTACTAAATTTTGATCCTTAGCGGAATTTCTGTTTCCGATTTGTGGAAGAAGTGTTTTTTCGCCCTACATACAAAAAAAACTTAACCTACATGTCGGAACTATAGATATGACTGTGCTGATGAACTTTTTAGTAGCATTTACAACAATAAAACCTAATTGGTTAACTTCCATGTTAATGAGTTACTTCAAATTAGTTACATAAGTTAATAAACTCAACATATTATTGTCGAGCTTAAGTACCGTTTTCAAAGTACTTTGTAGACCTAAATGTGAAATATATTACAAGTTAATATGCAATAGCGAAGCATTGCCGGGCCCACTAGTTTAACAATAAAAAAATTAGGTGTTAAACCAATCTACTGAACCACATAGTTAACCCCGCGTCTCAGTAGTCTGTTGACATAAATGTAACGACTACTAAAATATTAAATATTTGATTGTTTGTTTCTGTCTCAATCACGTCTAAACGGCTGAAACAATGAAATTTGGAATGCATTTTTGATCTTTGATCTAATGGACGGATCTGGCGTGGCAAAACTTTTTTTTAAGCTTGAGGGATATAGCTTAATACACAGAGATCAATCGGTCATTCATATGAATATGCGGTTTGCGATCAATATTCGTCTCTTGATGTCCAGGCTGACATTATCAAATTTGTTTATGGCGGAGCCGAGGTGGACAAAATCGTCTACCACTTCAAACTTATAGTTGTCAACGTTCACGCAGCGTCCCAAACGCGTAAACTATTAGTTCGTCGGAACAAATAAATTGGTTTTGTCCTCATTTATCATCAGACCCGCATCTGCCGACTGTTTCTTAATACTCGAAAGGCTGCAGTAACATTCCGCAGTCCTCGACTGCATACTCGAGCAACATATGGCATTTGTTAAAGATTGTGCCAGTCCGCATCATCTCCATAATGATGTTAAAGATATCGCATGACAGACTATCGCTTTGTCAGCAGCCTCGCTCTGTTAGATTTGAGCCTATTTTCACTAAAGACTTAGTGTCATTCAGTGTCATCCCACAAAGTCGTATCAGCTTTGCAGGGATACCAAACTCAGCCAAAGCATATAATTGTTTCTGTCGTATCGGACTGTCGAATGCAGTTTTGTAGTCGATAAACAGATGGTAGGTGTCAATCTGCATTTCTTATGTCTTCTCCAGGTTTTAAAGTTGTTTGAATATTCGGTCGGTCGAGGATTTACCAGATCTAAAGCCACACTGATAAGGTCCAATCAGGTTCGCTAAAATGGACTTTAGTCTTTCATATAACACACTAGACAGGTTGATCCCGCGAAAGTTGGTGCACACACTTGGATCGCCTTTCTTAAGCACAGGACATAGAACACTCAGATTCCAATCATCGGTCACGCACTTCCTGAGCCAAATCGTGTTTATGAGCTGGTGCATACACATGGGCAGCTAATCGCCGCCGGATTTCTAAAGCTCTGCCGATAGTCCATCGGCTCCCGCAGCTTTATTGTTTTTAAGCCGTTCAATTGCCGGGCTGATCTCGTTTTGATTCGGTGGTGGACAGTCTACTCCATAGTCGATGATTGGTGTGGTTTCGTCACTTATGCTGCCTTCAGGAACGAGTAACACACAACACACTCTGAGTGTCTGTGACCAGATTTCCGTCTCATTCCTTTCATATGGGAATTCCTGGACCAAAACCTATGCATTTTACCTTTTAGTAGAACTTTCGGGTTTCACCTCTATTCCTGCAATTTTCGATATCCATGCTCGAATTTCTTTCAAATAAGCTTTTTCCGCCTGAAGAGGCGTGTCATCTCCCTCCTCTTCTCATTATAACGCTCCGTCACCGCACGCGTGGACATTGGCTGTAGTTTTGCCCTGTATCCAGCATTCTTTTCTTCAGACATTTCGTGACATTCCTTATCCTTCCAGGGCTTGTCTGAGGGTGGTTTTTCATAACCTAGTACGGTCATTCCTACAGTGGTCATAGAATTCGCAACATGCTACCGTTGGGTGTCGGAAACATCAGAATTAGGGGGGTTGGTTCGAAGTAATTGAGAGAGTTGGTTGGAGTAGGCAACTAGGTGGTGATCCGCGTCAATATTTGCACCTCGCATCACACGCACTTCCATAACACTTGAGACGTGCCTTCCATCAATTACCACGTGTCAATCTAGTTTCTTGTATATTGATCATGGGATATCCAGGTTGCCTTGTGGAAATCATTGTTTTTTCTTTTCGGGTTTTCATAATAATTGGTTATGTTTAAGGAGAGTGGCTTATTAGGCCAACGCTCCCAATCCTAGTTTCTTGGGGCTGCCAAACCCACTATGAGAGCCGTTGAGTTGACCATCAGTTACCTAGTTCCTTACACGCATTGGTGGTAGCATGTCATTTAGGTTACTCAATATAGTGCCTCATCGCATTTGCTACCACTGAACGGATGTTCAATGGCATTGCTCGGGATACGAGACCCCTCTGACGTTGTGAGCTGCTTGGGGACCTTTACAGAAAGATTCTGGCTATTCACAGGCATAAACATTATGACAATTTCCAAATTTTTTGTTTAGCATACTAACCTTGTCTTAGAAAATGGAACGACAAACGGTACGAAAGAAAAAACACTACTGCTTGAATTGTTTATTCTGCGATATCTTGTGATTAATATCTGAGAAACACCAAAAATATTTTCTGCATGTTCATCAATTAAATACGTAGGTAAATTGCTAATATTGATTTGACATTTACAAATCAACCTTCTAGACCAATCTCTGTATATCAGCAATTGACATAGCTAAATATTCTAATCATATACAAAGTATGTACAATGTACATACTAATTCGTACATGGACATTTTCAGTGGAAATGAATAATTCACTCCAATATTTGTAATCTTGATGGCAAGCATACTATTACCTGATTTCGTAATCTCTAGAGGGATGTAACATGTTGCAGAACTAACTTCACGCAAATTACAGCACAAAGAAAAAAACCGTTAGCATGCATTCCCCAACTAAATCGTTTCGAAAGCATCTACAGTCAAGCGAATATATTACAGGATGCCGCAAGTAGATATGCGTGTTGAAATCATGCATAATAACCACGAAAAACAACAAGAAATCACATGAAATTTTAATATTTTCAACGTTTTTTTCTTCCCAAAGAAATACACATTTTGAAATCTTCCATTGAATAGATAGAGAAACATTGAAACGCCAAGAGCGGGTGGCTGCAAACGTGTGTTGCTTTGAGTGCCGGCTGTTGGCTTAACTTACAACATTTGGTAAAACCTATTTTACATTTCTTTTAATATGAAATGACATAATGGTTTCTATAGACCTCAGTGCCAAATTGCACCTTTTCTCGTAAGGGCCAGCGGTGGCGATGGCTTAACCTTTGTTATTGAAGTTTTAAAATATCATATTCAGATGTTGCTAGGTACGCGTGTTCCACTTATCTCAAGTTTGGTTGCTGCTACTTGTAGGTTAATTTGTTATATTATTGCCCTTTTGGTAGTTAGTTATTTTTCTACATTTAGAATGGAAACGGATTTTATGTAGAACATAATTTGTACAAGATTTCAATTATTCATGTGCAGCGTGTTGATGCCATGATTATATTCAATTTGATATGGAATAAGTTTTTATTGGTTGAATATTTAAGTAGCGCATAAAGTGAACTGGTACTGAGCATGATACGAGTAAAAAATAGGATTATTCATGACACGAAACTTGCATATTAAGCCAAGGTGACGAAATGGTTCTAGGACTGTTAGGACTCTTGGTAGAGTAAGTGTTTCTACATGATATAATGCAATCTGCAGCGGTACACACGACTGAAAAATCATGAACGTAGATTTTAAATCACTGCACACCAGAGACTATAGGCAGATTACTTAACCAAAACATAACAAAAAATTTAATTAATTGTATTTTGATATTTTTCGATCCTTATTCGAAATATTAAAACCAGCAATGGCGTCATCGATACTTCGCAATTGCATATTAATCACAAATATATATTTCACATTTCTTACTGTCCTATATAAACGCTAATTTATATATTTGTAGGTCTACAAAGTACTAACTTATGTAATTTTAAGTAACTTCTTAACATGGAAGTTAACCAAGGAAGTTATAATGCCGGCATGTAGATCAACTTTGTATGTATGTAGGGCGACAAAACCCTTCTATCAATAATCGGAAACAGACATTCCGCTAAAGTTCAAAATTAAATTTTTATCTGTAGTAGCAGGAACCGTCTGTATGCTTACGTGTAAAAAACACTTTTGGCATGCCTTCTCAGCCTATTGGCCGCAAATGAAAATTTGGTTCAAAGATACATGCCGAGTACTATACATATATTTTATGTACCAAACTTTAAGACGAAACGAAACGTTGATTCTCCCTTCTCAAAGAAGGCCTGCAGCAATGTTCTTAAAAGAATGGAGAAACATGTGCTCGGGATATTTCAGAAAGGAAGGAGAAGGCCTGTTTTTAGGCATGTGAAAACAGGGCCTTGAAGACATGACGTATTCATGTCTAAGAAGGCCGCTAGGTTCTTCTCTAGGCACGGTACGCGCTTGATTTAGATAAATATTATTCAAAACAGTAATTATGGTCAATCCATAGTATTGCGTATTTGCTACTCAGATGATTGATTATGTGCACCATAAACTTGACAAAGTGCACCATAAGATTGGTGATCAGAGCGGGCATTTTGAAATTAAATTTCCACGATTTGTAAGCGTTGTTCTTGTGTTAGTCTTTGTATGGTAATTTGCCATAGTATGCTAAAAGAAAGTATTTGACGCACCCCTTCTGGTACCTCCCATACAAATTCCCGAATTCACCCTCATAGTCCTACATACATATCATTTTTTGTAAGTACAATTAATTCAGTCAAATTTGGCGAAACTTGTACGGTTATGAAAATTTGAATCAGGAATGAATATGGATTTTATCGGATCACCCCTTCTTTAACCTCCCATACAAAATTACCTTTTTTTGAAAAATTAATATTTCTCCCATAATTTCCAAACGGACACTTGGGGGGTAATGAAAATTGGTCAATTAATTTATCTTGTGATAGGAAGCAAAACCTTACAAAACATAACTATTTGACGCACCCCTTCTGGTACCTCCCATACAAAATACCGAACATACCCCCATAGTTTTAAATACATATAATTTTGTAAGTACAGTGAATACAGTCGAATTTTGCGTAAGTTGTACAGTTATGATAATTTGAATCAGGAATGAATATGGATTATACCGGATCACCCTCTGGTACCTCCCATACAAAATGACTTTGTTTGGAAAATTAATATTTCTACCATAATTTCTAAACCGGCACTTGGAGTATAATCAAATTTGGTAATTAATTATCTTGTAATAGGAATTGTTATTGGGTGATTGTATTTATCAGTCAGTTTACCTGACTGAAATTTCTGTTCTGGTTTGTATATATCAAATCTCATCTTCATAACTCTGATAGTTCATATGTATCAGAGCTCTGTAGCCTCTTTAATTTTCAAGTTGTATGTGCGGTGCCACGCCCCTTTATCCAATCACAGCCAAGTTTAGCCAGCGACAATCAACAGGTCATCAGTACCACTTTGTAAAAGTTTCGTATCAATTGGTCAATTAGAAAAGCAGTCAGAGCGAAAGGGGCATGACAATGGCGGCTTGCCCCTATGTCACACCCACCGATCCGAACCCTCCAATTTTTTTTTTGTTGGTGTTCGGATTTTGTTGCCAAATGCATCCTTACAAATTTTTAAGGCGATTGGTAAAACCGCCCACCAGATATTGCGTTTTCACGTGGGCCACGCCCACTTGATATTTTAAAAATTCAGGTAGCCTATTTACCACCGACCACACATCTACAATCTGTGAAAATTTCAAAAGATCGGTTCAGCTGTTCTCGAGCCTATAAGGTACAAACAAAATGCAAAAAATTTAACAAATAAACAATCACAAACTACTTTTTGAATACTGCTGCGTGATACTACAGCCTTCTCCTTTATTGGGGCTTAGTGGTCAACGAGAGTGTTCAGTAGAATTTTGAATTTTTAAAATAATATTTAAAGGCCATTCTGGGGTGGACAAAAACATAATCTCACTCGTGTTGTCTTCAGCAACTAAAATTTTTTAGAAGAGCTCTTTGGATATTTACTTTTCGCTCCGTATATATGTAAAATCATTGTGCAGACAGATGCCAAAACAGAAAAAAAACAATTTAAGTGTAGGAATGGGATCTACCTTGTAAGTACAAACACATGAGCTGTGGTCATAAAACCAAGGAAATGCTATAATATTTTTGCCTGACCACTAAAATCATTTCTTCTTCATCCTTACTGAACAAACACCAATTCATTGAAAATCAATCAGTCAGAGAATGAAACATCTGCTTTTATCGCACACATTCAACCAATAGTGTAATGCATAATCGGTGGCAAATAACTTCTCATCACTCACAGCACATCAAATCGTAAAAAAAATTGCCGTATAATAATCTCGTGGGATATTTAGTGGACTTACGCACGCAACCCTTTGTGGACCCAACAGTAGTACGGCGAACGAAATAATATCATAAATAAGCCAAAGTTAATGAAAAGAAAATGCCCTTATCATTCTATACGAGTATTTATGATAGTTCATTCTCTGTGGTCTTTGTTTTGTATTGTACAATGTGCCTGTATTTATTTTTTGCTGTTGGTAGTAATGCAATTGACCCTCTTCGAATTGAGCATAAAACCTTGCATTAACTGTCCTCAGCTCTGTGGGGGTGGGTGCCTGAAGTGTATGTGTATCCTTGCTGTCACTACTGTTCAATCACAAGCTATGTGTTGTTTTTAAATTAAACATTAAATGGGCAATAAAATATTTCACATAGTCACGCTAACATTAAGGAGGCTTTCAAGTATGTTATACTGCGACAGCCTTATACGTTATACAGTATATATCAAACGTACCACAGTAGTACTTGATTTAGGAATTTGACAGTGAGTTTTTTTTTCATATTTGTCGGATTTACAAAGACGTGATTTAAACAGTAAGTTACCATCGATTAAAATCTTGTCATAGGTTTATTTTTCGGTTTGGCCGTTTTACCCTTTTAAAGTGTTTATATATTTGACACCCAGAATTACGATTTGTAATTATTGTTACTACTTCATTTAATTCCTTCTCTTCGTATTTGGCAAGAGCAACTGATATTGATCCATCAATTGCCGCACGTACAATAGTTCGTCACACAAAGTTTGGATAACAACTTCTTTGCCTGGCCAATCCAAAGCCCCTTCCTACGCCATAGATATTTGTCGAAACAGGGCTCTGTCATTAAATCGCTTGCTTAACGCATTGTAGCAGCGAACAGTGTTATTTTGTTTTCAAAACTTGGATGACAAAGTCATAATTTTGTAAATAATAGAGATAGAAAGCATTTATTAAAGAACCGTTGGTGAACAAATTGAGCCATACAATTTTTTTTTTAAAGCGATAAAAATTTTAATTTTGTTTTTATTTTTTTATATTCGACCTTTTTTACAAATTGATAATATTTTCAAATAATCAAGCTCGAGGTCATGTTTTTCCAAATATTATATTATTTTTATTCGATATTTCGATCCTCTTCGAGGATCATCTTCAGGAATCCTGTAACACATTAATGATACGATACACTGTAACATACATACTAACAATTTTAACTTACAAAATATAAGTACATAAAACATAAAAGATGAGCAGCTATGGGCAGGGAGCTCTCTGGGAGCTTCAAGAGCGTAAGAATTCGTATTGATACGAAGAAGTTACAACAAAAAACAACAACATAGGCAACATTAACGTGAGAGCCACACATGTATTCTCACACCCATTGAACGAAAACAAACAAATGCATTCAGTCTCGCTAGAGCATTCGCCCGACGCGGTTGTGTCGACGCTTGTTGTTAGCACGGCAATAAAAGGAATGCATTTTTTCAGAAAAATCAATTGTAATATGTTAATGTGCGTTGCCACGCGCACGGCAGTTATATTAATTAACTATTTCCTGGATTTTTATGTCATAATTTTGTTTATAGTTATGAAAAAACTAAATAACAATTTTCTTCTCTACAGTGAGAGAGAGAATAGAGTAACTCACCAATACAAACTCATATTGTGTTTGTATTGGGCTGCTGTTTACTGAAATAAAACATTGAAGCACAAACACATGCAAGGCTTTCAAAGTAGTGGTGCCCATAGCTGAAGATGAGCGATAGATCATCGTCACCGTCACCGTTGAGATGTTCTCTAACACTAAATTAATATTCATTTCTTGTTTCTTGTTTGTTTTTTCTAATGAGATGCTTGTAACTACTCGCTGTCTGATCCACATCGCTTTTGTAATTCATGCATGTGTTAGTGTTGAAAATGTGGAGCATTTCTAATGTTAGTCTCTTGTTATAATTGCTCTCACATTGCAGAACAGTTACCCTCTCCAAGTCTGGTTGATGGTTTGTTGTGGCACAGTGCGTCGAAAGCGCTGTTTTTTGAGTCAGTTTATTTGATCTTAGTTTTATGTCGCTTCTGTGTCCAGCTATTCTCGATTTTAGTTTGTTTTTTGTTGTACCAATATACGACATATTGCAGCTTGCTGTACCGATGCCGTTGCAATTAATTTTGTAAATAACGTTGGATTTGTCGTCGGATGTTGTCTTTGATTTCAGTTGTGAAAATAGTTTTTGCAGATTGTTGTTAGATTTTGGCGCAATTTTATAGACAGTATTGTCAATGCATCCAGCTTTGTCAAAATTTTCGGACAGATGTGGGACGTATACTACAGATTTAAAAATTACGGGCTGTTTTTCCGTTTTATGTTGACCTTTTTTTCGTTCCTTATAAGTCTCTCAATAGTTTTCTTTGGAAAACTATTTTGGCGTAAAATGTTTTTTATTTTAGTTAAATTGTCATAGTGAAATTCAGCGTCACTTATATTAAGGACCCTCTTTACAAAGTTTGTCGCTGTGTTGTAAATTATATTTTTTGGATGTCTTGAATGATAATTCACAAGTCTGCCCGAAGCGGTTGGTTTTTGGTACCAATCTGTCAATATTTTGTTGTCTTTCCTTACCAGCACGATATCTAAATATGGTAATCTTCCATTTTGTTCTCGTTCTATTGTAAATTTTATGTGGGTGTTGAAACTATTGAAAATCGTCAATGTATTGTTTATTGCACTTGTTTTCATAATCCCAAAAAGGTCGTCCACATACTTGGTCAACAACTTAGGTCTAATATCACAGTTGTTATTGCATTGTTCCAATTGTTCCAAATTTTAGCTATAACTTAATTTGGGAAGTTAATTTATTATCCAAATTATTTTTTTGAACGTATATTAAAAATATTGATACCATTATCGCCCCGGTGTGTGTGAGCTTCACATTGATTGCTTGAAGCTTTTAACACTTAAGGTTGTGATAATGAGTGGAGAAGGCACAGCAAACGGCACTGGTGATGAAGGTTTGGCAACCATCGAAATATCTATCTGCCCTGCCAGCTGTCAACATAATCCATTTCACACAACTCTTGTAAAATAAATTCTATTAGCAATAATAGAAAAGATCTTGAACCGAACAATGAAACCAAACGCATTATTTAAATATACAGATCAACAATACAAAACAAGAGAAAAAAAATATAAAAAAACTAGCTTTCCCGGCTCGCGTTGCTTCACCCGATCTTCTTAAGAATTAATTTAAGCTGTACAGGCCAACTGAAAAGGAGCGAACACCCCCTAAAAGCACGAATTTAAAAATATACTTTCTATCGCACAACTAAAATGGACTGGTACCCCCCTCTAATTCTATAGAAAACATGCCCATATACGATTAAAGCTTTATCCGTTTGGTCTGGGTGATGGTACCAGTTTTTTTTCCTTTTCGGCCTTTTTATCCCTAAATGTTCGAATTTCTAAAATCCCCATCTGGCGGCTTTCTTATTCTAAAGAGAGCAATTCTATATACATTTTCGTAACTCTAATTTAGGCATTTGATCTGGGCTATAGTACCCGTTTTATCCCTTTTTCGGTAATTTTACACCTAAAGAAAGAACTTCGAATAATTACACCATATATCACAACTAAAATGTTCACATTAATTTATGAGACTATACCTTTAGTCTTATATTACATCATTAGCAGTTTGGTCTGGGCGACAGTAACATTTGTAACCCTTTTTAGTTTTTTTTATGCAGCATTTTTGCGATTGTAGCATTAGTCGATTGATCGGTGATGCTGTAAGTTTTGTCCCTTATTGGTAGTTTTTATCGCTAAAAGTATGAATTTCCAAAAATCTATTCTCGGCTGACGTTTACTCGAAAAGAGGAACAACCACCACAAATCTCATTATCCTATATACAGCCTTTTCAGCAAATCACTTAGTCAAGCCATTTTTCATAATATAAACAACATAACAATTTTTCCAAAAGGGGTGTGGCACCGCCCTGTTCCCAGCGAGACGTTATCCCCCATGTACTATGTATATATGTAGAAAATCTCACCTTCATACCTTACATGGCTCATAAAATATGACGGATTGAAATTTTGGTTTGTGTGGGCGGTGCCACGCCCCTTTGTTTAATTGTGTTTTCATGTAGCCTATGATAGAGGCCAAATGAATAGTACTACACAGTGAACATTTTATTGCAATCGGTTTATTTATTTTGCCGATATAGCGATTTTTTCAAAAGGGGCGTGGCGCCGCCCATTTCCCCGCAAAAAGCAATATTTCTTCTACCAATAACATATGTAGCAATTATCATCTTCATACCCCTTATGGTTCGTGAGATATGGCCGATTCTAAATTCGGTATGTGTGGGCGGTGCCACGCCCCTTTGTTTAATTATTTTTTCATGTAGCCTATGATTGAGGCCCTATGGACATTACGCCACTGTGAAAATTTCATTGTTATCGGTTTATTTATTTGGCCAAAATAATAATTTTTTAAAAAAAGGAGTGGCACCGCCCACTTTTCTAAAAAGCATAATTGCTCTTGTACGACCAACATATGTACCAAATCTTGACTTCGAAATTATAATAGTTTAAAAGATACAGCCATTTCAAAATTCGAGTTGTATGAGGCGGTGCCACGCCCATTTTACCTCCTTGCTGTCCAAATTTCCAAAAATCCGTTCTTAGTGCGCGCCTACGTCATAAAAGGAACCTACATTCTAAATTTCACGGTTCTAGCTTTAGCCGTTTGGGCTGGGGAGTGATCAGTCAGTCACCCAAGCCTTTTATATATATAGATTGAAAAACAGTTTTAAAAAATATAAAAAAAGCTTCAAAAAATAAAAATTTCATTGCAATTTCGCAAGAGGTATGTCATAGTTGGAATAAAATTGTTCAGCGGTTGCAGTTTTGGGCAAAGTTTCTCCTGTGTTTCTTAAAGTAGAGGGTTCATGTAACAGGCGAAAGTTTATATGAGCGCCGAACAATAAGGACATCAAAAGTTCTCGTCTACAAAATA
The DNA here is from genome assembly GCA_964034835.1 of Muscina levida. Taxonomy (NCBI): domain Eukaryota; kingdom Metazoa; phylum Arthropoda; class Insecta; order Diptera; family Muscidae; genus Muscina; species Muscina levida. The sequence continues at coordinate 49,051,061 of OZ035881.1, read as the reverse complement.
TTTTCATTTATTTTTAATAAAATCAAAGACTGATAAATTCATGTAACACTGAATAAAAAAAATACCTTTATTTCAAATGCTAGGTAATTTGTTTTTATTATTAAGAAGAAATTAGTATATTTTAATATAACCAAAAAAATTTTAAAATATATATATTGTCGTCAAAATTTTGAAAAAAAAAATTGCGCAGCGTTTTCCGAAAAATACTCGTCTCTTAATTTGAGCCATGTCTGTCTGTCTGTCCTGCTGGAACTCACAATAACTTTCGAAAGACGCAACCAATTGTTTTGAAACTTTGCATATACTTACATACTTACGGTATTGGAAATGGGCTACATAGCCACGCCCTTCTGGTACCTCCCATACAAAAGTACCATTCCTCCCACTTTAGAAAGTGAATAGTAATATTAATACACCCAACGCGATTGTGCTCAAATTCTGTATTTTGTTAAGCTGTAACAAGATAAAGTTTTTGAGAGAAAATTGGAAGTCTAGCCACAACTTTTCTGGTACCTACCATACAAATGTACCACTCCGCTCACTTCAGAAATCGAGTAATAAAATCAATATACCCAACGCGATAGTGTCCAAATTATGTATTTTGTTAAGCAATTTTTTTTTACTGAGGGTGATTGTATGTGTAAGTCGGATTATCCAAATCACTGATACATTTCATATTTTTCCTAATAGAAATCAAATTTTGCAAAAAAATAAAAATTAACACTACTGAACATTTCTTAAATCGTTATTTGATTATGGAATTTATTGATTTGGCAAGTGAAACATTCAGATATCTTCGGCGCTCGCGAGGTGCATTGGACTTGTATAAAAGGTGGTAAAGATTGTGGAGTTTACTACAGCTTTCCGCATCCATCCATTAGGATGTTAAGAAGATCGAATTACAGACTATCGCCCTGTCCGAAGCCTCGTTTTGTAAAAATCTTCACGGAAGACTTCGAGTCATTCAGTGGCATCTTCCAAAATTGTTTCAGCTTTGCAGAGATACCAAACTAGGCCATGGCATCTAAAAGTTTTTGTCGTACGTGGGACAAATGATTAAGATAGAATCTTGAGCTTTGAGGTAAAAAGGGGATTGTGGGGAAAAATATCCTCCATTCTCATGTTGATCAAATTTTATCTCTCTTATCTCTCTCTTGTATCAAATTTTATCTCTCTAGCTCAAAAATTATGTTTCGCCACGCCCACTCCGCCCACTGGTTCAAAATTAAAATTTCGTCCGCATATTCATATTCGTGTTGCCGAGTACTATCTGTGTATCAAATTTTATCACCTTAGCTCAAAAAAAGTTTTGCCACGCCCACTCCGCCCATAAGGTCAAAAATTTAAAAAATTTATAGCCTACGGCAATTTCCATATAGTACGCTAACTATCTTCCAAATTTCATTGAAGTCGGTTCAGCCGTTTAGGGGTGATTGAGCAACAAACATACAAACAAACAAACAGACATTCACATTTATAATATTAATAGGATAGGATAGAATGATGAATCATTGATGATGTACCATAGTGCATCAATTTGTCACAAACTTGAGTTCATGGAGTTCGAAACGCGTCATCATAGTGCGTGACATTGAATTGACCCTTAATATCAACAATAAAACACTTTTCTGATCGTTTAGGCAAATTTGATGTATCATTTGTTACACAAAAAAAAATAGTTTAGTCTTACTAGAAACTATAAGGCGTATTATTGTGGCAACAAGTCTTAGTTAGAAATACGGTTTATGTTAATTTTATACTCAAGTTAAATTCATTTTGTAATTCTCGGATTTATGTTCTCATGTACGAATTTTCATTTTGTTATGGAATTCTGATGCATAATGAGGATTTCTGATTGAATATAGGCTGCCTTGCTCGATGAGAATATAATTCTGCTAGAAACTTCTTTCAACTGATGGTGTGGTGTTACTTTTATGACAGTTAAGCAGAAACTGACTGATTTGAATCAAACAATACTTTTGAATACCTGTGAATTGCCTATAGTGCTGGCCTCGCGAGGCTATGCAGTGCATATCACTGATATAAACCATTCAAAACCCCATTTAAATACAACAAATGTTTCCGAGTTTGGAGAAGTATGCCTCACTTTGGCAATTTTTTATAAAAATTACCGAACTTTGTGCCAGTTCCATTTAAGAACCTAAAGTCAGAAATTTTAATTTTATAATGTGTTTTCAAAATTTAAATTTAGAAGGAGTTAAATAATGTTTGGAATGTATTCTACTTTAGCTTTATATTAAATATGCAACATCACCATGGTCATCATTATATTTCCAATTTTCTGAATCATCTTGTTATATCGGTCACATAATCGAAACGTAATACAAGCACAACGAATTTAAGGATACATTTAATTGCTTCTGGGAGAGAGAAAAACAACAAAATATGTACCTAAATTACAAACAAAACGACCAATAGTATATTAAAAACCCCAATTCAAGATGACCAGCTGTCCTTCCCATCCCCTCCAAAGAAAAAAAATGTGTCCCAGTTCAATTTGTGGTAGTAACAACGTTGCAGTAACATAAATGGCAGTGAGTGGTATCAACAACAAGATGAAATAAAATAAATGTCATGAAGCAACTCATTGACAAGCACATAAGCACACTGGTTTTATGACCAACAGATATGACCAAAATATATGATTACCATGTATCGATTTTACCAATACATACTCACATGCTCACAATACCCAGGACCTCTTACAAATTTACGTGGATGTGTGCTTGTTAGTATGCGACGGTTTCATGTGTGTGAGTTCATCTTGGCATTACCATCACCACAAACAAAAGTCGTAAATAGGCATTTACTTATGTGTAATTTTGTCAATTTTTCCATCTTCTCAATATTTGACCATTTATACTTTTGCTATTTTACACTCGGCGAAAAATTTAAGTAAGAGTGAAGTACCAAAAGACAAACAAAATGTCCTTTAATAAGTAACTTCTAAGACGGATCAAAGTGAGCATACTCTTGACACAAGTGACTGTAGGCAAACTTAAAGCTGAATGTGCTAAGTTAAAAACATTTCTGATTAATCGATTACTTACCCATTGCATCGGTTAATAAATGGTTAAGTTGTTCAAATTTTACTATTCATTTCGTATTTTTGCTCTCCTGAAAAAAAGGGTTTTTGAGATAAGCGGTTATCTGCGAATCCACAAATATATCAGTCAAATTGACACTTCTTTACTACTTTAGAACCATTTTGGTTCTAAAATTAAATTGGAAGTTCAGCCACGCCCATTCTGATACCTACTGTACAGATGTACCTTTCCGTTTACTTTTAAAATCGAGAAATAATATCAATACGCCAGTGAGAAGTGAAACTTTCTCACTTGTTTTTATTGAAAATTAGTTTAACATTGTGAACTGTTCACCTTATATGGGACGGCCACGCCCACTATTCCGATCACTTGTAGTTGTAACTAGTACTGCACAAATTAGTAGAACAGAAACTCACACAATGTGTTTAAACTGACTTTTCTCTATTATTCACTCTAATAGTAATACATTTATGTGATGATCACTATCACCGTGTCTAGGAAGTGTTACGCTCACTTTAAATACCAGAAATATACTCACCTAAGTCTTTCATTCCGTAAAGGAATTATTCTGTCCCCATAACAGGATAAAGTTTTGGAAAAAAACAAATGTACCTTTCCGCTCACTATAGAGATGGAGTAATAATATGAATAAATCCAACGTGAGAGTACCCAAATTCTTTATTTATTAAAGCTTTAACAGGATAAAGTTTTTGAGGAAAAAATTTGGGGTCTAGCCACGCCCCATCTGGTACCTCCTATACCCATCTGGTACCGCCCACTTCAGAAATCTATTAATATTATAAATAGACCTAGACCATTTAATCTTGGTTTGGCAAATTGAGGGATTTTGTATCTCCGTGTAAATAGCACCAGTTCTGTTTTACTCGGGTTTGCACCCAGTCCACAGTCATGACACCATTTTAAAAGAAGTTTCAGCGCAGATTCCAGTAGCTCGGAGAGTAGTTTCGGATCTTTGCCGGTGACTATTAGTGCCAAGTCTTCCGCATATGCGACGGTTGTGCAGTCCGTTTGTTCCATCTTCCTCAGGAGAGTGTTAATGTTGAGGTTCCGTAGTAGTGGAGAGAGTACTCTTCCTTGTGGAGTACCACGAACAGCCACCTTGGAAGTATTTGACAAGCCCAGACTGGATCCAATGCGCCTTAATTTTAGTAGTTTATCAACTAAGGCGATGACCACTGGGTTAATCTCCAGTTGTTCCATTGAGTCAATTACAGATTCAGGTTTGACATTATTAAAAGCTCCCTTAATGTCCAGGAAGGCAGCGAGAGTGTATTCCTTGTTGTTCAGGGATCTTTCAATGAGGCTTGTTATCGAATGTAAAGCAGTTTTCGTGGATTTGCCCTTCGTGTAGGCATGCTGAGCCCTGGAAAGATCCTCCGGTCTAAGAGATGATCTGATATATACATCAATTATTCTCTCCATAGTTTTAAGTAAGAAGGAAATCCTTGTCTAAAATCCGTGACTGCTGCAAAAGGGCAATCAGCCTAAATTGGGGAATTAGCCCCAAGCACCTAAACTGAACCTAAAAACCCCAAAATATGCTTTTATATGCATAAACCCCCAAAACATGTCTGTAAGTCCGTAATATGCATTTGCATATGCAAGTATGCATTGCATACTTTTGTTGGCCCTGATCATTATCATTATAGTAGGACCTATCCGGGATGTTCCTTATAAAACCCGGATCGAATAGAGGTTCAGGTATGGTGTAATCCGTGTGGTAGATCACATTGATTAGGTTCAGAATTTTGGCATGTCCATAGTTTCTGTGCATCCATGCTTTTGTGGCGTCTGAACTCATTGCCGTATTCGCCGCTATTTTCCTCGCCTCAATGTCCGGGGTTAACCAGTTTAGGATCGCGAACAGTGCCCTAGTTTTTTTTTTCATTTTTCATACATATTTTTCGCACTGAAGGCAACACTTGTTTATTTTTTTTAAAGAAGCTATATTATTGTATTATTTAATCATACAAAGGCTGTATATTTTTAAGTATATGTTTTCGGTTATAAATTATCGGAATGTTATTTTTGTGTTTATACCAAGGATCCATTCCGTCGTCATGAATTTCAGTGAGCTCTATCTAGAGTTGCGTTGCCTTGCGTTTCATCCATCACTCATGGGGTAGTTTGCTGAAACCATTAGGATACTATTTTAAGGACGTTAGGAAAGTTGTGGAAAAGTGAGGAGGCTGAAGCAATGCGTACATCTTTTGCGTACTAACTTTTCAAATATGACAAGCGGCATTTTAGATAGCATTGCGAAGAAAAACTTTACGTTAAAACAATGGGCGGTGGCACTTTTTAAGTCAACACAAAGTTGGACCTTAGAAACCTAAGTTCCCAAATAAAAATTTCTCACACATAAAGCACGTAGCCAAGTTTATCCTTATCCTTCTTAAAATCTAAAAAAAATTCAATAGCGGAAATCATGAATATGTGAGTAAAATTAGTGTGAAGGCGCATACATAATATTTATTATACATTAAAAGTTTAAGTACAACATTGAATTCAGTACGACTGAAAATTATAGAGTTGTTAGTCAACAAATCTCATGTAATTTTTTTACAGTACAGCAATTAAACAATGGTTTGAATTTTTTAGTGTAATTAACGATTTAATTTTCAACTATTTTTCATGGAATTTAATTTAAATGAAATTTATTTAGTGAATAAAAAAATTTATTGTGCATTTTTTATCAGTTTTAAAGGCATTTTTTTGAGTGTTTTTCGTGATTATCTGATGCGCATATTTTTATTTTTTCCGGGCATATTTGTGTTGGCCCTGATAATGATAATGCCCTGAACTTTGGGGAGGATGTCATCCTAATTTTCACGGACGGTTCAAAATCAAAGGAAAGAGCGGGCTGTGGAATCTTTTCGGAAGAGTTGAATCTGAGTTTATCAATCAGGCTACCAGACCATTGTAGCATAGTTCAGGCCGAAATAGCGGCCATTCAAATAGCCGTAGAAAAATTCAGTACCTTGGGATATTGGACGGCAATATTCATATTCTTACTGATAGTAAAGCGGCTATCAGATCCCTAGAGAACGTGTACACCACTTCGAGAAATGTTCGTGAATGCCGGTCGTCTCTTGAGGAGATAGCGAGACATTCGACGGTTACCTTAACATGGGTTCCAGGACATGGGGACATATATGGAAACCAAATGGCCGATACGTTGGCAAAGGCCGCTATAACCGTGAACACGGGCGAAGTTTACGGTCTTATTGGGATCCCTCTCACAAGGGGGAAACAGCTCATTGCGGGGAAACTGAACCTCATTGCTGAAAAGAGATGCGCAAGAACCCACCTGCACGACGACCAAACAAATTTGGCCTACAATGGATGCACAGAGGACACGATTTGTGTTGAACTTGTCCAGAGTCCACCTGAGGAACATCATAGCTGTAAAAACTGGTCACTGGCCGGTTGGCAAACACGCTAAGAGGCTGAAACTACCCTACAACGATTTTTGTAGAAGCTGCAATGATGAGGAAGAAGAGGAGACCACGGAACATCTTCTATGTCAGTGCCCTGCTTTTGGTGACCTGAGATACGAAAATCTTGGTCATCGGACACTTCTAGACAATACCTGTCTTTCCGTAGGCGATTTGCGGAATATCCATGCCTTCATCAAAGCAACGAAATGGCTTGACAGCGACGTTGGCCGAATAGAATAGGAACATTTGGAGCGAAAATCTTAAAATGGTTTCACAACGGGACTCATACTAGGACCCAAGTGAGCTGTGTTCAACGTGGCTGCCGAATTAACCTAACCTAACCTATTAATAGACCTAACGCGATCATGCCTAAATTCTGTATTTAGTAAAGTTCAAGTAGGAAAAAGTTTTGAGAAAGAAATCTGGAAGTTTAGACACGCCCCTTCTGGTACCTCCCAGACAAATTTACCACTTCGCCTACTTTAGAGATGGAGTAAAAATATCAATGCACCTAACTCCATCGTGCCCAAATTCTGTATTTAGTAAAGGTATAACATGATAAAGTTTTGGAGAAATAATCTGGAAGTCCCTTCTGGTACCTCCCATACAAATGTACTACTCCGCCCTCCAAAATCGAGTAATAATATTAGTATAATAGAAAATTTTGTGTTGTACTGAGGGTGATGGTATAAGTAAGTCGAGTTGTCCGACTGAAACTTTCTTACTAGTTTCTTTAAAATTTGTCAACCTGTGTTAAACTATTAATGTGTGCGTTGTATAAAATACAATTATTCTTTCGCGTAATCGGCAATTTTTTTATTCATGAATCCTTCGATGCATATTGAATTAATGACCATAAAAACTTTTATTTTTCTCGAGTGTCTCGACAACATCAATAGCAGCCATCTCAATAACATCTCATTGATCCAGGTGGGACATGTGTCTTTTCCCTACAACTTGGGTCATAAAAATCAAAATTGTATGTAACTTATGCGTGTGTACGTACAAAACGTTTCGAAAACAAACTACTGCCCCCCTCACTCCATTCATTGACATTTCCCTTTTATCCATCTCAGAAATGTTTATAACTTTTTTCCTCTTTAGCTGGTGTCCCTTTGTTGGCGCCCATTACGTGTGATAAAGCAACTTTTCTTTTTGGGCCGTTCAAACAACAGGTCGATAGCTGGAATCATAAAATTTCGTATTTGGACATCATGAAAATCTCATTGTTAATGTTTAATAATAAATAGGATATCATTCAATTTCATTTCGTCGCAAATGTTATTTTACGAATGCAAGAAATGTGGTCATCTTCAGGATTTTAATAATGCTGGGGGAGTTGTTTTAATGCTATGATTCAGTGTTTCAGAATACATGAAGAGTTTGGTCGTCAGTAGCAGTCAGTCCCCTTAGCGCTAGGAGCTTTGATTATCCTCGTAGTGGAACAATTTATTGGTTTTTGTTTGGTATGACAAACATGATGAGTCATAAAAGGTTACGTGAAAAATATTGCATTCGTGTCCGTGTCCAAGGTTGATTGAATGTTAGTAACCCATTAGTTTTGAGGGTTATTGCTTGGGGTGATAAATGGTTATGTCGAGTATTAATGTGGTGCTCATACAAGGTGCTTAAGCTGAGGATCTATGAGATTTAAGTGCAAATAAAACGTTAGTAGGTAGTAAACTTTATGGTTGATATTTTGTATCCAGATGAGTCTTGGGAATTATAAGGTATGTATAAAGTATTGTCGAATTTAGGGTGACTTTTATAAATAATACACCATTCTACTGGAGCTATATGTACAATAACTGTTAAATGACATGAAATGCGTTAACAGTTTCGTGTTTTAAATCTGTAGTTAAATGCAAAGAGGAACAGTTTACTTGAATTTTCACTTTGATAATAGTGCCCACCTCCCATTGAATCCTCCATAAACAAATATTATATCTCCAAATAATACTAGTTAAATGTGAAAAATCTCCTGTTATTATCAAAAAGGTATTAACTTATGCATTTTTATAAGATTATACTTTTACTAGCATTCCCGGCTCGCGTTGCTCACCCGTACTTATAACGAAACACACAAACACCCCATTTATGTGATTTTAGCTTTATTCCATTGGTCTGAGTTATTGTACCGCTTTATCCTACCAGTTTTATCCCTCTTACGGTATTTTTACAACTAAAGAACGAATTTCGAAAAATTACTTTAAACCACACAACCAAAATATACAATTAAATTTTTTAGTTTCATCACTTTTCGGTCTTTTTACCCATGAAAAGTAAGAATTCGTTGTTATTGTAACATTTTTATCCCTTTTTCGATTTGTTTACCCGTTTTTATAGTGAGCAGTCCCAACATTACATATGTAGGAAATCTTATCTTCATACCTTACATGGATCGTAATATATAACTTATTGAAATATTAGTTTGTATGGGCGGTGCCACGCCCCTTTTTCTTATTATATACCTATTATATATACCCTATGGACAGTGCTACACAGTGAAAATTTCATTGTAATCGGTTCATTTATTGCGCCCAGATAACGATTTTTTCAAAAGGGGCGTGGCACCACCCATTTTCCAGCGAGACGTAATCCTCTGTGTATCAGTACCATATGAAGCAAATCTCACCTTCATACCTCTAATGGCTCTTGAGATATGACCGATTGAAATTTCAGTTTGTGTGGGCGGTGCCACGTCCTTTTGTTTTTACGTTGTCATGTAGACTATGATAGAGACCCTATGAACAGTATCACACAAAAAAAGTATAATTGTAATCGGTCCATTTATTTGGCCAATATAACTATTTTAAAAAGGGGGCGTTTCAGCGCCCTCTTTCCACAAACAAATTATTTTTTTTATACGTCCGATATACGTACCAAATCTTGACTTCGTACCTATAATGGTTTAAAAGATACAGCCATTTTAAAATTCCTGTTGTATGAGGGGGTGCCACGCCCATTTTAACCTCTTTCAGTCCGAATTTCCAAAAATCCCTTCTTAGTGCGCGCCTACGTCGTAAAAGAAACCTACATTCTAAATTTCACGGTTCTAGCTTTAGCCATTTGGGCTGGGGAGTGATCAGTCAGTCACCCAAGCCTTTTATATATATAGATTACTGTACACATTGTATCGTAAGATACGGAACTCACGGTCAACACCGAGTATGATTAGAGTTTGTTTATTTTTACATTCGTCCTAAATCCCCATAGATATTGTAGAATGTGGATTTTACAAAATATTTGTTTAAATTAAATTCTAATTAAAATGGACCACACGCCTTCATGGTTTGATAAGTCTTTTTGTACATAGAATACAAAGTTTGAACAACAATATTTAATGGGGGACAACAAAAGCCCCATTCTTATCTATAAAAAGCTATGTACTCAAAACAATTTTGTATTTTTCAGAAGAATGAGAAAGATATTAAAAAAAATATGATTCCTCTTAAATTCGGTTCAGATCAGTTAAATATTGAGTAAAAATAATTATTTTTTAAGAGTCATGCGATTGACCATATGACAACTTGCAGAACGTATAATGCTATTTTGACATTAGCCACACAATCATCATCATTACCCGTGGCTTCTCCTCCATTATAAATGTACCACAGTATGCACTGTAGACTACGATATACTCGATTAACCGTAAATTTTCTGTAATATTTTTAGTGATTGAGCACACGAATTTTCGGGTTGTGGAAACCAAAAGGAACGTTTGGTGCTGAAACTATATATATGTTTTTTAAACTTTCTCATCAGCACCCTTTGCTGTGACTTATCCACCAACATCACAAAGCTGGTGGCGTGCAATAAAGCCATAGGTAATAAAGCCATATTTCTAATTCGATTGGCAAATAAGACCATATGGCTTTATCACCACAGAAGGTGTGAAATAAAGCCATTATGGTGTTATTTCATGTTTGAAAATTTTTTAAATAAAATTTGTTTTTTTTAATCCCTTGTCTAGCTGTATTACCAGACTCGCCGGTGAGTCTAATTTTCTTTTGGAATTTTTCATGGGCCATGTGCATTTTTTTTTTATTTTCTTAAAGGATTAGGAGTCCCTACCGGCATTCAAAGTTTGTAATTTTACCGTCACCCTTAGGAATAGGCAGGATAACTCGAGTAAACCTTAACAGATGAAAATTTTTCAGTATTAATATTTTACCCAAATTTTGTATTTAGTAAAGCTATAACAGGATGCTTTGAAAAACAAAAATTAAGTCTAGCCCCTTCTGGTACCTCCCAAACAAATGTACCTTTCCGCCCACTTAAAAAAAAAACGAGAAATAATATCAATACACCCATCGCCATCGTGTCCAAATCTGTATTTAGTAAAGCCCACTTTAGAAATCGAGAAATAATATGAATACACGCGTTATGATAATTTGAATCAGGAATGAATATGGATTATACCGGATCACCCTCTGGTACCTCCCATACAAAATGACCTTGTTTGGAAAATTAATATTTCTCCCATAATTTCTAAACCGGCACTTGGAGGATAATCAAATTTCGTAATTAATTATCTTGTAATAGGAATTATTATTGGGTGATGGTATTTATCAGTCAGTTTACCTGACTGAAATTTCTGTACTGGTTTTTTTATATTTTAATATTAATTGGAGAAAACTTAATTAAAATTTTATAATTAAGGTATCGGTATTAATATGTTTTTATATTTAATTTTATATTTTAACTAAATTTACAATTTCTAAAAACCGAACAAACCCGGTTATCCCGGTATTTGAAATCAGAATTTTTTTGAAAAAGTTATTTTTCGAAAAAACCAGAAATTTTTTTTATATATAATTGGTGATACAATTTATTAATTTTATAAAAAACTTTATATAAAATAATTGATATCCCATCCAAATATGTAAAATAAACGATGCCGGCTTTCCTGTCATTGCCACCATCTCCATTCAGACGCTATTTGCGAAATGACTGCAAAATGTCAAATCAAAAACAAATTGTCATAACTGTAATAGAGTTGCGAGATTGTAAAATTTTTTCGTATGGCTTTTCGAATTTATGCCAAATAAATTGAGTTTGGGACCAGTGTGTATTCCACTGATTTTATAAACAAATATTAATGATTTATTTACTTGTCTTTATTTTTCTTAAAAATTTTTTTTGGTGTTTCTACCTTTAACCCTGATACCTCTGCAATCCCCTCTTTACAACTGTGTATACACGTGTGTTGCTTTTACTTTTCCAAATGTTACATATAAAATATCTATACCATTGCAAATTACAATTTCAACCACTTGTTAAGCCTTTATCCCACTCTGAATAAGAAGTTATAGCAAATTCTTTCCTGAGGGTGTAAATACCCAAGAAATGTCAAATTAATTCCTATTTATTGTTAATAAGAAACCTACAAAAAAATCACCCCACAGCGAAGTGACTTTTGACCGAAACTATCCTTATTTTTACGCTATGGCTATCGCAAGTGAAAATCTTCGAATGATATACTTTTATCGAAATTCGAAGACATAAATTCCACACAAATAGAAATAAAACGGGTTGTTACCGTTGCAAGATAACACCAACTGAGAAATACGACAGAATTAAATAGGTGGATGGTCTGCATGGAAGCGGAAACGGCCATTGTCACAGCACAAAATTATTGTGATGGCGCATTTAAGATGAACGGATGTACAATTTTGATAATATTGTATTTGTGGATAAGAAAAAAGTAGGCCTTTCCAAAAGGGAATGGGAGTCACACTTTCATATTTCGCAAACTATAATGGTTTGTAAACAAACTACCAGAGAACTGTAATAGAATACGTTTATAAGAATATTATAATCGTACTTGAAACAAGAATCCAACAACTACCAATCCGGTAGTGACCAAACATCCTTAACAACAGGATGATGAGCTGTTATTCTCCTCAAGTTTTTGTCTTCGCAATAGTCTTTATTCGCCGCATTTATTGTTGGTTTTTAAGTTTCTTATACACTTTATGATCTTAGAGTTCTTACCGAAAACCAATCTGTGCTCGTCCTATCTCCTTAAGATTTGTGAAAAGGGTTTCTTCACTTCACTTTTCTACCGCTGTTTCCCCTGTGCTCGAAGGGCTTTTTAGTGTTTATTGCTACAGATTAGTTTGTTTATTGTAATCCTTGATATAAATTAAAAGTACGAAAAGCCAAAAACATTACCAAAGTGTCTATATAATTCGCACAAGTCCAATGAAAAAAGGGTTGATAAAAAAACAAGCAAACGCTAAAACGAAAGAAGCAATTGAAGTGGTTGTAATTCTTAGGTGTAAATCATGCTGGTGAAGAAACGACGGGCGACGATGCCTTTCGACTAGGGCCCCTTTATTCTAATTGTTCAATGGAATCAGATTAAAAACTACTGTCGTATGTACATGGGTGCCTGAAAGGTTCAATTTAATACAAAATAGACATACATACAAAGAGTTGTTGTAAAAGTATTTTTGTATTCAGTAGGAAAAACGTGCCTTGACACCCGTCAGAGCACGGCTTACAGGCACGTCGGCTCAGAGTGAGCGGTACCCTGCCAGGAGGAGAAAACTGCGTCGTGGTGCGCTGGGCTTGCAAACCGCCACTGATGATTGAACTATTGCTATGAAAAAAAGTAAGAAAAGAATAATTAAGGACCATGATTTGAGGATATGCACCTGGAATGTTAGAACACTGTATAGACCAGGTGCCTCCATTCAACTGGCGGAAGTCCTCGAAGAATACAAGGCTGACATACCCGCATTACAGGAAATCCGGTGGACGGGACACGGGTGCTCGCACATGAAGACGTGCGACATCTACTATAGTGGCCATGCGGACAATCACGAGTTTGGATGTGGATTTGTGGTTGGCAAGAGGCTGCGATACCTACTCTCAAGGTTCAACCCTGTGTGTGAACGTATAGCCACCATAAGAGTCAAAATATAGTTTTTCCGAGAAGACGAGTTCTACGTTGAGCAATGGCATCAGACTGATTGATTTCTCTGCGGCAAGAAATATGGTAGTTGGCAGCACTAGATTTGACCATAAAAATATTCATAAGGCAGCATGGTTATCTCCAGATCAATTAAAGAAGAATCAGATAGGTCACGTGGTAGGCGATGGAAGGCACGCATCGATTGTTCTGGACAAACGAGTGATCAGGAGTGCGAACATTGACTACGAACACTACCTTACCACAGTTAAGGTACGCACTAAGCTAAGAATGGCGAAAAACGTACGTACCCAGACACAACGAAAGCTGGACATCGATAAACTGCGGGCCACTGAGGTAGCGGATGCCTACTTCAACCACCTAACTCACCTACTGCGGAATGATCCAACTCCTGATGATATAACCTCGCAGTGGCAATATATAGCCGGCTCTATAGAACGGACTGCGAGAAGCGTACTTGGGTACTCAAAGCCGTCTCAAGAAAATACTTGGTACGATGATGAATGTCGCAATGACACAAGAGAGATCGGCGCAGGGAAAAGGGACGAGAGGCAACTCGACTTTTGAAACGGAAAAAGAAGGAGCTGCAGAATAGACAGGATGAGTGCACAGAGTTGCTCCGAAGTAGAGGGTAAGCCCAAAAATTATCTTGCTAGGACAGCGATGGTCAGCTAGTGACCCAATTAACGTTCTGAAGATATGGAGAGATCATTTCTGAAATTTAATAGATACCAAAACCACTTCAGAAAACCTTGTTCCAATTCATGACGATGGTATTTTCAGTCCACCTCATAGCCAGAGCAAGTTTCCAAGCTATATCCCGCCTTAAAACCAACAAAGCGGCTGGAGCTGATGGTCTCCCTGCTGAATTGTTTACGACAGGCGGGGAGGAGCTGATTAGGAGCAAGCATCAGCTCATTGAGAACATCTGGCTAGTGGAGAGCATGCCCCGGGATTGGCGTCTTAGTCTGTAATGTCCCATATACATGAAAAGAGATTGTAGTGAATGTAAGAACTACAGTGCAATAAGCCTATTACCAATTACGTACAAGGTCCTTTCGAGCATATTGTGAGATCGTCTAAAGACAATTGTAGAACAACTAATTGGAGCATATCAGTGCGGCATTAGACCTGGTAAATCTACGACGGATCAAATATTCACCTAACGACAAGTCCTAGAAAAAATGCATGAAAAGCAAATCGACACCTACCACCACTTTGTCGACTACAAAGCTGCCTTCGACTTTCCGATAAGGAAGATGCTATTTGAGGTCATGTCTCAGTTTGGTATTTCTGCAAAGCTGAATTGACTTTGCAGATGTACCTTGGAAAACACCAAATCCTCGGTTAAGATTCGAAAAGATCAGTCTGAACCATTCAACACGAAAAGAGGTCTCAGGTAGGGTGATAGCTCGTCCTGTACAATATTTAATATAGTTACGGAGAAAGTGATGAGAAAGACTGGTGTCAACACCAGTTGTCTCACCACTAGAAAAGGAGTCAGCAAAAATGGGTTTAGCGGTCAAGGAGAACAAAACAAAAATAATGATTTCGACGAACAAAGAGTCCTCTCGATGGGGACGCACCGCACCGTTGTCGCTGACAATTATTGATTTGAGGTAGTATATGAATTTACCTACCTCGGATCTTCCATCAACAAGAAAAATAATGTCAGCTACGAAATTAGAATAGTTCTAGCCAATATATGTTTTTAGGGACTTCGGCAGCACCTTAGTAACACCACCTTATCTCGAAATACGCTGAAACAGCTGCACCAGGTGTTAATTTTAACCGTTCTGTTGTATGCTTCCGATTTGTGGGTGCTTACGACAACGGACTTGGGAGTATTCGAGAGAAAAGTACCCCGAAAAAAAGGACCTAATTGTGTCGACGGCGAATTTCGCCATCGGATGAACCATGAGCTGTATGAGCTTAACCACAACATCGACGTAGCTAAAATAGTCAGAATCCAACGACTACAATGGCTGGGACATGTTGCCAAGATGGATGTAAATGCTTTAGCGAGATAGGTGTTTGAACGCGAACCTGAAGATCAGAAGGACCAAGTGGTTGCGACGTACCGCCATCTGGTAGGACTAACTGGAGATCGCACGTAGAAGACCGAAGCGTGTGGAATAATATATAATACTTTAGGCCTCAAATTTTTGAACCTCGTACGAAAGACTTAATGGGCCACTTAAGTAAGTAAGAACAAAAATTGTATGAAGGGCTCATACTAATTCAAAAAAACTAATGATGCAATTCGATTCCTCGTGTCTAAATCAGATAGAATCCTCGACTCCGGTTGTGTAATTTTTTTGGACTACCACTGTGTAATTAATATACATATTTGTGTATCTACATATTGACTTCTTGCACTGAACTGTTATGTTTAAATTCATATCATAGTTTACAATGCGGCCCTTCTCACATATTTGGAATACTGCCCTGCGTGCGAATCAACATTGTCAGCGTTACTTATGTGATTTCCCCCAAAGGCATACAGAGAATACGTTTTCTTTTTCGGGACTTTTTGTGGTAATTACCAAAAATAGTTTAGTTTATGAAGGTAACTTTGTCTATACGTTCCTTTTGTGGTAACTAAAATTTATAAAAGCCTTCACTCGTATTTCAGCTATGTATGTAGTTTTCAAACTTAATCGACTATAAGATAAGATTCTTAAAAGAATTGTAATTTACTACAATAAGTCTGCCAATACACATTTACAATAAAAATGAAAGCACATTTTTTGGTTTTCTTGTAGCAACCCCCCTGTTATGGCAACATATTTTCAATATGTCACCAGAGGGAAAGAAATAAGCATTCATTCATCTACTCCCTCTTGCTTCTAACAAAAACACAAAATTCTAAATTCCGCTAAAATTCTACAAATTTACAGGTTTATATGTATTAAAATTTACCTGTCTTTCCTTAAGTGAACCATGTTTGCTTGTCTGATTTGAAATCACCTTTAGAAGTTGGTAGCAATCTCCTTCCATTCGTGTTAGATCTCCTCCTTTGCTACGTTGAATTTTTGGAAAATTATGTTTTAGTTCTGCAAGGAAAGAAATTCTTATATTGAATTGAAATGCTGCGTTTGACCCTACAGTTGGCATTATATACATACCTGTAAAATAACTGACAACTTTATACAACATATGAAAACTCGGCATATGTTAATTGTGATTAAAAATGGATTTCTCTGTGCCCTGAGGTCATTATTATAAAATGTAATGCAAACGGAATGTCAAACACAATAAAACAAATTTATGTAGTACCCCCATTGTATGCCATAGCGTATTGTCATTTCCACTTCCACTATTTTCAATATCCTTCTAGCTTCATAAAGCCTTCTGCACCGGTATTTGTTTATGGAACAAACAGAAAAAATTTATAGAAATTTTGTTTTGTGCGCTTCTTTAGTTTGTGGCATTCTCCATTTAACCATTTTTGTTTTTTTTTTTTTGTTAGTGGCATGATGACTTTATGAGTGTTTGTGTGTCGGCGTGTGTTGTGTTTCATTTGTTATTTGAATGCAGCATCAGTTGGAAATTGATTCAATTTAGAATATTGCTATCAAATTTACTACAATACAAATGCAAATTGTTTTCACTTTAGTGAGCGTATGTGCCGAATTGACGCTAGTGGGTGTATTAGTTTCAAACGGAGATGAATATATCGGTCGGTGGGTATGTGTGTTTGTGAATCAACTCAATATTGCAATTCTAAATAAAGTTAAGGTTTTTAAATTGGGCACACAATATAAAACGTTGCTATTTAGTTTAAAATATTAGCCATTTCAGAATGAATTTTTAATTTTTGATAAAAACAGCAGTATTTCATTAAATTTGGATAATTGTATTGTGTATGTTTCTGAGCTGGACGCTGCTAAAATAATCTGTCTTACATATCTTAAAAATAGTAATTTCAAATGCACCGCCATGTTCAATCCCACAACATTTTTTTATACCACCGTGTTAAGCTGAACAAGCAATAATCACCTAAAACCGAGGCACGTCTGCTCAGAGTGAGCGGTACCCTGGTCAGCGTCTGACGCAGAGTGGGCGGCTGTAATAAAATCCTGGCAGGAGGAGAAAACTGCGACGTGGTGCGCTGGGCTTGCAACCCGCCACCACGTATAAACTATTGCAATGAAAAGAAGTAAGAAAAGAATAAAATGGACCCCCCAAAATGTTGACGACCACCGCAAACGAATTAAGGACCATGATTTAAGGATATGCACCTGGAATGTTAGAACACTGTATAGACCAGGTGCCTCCATCCAACTGGCGGAAGTCCTCGAAGAATACAAGGCTGACATAACCGCTTTACAGGAAATCCGGTGGACGGGACACGGGTGCTCGCGCATGAAGATGTGCGACATCTACTATAGTGGCCATGCGGACAAGCACGAGTTTGGATGTGGATTTGTGGTTGGCAAGAGACTGCGACACCTAGTCTCAAGGCTCAACCCGGTGTGCGAACGTATAGCCACCATAAGAGTCAAAACAAAGTTTTTCCACATAACACTTATATGTGCCCATGCTCCGACAGAAGAGAAAAGCGATGAGGACAAAGACGTGTTCTACGAGAGCCTAGAAAATGAATATGACCGTAGCCCGAGCCATAACATTAAAATTGTACTAGGCGATTTTAATGATAAAATAGGCAGGGAAACCGCATTTGAGCCTACCATCGGAAAATTCAGTCTACACACCGAAACGTCGAACAATGGCATCAGACTGATTGATTTCTCTGCGGCAAGAAATATGGTAGTTAGCAGCACTAGATTTGACCATAAAAATATTCATAAGGCAACATGGTTATCTCCAGATCAATTGACGAGGAATCAGATTGATCATGTGTTAGTCGATGGAAGGCACGCATCGAGTGTTCTGGACGTACGAGTGATTAGCGGTGCGAACATTGACTCCGATCACTTCCTTACCGCAGTTAAGGTACGCACAAGGCTAAGCATGGCGAAAAACGTACGTAACCAGGCACAACGAAAGCTGGACATCGGTAAACTGCGGACCACAGAGGTAGCAAACGTCTACTCCAACCACCTAACTCAACTGCTGCGGAATGCTCCAACCCCTGACAATATAACCTCGCAGTGGCAAAATATAGCCGACTACTTAGAACGGGCTGCGAGAAGCGTACTTGGGTACTCAAAGCGGTCTCAAGAAGATGCCTGGTACGATGATGAATGTCGCAATGCCACGACAGAGACGGTTGCTGCATACAGGGCGAAACTGCAGCCAATGTAGGCTTGCCAGATTGAAAATTGTAAAATTCTTGACATTCACCAAAAAGTGTTATTGAAATTGACAACATATGTAGAATTTTTATTTTATATTTCTGGACATATTGTAATTTTGTATGGGATTACCGAAAGAGTCTTTTACGCACAAAAATCTCTAAAGAATTCATAGTTTCTAATGGGTTGGATGGAACACTTTAGTTTCTTAAGTTTCACCTAATAATGCAAAATATTAAAAGTCAACTTTTTTAACGTCTTGAGGAGTTTTTATTTGAATTTGTTGAAAATATATAAATTTTCAGGTAATTGCCATATTTGTATACGAGGTACCAGCAGGGGCAGTACAAAGAATCAGATTTTTATTTACAGGATAACGTGGAATAAACTTTTTATTTGGGTGTTTTTGGTCAAATGTTATGGGAGATAATACAGAGAGAGTGACAAACGTTTAAATTTCCCAACATTTTTTTTAAACTGACCAAATTTAAGCATTCTCCAATTGTCGGTTTGGATTTAATGTATGAAATATCAATTTTCCAAAAATAGGTCATTTTTATTGGGAGTTATCAGGGGTCGGCCGATATAGTCCATATTCATTCCGGGGTCCAATTTTTATTACATGTTAAAATTCAGTGTACTCACAAAATGATATGTATGGGAGGTACCAAAAGGAATGTGGCAAAACGTTTCGATATTCTGAGGGTTTGTCTACTATTACCCCTTACCTAAGGTTGAGGGTATAAAAAATATAGTGGGAAGACTGATGTTGATCTTTTTATTTTGAGATTTAGTGTTATTGATAAATTTAATACTTCGAAGCATAAAATGAGAAAAATTACGATTTGACATTCCGTCGCTGACCTGACATTGATTCTCTACGGCTTTCTAAAACCATTAAGAATTTTCTCTACAAAAACAACACGGCGGCAATCTTTAGCCGATTAATATAAAATTTGGGTTTATAAAACCGGAGCTTCTGCTTGAAATTGTCTGTTTAATGTTGTCAAATTACACAGTGCAACAGTGAAATAATACATATCTTGACAGTATAGGTGCGATTCTACCATCGACGGGTAATAAAACCCTTTACTCAGTTTGGCGAGATAGGTGACCAATTTTTTTTTTATGGACCTCAAAAGATTCTCAATATCAATGAGTCCCTCGAAAAAAGGTGTCCTCAGTTTTTGTCCAACAGCTAACTCACACTTCGTGATAGCGCTAAACTATATTCGGCAATAATGTAGCTGTTAGTTATGCGCACTAACCTTATTAACTAATTATGTCACAAATGTTGGTTATTCCTGCTCTTTTGCCAAAAAAAAAAAAATTGAAGAAAAATTTATTATTTTTTCACTTTTTTAAACATTACTTTGAGGGAGTCGAAATTTTTCACTAACAATGTTCGCCAAAATTATAGCCATGGTAAAGTTAAAGAACTTTCGTGAACATATCATTACAATCTGAACGTGTCTAGGCAACCTAAATAGCTCATAAAGTCCACTATGATACCGGTTTTTCGTACCATTACGCACGTGTAAGCCAGTTACGTGGTTGAATATCAACCGATTTTAAGTCTCTCAGCGGATTTTGAAAGAAGACACTGCGGCCTTTCCAACGATATATATAGTTATATTGACTGCTTGTCATATATGTCTGTTTTTTGCATCGAAATTTCAAACTTTTGTGATTAATTTACTATTTTTTAAGTTTGAAGAAGTTTGTAGCCACTATTTTATAAGGACACCCTAATTTTCACTATTTTATACACGCTTTCACGAGTTAAACGCATACTTGTTTGTAAAGATCGGTTAACAAATAGTTAAGTTATTCATATATTGACGCCTATATTGTCAACTTCTTGTATTTTACAAAAAGTTTTCATTTGTTGCATAGTGTTATTAGTTTTCAATAGGCAGGCGAAAATAAGTGATGATAGATTTTTGAACGAATACACTAACGAAAACTTTTCACAATAATATTTATATGAACCGCTCATTTCATTAAAAAAAAATTGTATGCGTTATTTTTCGGTTGGTCTATAAAATCTTGACAAAACTAATTTTTTCTTGATTCTTGACGAGCATTAAAAATTCTTGTAAATCAAGAAAAATCAAGATCGTCTGCAACCCTAAGCCAATGGCAACACGAGCTGTTCGTGAACGGCACAGGGAGAAGAGACGACAGGCAACTCGTCTTTTTAGAAGAAAAAAGATGGAGCTGAAGAAGAGGCAGGATGAGTGCACTGAGTTGCTCCGAAGTAGAGGGGAAGCCCGAAAATTCTACAAGAGAGTTAAAGCGAGAATGCGTGGAACAGGGATGCCCTCCTGCAAGGACAGCGATGGTCAGCTAGTGACGGACCCGCATAACGTTCTGAAGATATGGAGAGATCACTTTAGAAATTTACTGGATACTGACACCACTCCAGAAGACCCCGCTCCAATCCATGACGATGGTATTAACTGTCCACCTCCGAGCCAGAGCGAGATACGTATGGCCATCTCCCGCCTTAAAAACAACAAAGCTGCTGGAGCCGATGCACATAGAAGTATTTTGATGATCTGGGCGGCCAAAACCCAAATCTCAAGTTTAATATATATCCGTTAAATTGATTGGGAAATGTAGTGGACACTCCATGTAACGAAAAACCACAATTACAAGTTACTTTAATTGCGAGAAACCCAAAAAAACTAAAGTTCAAACCCAATGTAGGGGAAATAAATAGTTGTCGTAGGGAAAAAAAGGATTTTTTGAAATAAACGTAGGGAATTTTCCAAAAATTCTCTGGCATCACTGCTTCCAAACAAAATCGCACAGGCGCATTGTTGTAAAGGACATTTTTTGTTATCGCTCCCAAATTATCATTTTTTTGCATATTATTTCATATTACTTCTTAGTTAACGGATCATAAGAAAAAAATAAGAAAGTTGCTGCTATTTTTGAATGACGTTATTAGCGAGAATGTGAAAAAAATCACATATTTTGATTTTTTTAGGTATGAACTTTAATTAACGGTTTTTGGCCATCCGCGATTTTTCGCGGCAAAACTTTTCTGAACTTGTTAAATAAGGCAAAAAAGTGTTCATATCAGTCACAAGACTTGCGGGATCTAACAGGATACCTAAACAAAAATCTCCAAAAAAAATCATTATTATTTTGGTCCTTACTTGCCGACCATTTAAAAAATTTGTAGGCAAAAATATTAAAGAAATATATAATATTTGAAAAATACCATGCCAATAGATTCTGAATCCATCGCTTTTTTGCACTTGGAAAAAATTAAACATTAAACATTAACTGTCCACCTCCGAGCCAGAGCGAGATACGTATGGCCATCTCCCGCCTTAAAAACAACAAAGCTGCTGGAGCCGATGCACATAGAAGTATTTTGATGATCTGGGCGGCCAAAACCCAAATCTCAAGTTTAATATATATCCGTTAAATTGATTGGGAAATGTAGTGGACACTCCATGTAACGAAAAACCACAATTACAAGTTACTTTAATTGCGAGAAACCCAAAAAAACTAAAGTTCAAACCCAATGATTGATTTTACGATTTTACGAAAGTGTTAAGTTTTTCTTAATTTTAAAGTGTTTAATTTTTTCCAAGTGCAAAAAAGCGATGGATTCAGAATCTATTGGCATGGTATTTTTCAAATATTATATATTTCTTTAATATTTTTGCCTACAAATTTTTTAAATGGTCGGCAAGTAAGGACCAAAATAATAATGATTTTTTTTGGAGATTTTTGTTTAGGTATCCTGTTAGATCCCGCAAGTCTTGTGACTGATATGAACACTTTTTTGCCTTATTTAACAAGTTCAGAAAAGTTTTGCCGCGAAAAATCGCGGATGGCCAAAAACCGTTAATTAAAGTTCATACCTAAAAAAATCAAAATATGTGATTTTTTTCACATTCTCGCTAATAACGTCATTCAAAAATAGCAGCAACTTTCTTATTTTTTTCTTATGATCCGTTAACTAAGAAGTAATATGAAATAATATGCAAAAAAATGATAATTTGGGAGCGATAACAAAAAATGTCCTTTACAACAATGCGCCTGTGCGATTTTGTTTGGAAGCAGTGATGCCAGAGAATTTTTGGAAAATTCCCTACGTTTATTTCAAAAAATCCTTTTTTTCCCTACGACAACTATTTATTTCCCCTACATTTTTCCCTACACTACAAATGTTTAAAACTTGATGAAAATCTCTATAAATAACTATATTTTATTAACTTAACAAATTGAACTAAGCACCTCATAGCTTATTTTATTCCTTTTCTTAGTTTTAACATCAGTCGCATCTGTCAGCATCTGCATTGGCGTGCGGCATACTTAGTAGGATTTTTATTAGTTTGGAAAGGTTTGGAAATAATAAATTATCGTACTTTTCCACATCCAACTTAGACAACGATATTTGCTCATCTTTAGAAAAGTTATATTTCATCGTTAACCACTCCTGTGTAAGATGGTCAATATTAATGGAAATTTTTGGCTCAAAAACTTAAATTGGAAAACACTGTTACCGCCTCCGCCAATGGCTGATACGGGGTTAAAAAATTCCATTTTCTTTAAATTCGAGCCAGAAAAACCTGGTAGGCCTCTGACGGAGGAAAGGTTTTTAACAGCTCTTCACATTCAGTACCGACGTATATATTTTCAATTGGCAAAGTAATATGAGGTGATCGTACAGCGCAATTAAACTTTAACACCGATTTTTTTTATAAAGTTTTGACCCAGCTTTAAAAATATTTTTGAAGTAATTTAATACATATTTTTAAAAAGCAAATAAGCTTGTTACACTTATTTTGTATATCGGCTAATATTAATTCTGCTCCTTTTAATTTATCTTGGCTGGATGCAAATTTAAATTCTCTGTAGTCGCTTATGTATAAATATTAAATTGTATATGTAATCTTTTATTAAAATGTGTATAGTTTCTTTGCATATAGCTCGGTTTTCATGCTTTACAAGAAAATTAAAAAAAATCCCTACATTTTACGGGAATATAAAAAATCTGTCCGTTTCTCCCCACACAAGATTTTTTTGGCAAAAATCCCTACAAGTAGGGATTTTTCCCTACTTCTGGCATCACTGTTTGGAAGCCTTTGCTACTGAAGTATTTGTCATTACATTGTTTTTGTTATCACATAACAACTACACAACTATACGTAAAATTGTATCCTTGGCACCCAATAACACCTACACTACATAAAGTACTGATACAAGTATCGGAAATAATAAAAATGCGTTACTGCCTATAGGACAACTGTCTGAAGAGGCAGCAGAGGCTCGAAACAAACATTTTTGAGCTTGCGGGCAGGATTTTGCAAAAAAATTCTCCAGAGATTCGTGCAATCAGGACATCCTAAATAGGCTTCCCTTGAGCTCAGATCTACTTCTTAGTGCACCAACAACTAAAATAAAACAAAGTTTTCTTAATTTCTGCCAGAAACTATAGAGATGTTGCTTTCAGCTCAACCGAATCTAGCAGCTGAAAGTGATGTGAACGACGAAATTATCGATGAAGGCGAATAAAAAAGAAATATCGAAATATTATATTTTAAATGTCCAATATATGAAAATATAACTGTTTTTACTATAAAAATAAACTGTTGATGTTTCAAACGTTACTCTCAGCTTAATTAACAATTAAAATATTTTTGGCCGCCCAGATCATCAAAATACTTCTATGTGCGATGGTCTACCTGCGGAATTGTTTAAGGCTGGCGGGGAGGAGCTGATTAGAAGCATGCATCAACTCATGGAGAACATCTGGCAAGAGGAGAGCATGCCCGGGGTTTAAAGTCTCAGTCTGTTATGTCCCATATACAAGAAAGGAGATCGTAGTGAATGTAAGAACCACCGTGAAATAAGCCTATTACCAATTGCGTACAAGGTCCTTTCAAGCGTATTGTGTGAACGCTTAAAGCCAATTGTAGAAAAACTAATTGGACCATATCAGTGCGGCTTTAGACCTGGCAAATCTACGACGGATCAAATATTCACCTTACGACAAATCCTGGAAAAAACCCATGAAAAGCAGATCGACACCTACCACCTCTTTGTCGACTACAAAGCTGCCTTCGACTCTCCGATAAGGAATAGGCTTTATGAGGCCATGTCTGAGTTTGGTATTCCTGCAAAGCTGATTCGACTTTGCAAATGTACCTTAGACAACACCAAATCCTCGGTTAAGATTGGTAAGGATCAGTCTGAACCATTCAACACGGAAAGAGGTATCAGCAGGGCGATAGCCTGTCCTGTACACTATTTATATATATAAAAATGGTGGCAAAAATGTATAGTAATTCATCAATTGAGAACGGCTTGGCTGATTTTGCTCAAACTTTTTTTCAGTTGTTCGTTATTGGCAGGAGCAGGTTTATGTGAAAGAAAATTTTGGGAAAATCTTTCGGAAAAGTCGGAAAATTGGAAAAATCGAAAATTGCATCGAATATTGGAATTTTGTGTTTAATTGTTACAGAATGGCTTTCCGAATAAAAAAATGGAAAATTTTTGTTGAAAAATGAGGAAAATTCCGGAAAAATTCAAAAAGTTTGAATTTTGTTGTTCGACGAAATTTTGCATATTATCGTATGATTTGATAATTTTGGACAGTGAACAATTTTGGATAATTTCTCCGAAATGACTTTCCGAATGGAAACATAGAAAAATTCTCGGTGGAAAACTCGGAAAATTCCGGAAAAACTCGAAAAATTTGGATTTTTTCAGAAACATTTTGCATTGCGAATATTGGAATTTTGTGTTTAATTGTTACAGAATGGCTTTTCGAATAGAAAAATGGAAAATTTTTGTTGAAAAATGCGGAAAATTTCAAAAAGTTTGAATTTTGTTGTTCGACGAAATTTTGCATATTATCGTATGATTTGATAATATTGGACGATGTAACAGTAAACAATTTTGGATAATTACTCCGAAATGACTTTCCGAATGGAAACATAGAAAAATTCTCGGTGGAAAACTCGAAAAATTTGGATTTTTTCAAAAACATTTTGCATTGCAAATTGAGTTATTGTATAACTTTTTGTGTGCAATTGTTCCGTAATGGCTTTTCGGTTGAAAAAATAGAATTTTGGTTGGAAAATTATAGAAAAATTCCAAAAATTTGAATTTTGGATAATTTTGAATGATGTAAATGTGAAAATTTCGGACAATCATTGCGAAATGACTTTTCGAATGGAAAAATAGAAAAATTCTTGGTGGAAAACTCGGAAAATTTTGAATGATTCAACGAAATTTTTCATTTTATCGCTTGATTTGATGATTTTAGACGACGTAAAGGTGGAAAATTTGTTGTGCTGCTTGGAAAAAATCGGTTTATTGTGAAATCTATATGTATAAAAACGGTGTAAATAGTGTGTAGTAATTCATCAAGAGAGAACCGTTGGCCCATTTTGCTCAATTTTTATTCAATTGTTCGTAATTGGTATGAGGGATAATTTTGGGAAAATTCTTCAAAAAAGTCGGGAAATTAGAAAAATCGAAAACTGTTTTTTTGTATGGAATTTTGTGTGCAGTTGTTACGGAATGGCCTTTGGAATGGAAAAATAGAAAATTCTTTGGGAAAAAATCGGAAAATTTCGGAAAAGTCCAAAAAAAAATTTTTTTTATTGACAAAATTTTGCAATTTTCGGATGATTTGATGGTTTTGAACGATGTCTAGGTGGAAAATTTCGGTTAAATGTTGGTTGGTAACGAGAAATATAATATTTAAATAAAAAAATCCGTCGAACCCGACGGGATTTGCGGCAATCTGCTGTCGACATTGGGAATGCCAGCGTCAAATCGTTCGATTCAAGATGCATTCGATCGCGAACTTTAACAGGAGCAAAAATCTATAATCTAGATGAGCTGACCGGAAGAGTTCGAACAAATGTGCCGAGTACAAGAACGTGTACGATTCACGTTAAAACTGGAGGCATTTACTTTCTCGATGCTCCGAGTGGGACAGCCAAGACATTTTTTGATGATTCCGGCAACAATTTGGTCAAGATCTCAAATATCGTTAGCCGCTGCATCCTCTGGCATAGCTGCCACATTGTTGGAAGGCAATCGAACTGCAAATTCCGCATTAAAACTTTCGATGAATATTATCACAGTTGAAAAGCCAAAGTACAAAATGACCAAGAATTTCGCAACGGCGAAGTACATGCGGGAATGCCAAATCAAAATTTCGGATGAATGCGCGGTAACGACTAAACGAGCTTTGGAAGTACTTGACCGAACGATAAAGGATTTACGAGGGGATTTAAAACGATTTGGTGGGGCTATTATTTTGCTCAAAATGTCTAATGCCGCTGATTTACTTAAACCATGCTTGAAAACGTCGTCAATGTCAAGAAGTTGTAATTGGCCAAAAAATTAGGGGCTCATTCCAGAACCTCCCATCTTCTGCTGAATTCCCGAAACAACTGCTAGCGCTTGGGTTGATGTTTCGACTGAATTGATATCGTTCCCTGCAAATTTTTGCCAGTTCACATCGTTGGAAAAGTAACTCATGACATTGCATAAAATTATAAAAATCTCGAGTGGATTAATTTACGGGCAGTATGTTACTAGCAGAGAAGAATAAAGACGTCAATAGCTAGAATTTCAAATTAGAAAGTTAAATCGCTTGAGAACTGCATTCGTGCAAATCTGTTTTCAGCGTGACAGTAGAGGACGAAGCGACCAACAATCCGACCGAATTTTCCACTCGCTTAATATGCCGCATAATTTACAGATAAAGGTGGGATCGATCATAATCATATTGCGAAATCTGAATCAACCGATATTGTGCAAAGGAACGCGATTGTCCGTCAAAAATGTGATAAAAAATGTGATTTCAGACGATCATCAAGAACAAATTCAAAGAAGAGGAAGTCCTTATCTTACGAATCAGATAATTCAACTGATCATCTATACTTATTCCCCGACGACAATCAATAAATCGCAAGGCCAATCGTTGGAAGTATGTGAGATTAATCTCAAATTTCAATATTTTACGTGCGGTCAGCTGAGTTTTGGAGAACCGCCTTCGTTGTTTGTTTTTTGCGGCGGAAAACTAATCGAAAACCTTTGTTTATCAAACATGCTCTACTGAGTTTATCCGAAGGCATAAAATTGGGGCGAGACAAAGTTCGCCGGGTCCGCTAGTTTAATATAGTTATGGAGAAGATGATGAGAAAGGCTGGTGTCAACATGTCTGGCACCATATTCCACAAGAGCCACATGCCACTAGCCTATGCCGATGATATAGACATCATTGGCCGAAATCTGCGGGATGTTACTGCAGTTTTCTCATCACTAGAAAAGGAGTCAGCAAAAATGGGTTTAGCGGTCAACGAGGACAAAACAAAAATAATGATTTCGACGAACAAAGAGTCCTCTCGATGGGGACGCACCGTGAACGTTGACAATTATTATTTTGAGGTAGTCGACGAATTCACCTACCTCGGATCTTCCGTCAACAAGAAAAATAATGTCAGCCAAGAAATTAAACGGAGAATAGTGCTAGCCAATAGATGTTTCTACGGACTTCGGCAGCACTTTAGCAGCACCACCTCCTCTCGGAATACTAAGAAACAGCTACACCAGGTGCTTATCTTACCTGTTCTGTTGTATGCTGCCGAATCATGGGTGCTGTGGCAGCCAGTTACAGGATAACCCAGAGAATTACCTTCTCCCCTTTTTTTTCGTAAATTGTTCTCTTTTTGTTTCTTGTTCCCTTTACTATGTTTTCTCACAGTATCTGTAATTTTTATTCGATATATAGTAGGCTTGGTTAGGAATCATATGTAGTATTTTTATTATTTGTAATATCTAGTAGGCTGGGACAGGAAAATGTTTGGGAAGTTCAGGTTGCTTTGTTTGTTATTTTGAATTTATGCTTGTAGTTAGAAATTTTAAAGCGCGAGTAGGCTATGGTTTTCATTATTGGTATAAATTGAGCAGGAAAATTTAAATGCTTATCAGTGTGAAATAATTTTTTGTGAACGGTGCCTACAGAGAGGGAAAGTTTTAAGTGAACGTGCAAAGTCAACCTCATTTGAGGAATTTTTTATTCCTGGAAGATTTGTTCGTGAAGCCAAACGAAGTAGTGTTTTTGTGTGTTTAAAGTTAGTTCCCGGCGACGACTATTGTCGGTGAGTAGAACCACGGAAAGTGTTAGATGGAATACTCAAGTCGTTTGTGTTGCTTTTAGCCGTGTGATTTGCAAGGATAATTTGCATGGTTCATTTGCAAGGATAATTTGCATGGTTCATTTGCAAGGATAATTGCAAGGATGATTTGCACGGATAATTTCCACGGATAATCTGAACGAAAATTTACACGGATTTCTTGCACGGATAATTTCCTGAATATTGGCACATTCCATCCCAATTTCGAATTGGAAATCTTATATCTTGGGACCATTTTATTTGAAGAATCTCTCCTATTGGCGTTCGCAGTTTCTGCCTGATTGGCAATTTCCTTAAACAATGCAGTTTCCTTATCTTTTGATGTGGATTTCTTTGGCTGTTCAATGATAATTCCCCCCCCCCCCCAGGATTTTCATTTGTTTAAAAGATTAAATACAACAATAATTTTAAAATTGTGTCAACCTTTAAGTTTGGATAACATTTCGTTTGTCTTATACGTTTTTTGATTTTTTTTTTTGTGTTAATTTTAAATGTTTTAAATTTTAATATTAGTGTAAATGCCAAAGCTTACAAAAAAACCATTGAAAAGAGACAAAAGACCACGCAATTTCTAACTACCTATATCAACTATACACCTTCAAGCAAATGGACTGTGCACAATTCATCGGCTGTCAAATGTGGTGAGTAGTAACAATTTCTTTTTTACTTATTGTGAAATTCACGGGTGCTCCTGTATATTTTGTTTTGAAAGGTTTAAGAATCATTTCAGTAGTTTGTTAAGTTTTGTATCATTATAATTTAATTGAATCTCTTGAAACTTGGGTCTCTCTGACCTGAATTTTGTTTGTTGTATATATAAATAGTAATCATTTCCTTCAGTTTAAACGTTTTTTTGAAATCTTCTCCTATAAAACATATGTTAGTTATAATTTTGTTAAATATTGAGTTCCTTTGGTTTGATGTGTTTGCAAATATGAATAAATGTTCATTTAATATATGAAACTCTTCTGTCGTTTTCGGAGGATAGCATGATGAACTAGAGGTTCTAGAATGGGGTAGGACGTTCGAGGGGATCTAGAATATTTGGGGAATAACCGTTATTCGGGCCGATGGGTTATTCACGGTTGGGTTGGGTAAAAGGCCATATGGGTGCCACTGTCTTGGTACCAGAATCTCCAAAAGTTGCAGCGTTTTTCTTTCTTTGTTTTTCTCGATTTTGTAGCTATTCGATGTTTATAAATTATTTTTGTATCAGGCTTCGAATATTTTCCTGGAGACGAGGCCCACGACTGCTGAGCTAAAGCGGGGTCCCGAACATCGACAGTTTCCATGGTGATATTCCACCTTGCCTCGAAGTTAACCTGTTACAAATGGCGCCCAACGGCGATGGCTGTTCTTGTTTTGTCATGAAGATGACACTTATAGTTTTAAAAAGTTTCTTCTTCGTTTCTTACTTTTTCCCTTCATATGATAGTCCTAGCTAATAGAGTTACTTCAGTTTAGTTAGTTGCGTCATACTGGACAATTGTGTTAGGCCTAGAGAATGGAGTTATTCCAACTTTAGTAGCGACCGATATGTCCATTACTTCAAATTCGTAAGTTAGCAGTCCTGTAGGTAAGTTAAATAGCTTTCTTATACAGCAGCGCTAGTAAAAAATTTCTTGCGAGAGTTTGACCTGTTTACTGTACATTCTTACGGTTTATAGTGCAGCTCAGAATGTTTGACTAATGATTTCTTTTTAATTTCACATTTCAGTTTCCATTGTTTTTGTTTTTATCCTTTCTTCTGCTGTTAATTTAAGGAGATTGACGTTAAGTAGTATTATCAATTCCCTAAGAACTCCGTAAATCCCCTTGTAATTGAATATTGTTTGATTTGATTGTATAATTAGATTTATTTAATTTCAATTGTTTTTTTCGAATGTAATAGTTCCAACCATTAACGTACTTAATTTCTAGTGGCAACAGTTTTTTTTCGTAGTGTCTTTTTGTTTTTTTTATAATGTTTACCACTCCACCGTTGACCCGTAGCCGAGGAAGGGCCATTCGGGGTTCGGCTAATCGAGGGGAGTGTCAGGATTTGACTAACGATGATAATTTAGATTCCACTTTTCCTGCTGATTTTAATGTCAATGGACAACGTCCACCCAATTCACCACCAGAAATGAATTCATGTGCCTTTGATTATGCTCGAATGCAGCAAGCGATTAACGAATGCGTGACGTCGAGCTTAAATGCGTTGCAAAGTCAACTTCCCGGCATGATAAATTCGTGCATAGACCGTCGATTTCAGAGTGCTACTATTCCGTCTGTAACATCTAATGTTCGTACTTCACCTCGGGGTAATCATATTCCCTCTTCTGTAGGAGCGACGACTAGTGATATTTCTGGGGCTAGTCCAATGGGGAAATGGAACATTAAGTTTACGGGAAATGCCGGAGGTATCTCGGCGAATGATTTTATTTTCAGGATTGAGACCTTAAGGGAAAGGCAAGGTTTGTCGTGGTCACATGTCTGTGATAATTTGCATCTACTATTAGCGGAAAGAGCTGATGAATGGTATTGGCTTTATTTGGGACGGAATGGCTCAGCGGATTGGCCGAGTGTTAAATCTGCAATTTTAAAGGAATTCAAGCATCAGAATTCGGACTTCGAAATTTTGAAATATATAATGGATTACAAACAGACTAATGAGTGCTTCGATGAGTTTTTCTTCAGAATGGTTAAGATGAATGGCCAGATGGGTCGACCTTTGACTGACGGAGAACTTTTGGAGATTCTCAAGGGCAACCTTAATTTCAGGCTCTGGCAGCTGATATTCTCTGCTCGGGTTCAAACCCTTGACGAACTGCGAGATCTCTGTCGTAATGCCGAACGTCACCTAATGTTGCGTCAACCAGTTAAACGACAAGTGCATGAGATAGATGTGGACAGTGATGGTGGTCCGATTTTGGTTGAGGAGTTTTGTGAAAACTCCGGCGGCAGATTTCGATTATCTTGTTGGAACTGTGATAGGAAAGGGCATTCATTTTTTGAATGTCAGGACATGCAGCGACGTCTGTTCTGCTACAAATGCGGACGGAAGAATGTTACCACACCCAACTGTGAAAATTGTAGACCGGTGAATTTAAACCGGCAAGTGAACAGTCTGGTCCCGGGTCAGGCATGTTCGGAACAAAATCCGGGGATGCAATAAAGGTTGAGAGTAAGGTTGATGGTGCTATGGAAGACAGAAGTACATCTGCTGATTTTCCTAATAGACGGCATACAATGTCGTTGGCGAGAAGGAAAGAGAATTATCAAAGAACAAGAGATCGGATTTTCGGGGAAGCGAATATGGCGGATAATAAAAACAAGAGAATTTTGCGGATTCGAAATTTGAGTAAACAAATGCGATCTTTGCATAAGGAAATTTCTGATGTTGTGCTGGTGGATAGTGTATCGAACGATGATGATTCCAGGCCTTTTCAGACAGTCACGATTTTAGATAGGGATGTTAGGGCATTGATGGACAGCGGTGCAACGATAAGCTGCCTCGGTAGGAACTCTGAAGAGTTTCTTGAGAGTATCGGTTGTTCGTTCACTAATTTCAAAGCTTCTCTCACATGTGCTGGAGGTAACTCGCAATCGATTGTTGGATTCGTGGTATTGCCGGTTACTTTCTTAGGTAAGACTAAGGATGTTAAATTTTTTGTAGCTCCAGGTCTCACTCAGGAGGTATACCTTGGTTACGATTTCTGGAAGTTGTTTGGAGTTAAGTTGGCAGTCGTAGAGGAAGTTGCTTTTAAGAGTGACCCTGAGACACACGATCTTTCTCAGGATCAGCGTGAAAGGCTAGACCGTGTGATTGAAAAATTTCCATCATCGTCAACTGTGGGTCTAGGAAAACCCATTTGCTGGAACACCATATAGATGTTCAGGGGGCAACTCCTGTAAAGAAAAAGTTTTATCCAGTCTCGCCACCTATTGAAAAGCTGATTCATCAAGAAGTTGACCGGATGTTGGAACTGGATGTTATCGAGCTGAGTGACAGTCCTTGGTGTAGCGGAATGAGTCTGGTTAGGAAAGGAGAGAAAAACCGGCTTTGTCTTGACGCACGGGATATTAATAAGCTTACGAAGAAATGTGCATATCCTATTCCTCCAGTCGACACACTTCTTTCAAGACTTCAGGATACAATTTGGATTTCCGGCGTGGACATTAAGGATGCCTATTGGCAGGTCAGTCTTGACAGAGAGTCAAGAGAAGTAACGGCTTTTGCAGTCCCTGGTAGACCCCTCTACCAGTTTAAAAGAATGCCGTTCGGGCTCTGCAACGCCTCCCAAACTTTTGTGAAGCTGATGGATTTAGTAATTCCGCATCAGTACCGAGATTGGTATTCCGTTTATATGGACGACATTATTGTAATTGCCCCAGATTTTGACACCATGCTGCAAAGACTTGACACTTTGGCATACCTTTTGCGAAAGGCTGGGTTAACCATAAATGTTCAAAAGAGCAAATTTTGTTTTAAGCGCTTGCGATATCTAGGGTTTATTATTGGGGATGGTAAGCTAATGACCGACCCAGAGAAAATTTCGGCTATTGTCGACTATCCGGTACCTCGAAGCGCTAAGGAAACTCGACGTTTTCTCGGAATGGCAGGATGGTATCGCCGTTTTGTTCCAAACTTCTCCACTCTTTCTGCTCCGGTTTCTGAAACTCTTAAAAGGAATAAGTGTTTTGATTGGACGGACGATGCTCAAAAATCATTTGAAGCCCTTAAGAGTGCTTTGACAACATCTCCAATATTATGGCACCCGGACTATAACCGACCTTTCATTATTCAGTGTGATGCCAGTAGGTTAGGCGTTGGCTCGGTTCTGTATCAGATTGATGACGAGGGCAACGAAAGAGTTGTGGCATACATGTCTAAAAAGCTCAACTCGGCTCAGAGGAACTACACTATAACCGAACTTGAATGTTTAGCTGCAGTTCTTAGCGTAGAGAAGTTTAGGCCTTTTGTTAAATTGCTACCCTTCAAAGTCATAACAGATCACGCTTCGCTCAAATGGTTGATGAACCAAAAGGATCTGAACGGTAGATTGGCTCGCTGGAGTCTAAAACTTCAAAGGTTCAACTTCGAAATTGAACATCGTAAAGGATCGGATAATGTGGTGGCCGATGCGTTATCGCGAGCATTTGTGGAAGAGGTATCTTCTCCGCCTGATTTGCTCGAGGATGCGGCGTTCACTTCTTCCGAATATCTGGCTCTTGTGGAAAACGTTGTGGGAAATTTAAGCCGTCTACCAGATCTTAAAGTCAAGAATGGAATAGTGTATAGGCGCACCTCTTTTAACAGATCGTCTATTCTAAATTGCGATGAAGTGTGGAAGATTTGGGTACCAAGTGCACTTGTTCCTAGACTAATTTCTCAGAATCACGAACCGCCTATATGTGGCCATGATGGTTTTTACAAAACCTTGAAGAGATTGCAAAAGTGGTATTTTTGGCCGAAAATGTCTAGGACCGTAAAAGAGTTCGTGGATGCATGTGAAGTATGCCGGCAGATTAAAGCTCCTAATTGCGTGTTGTGTCCACCTATGGGTAAAACACTTCAATCTGAAAGGCCATTCCAGCGCATTTTTATTGATTTCCTTGGACCTTATCCAAGGACCCGCAAAGGTAATTGTTTCATCCTCATAGCGGTTGATCAATGCTCCAAGTTTGTCTGGTTGAGAGCTCTTCGAAGGGCAACGACGGCTAAGGTTATTGAAGTTCTGGAATCTGACGTTTTCCATACATTCGCCGTTCCTGAAGTTGTGTTTTGTGACAATGGGAAGCAGTTTACCGCTCGCAACTTTAAGGACTTTTTGGAATCATATGGCGTAAAGCTGCAATTTTCGGCGGTGTATTCTCCTCAGGCAAACGCTGCAGAGAGGTTTAACCGCACTGTTTTGGCTAAGATAAGGGCATACATTTCGCAGGGCCAGAGGGATTGGGACACTCATTTGAGCGCTATTGCGTGTTCCTTAAGAACGTCCGTACACGAGTCTACGGGGATAGATCCATATTACTTGGTTTTTGGACAGCATTATATCGGCAGCGGAAAGGATTACAGGTTACTAAAGGAACTTGATGTGATGAACGATGCTGCGGTGGTGATACTCCCTAGTGACACAGGTAGGGAACTGCTCAGAGTTGAAGTAAGAAAAAATCTGGAGAGGTCTTATGCACGGCACGAACATCAGTATAACTTACGGTCGAGAGACATTCGATTTAGTCCAGGTGAGCTCGTTTTTAAGAGAAATTTCCATAAGAGCAGCGCCAAGGAGCATTTTAATTCAAAGCTTGCCCCTAAATTTTCTAAGTGTAGGGTGCGACGAGCAGTTGGATCATCACTTTATGACATTGAAGACATGAAAGGGAAGTTCATAGAAACATTTCATGCTAAGGATCTGCAAGTGTTTAAGGGCCCGGCTGAGATCTCAGGGAGTGGTCGAGCCACACGTTCAATGGCTGGTTCTTAACATTTTCCCATTTGTGGGACAAACTTGGAACATGTTAATTTTGTGGCAGCCAGTTACAGGATAACCCAGAGAATTACCTTCTCCCCTTTTTTTTCGTAAATTGTTCTCTTTTTGTTTCTTGTTCCCTTTACTATGTTTTCTCACAGTATCTGTAATTTTTATTCGATATATAGTAGGCTTGGTTAGGAATCATATGTAGTATTTTTATTATTTGTAATATCTAGTAGGCTGGGACAGGAAAATGTTTGAGAAGTTCAGGTTGCTTTGTTTGTAATTTTGAATTTATGCTTGTAGTTAGAAATTTTAAAGCGCGAGTAGGCTATGGTTTTCATTATTGGTATAAATTGAGCAGGAAAATTTAAATGCTTATCAGTGTGAAATAATTTTTTGTGAACGGTGCCTACAGAGAGGGAAAGTTTTAAGTGAACGTGCAAAGTCAACCTCATTTGAGGAATTTTTTATTCCTGGAAGATTTGTTCGTGAAGCCAAACGAAGTAGTGTTTTTGTGTGTTTAAAGTTAGTTCCCGGCGACGACTATTGTCGGTGAGTAGAACCACGGAAAGTGTTAGATGGAATACTCAAGTCGTTTGTGTTGCTTTTAGCCGTGTGATTTGCAAGGATAATTTGCATGGTTCATTTGCAAGGATAATTGCAAGGATGATTTGCACGGATAATTTCCACGGATAATCTGAACGAAAATTTACACGGATTTCTTGCACGGATAATTTCCTGAATATTGGCACATTCCATCCCAATTTCGAATTGGAAATCTTATATCTTGGGACCATTTTATTTGAAGAATCTCTCCTATTGGCGTTCTCAGTTTCTGCCTGATTGGCAATTTCCTTAAACAATGCAGTTTCCTTATCTTTTGATGTGGATTTCTTTGGCTGTTCAATGATAATTCCCCCCCCCCCCCAGGATTTTCATTTGTTTAAAAGATTTAAGACAACAATAATTTTAAAATTGTGTCAACCTTTAAGTTTGGATAACATTTCGTTTGTCTTATACGTTTTTTGATTTTTTTTTTGTGTTAATTTTAAATGTTTTAAATTTTAATATTAGTGTAAATGCCAAAGCTTACAAAAAAACCATTGAAAAGAGACAAAAGACCACGCAATTTCTAACTACCTATATCAACTATACACCTTCAAGCAAATGGACTGTGCACAATTCATCGGCTGTCAAATGTGGTGAGTAGTAACAATTTCTTTTTTACTTATTGTGAAATTCACGGGTGCTCCTGTATATTTTGTTTTGAAAGGTTTAAGAATCATTTCAGTGGTTTGTTAAGTTTTGTATCATTATAATTTAATTGAATCTCTTGAAACTTGGGTCTCTCTGACCTGAATTTTGTTTGTTGTATATATAAATAGTAATCATTTCCTTCAGTTTAAACGTTTTTTTGAAATCTTCTCCTATAAAACATATCGTCGGCTAGCCTGCAAGTAGTGTCATGTGTAATTTTGGAATTTTTTTTTTATTGTACCATTGTGTATCTCTACTGGTCATACATAAGCCTACCAAGACGTTTTGCGATATCTTAATGGGTTTAGAAGATAGCAAAAAGTGCTATGTGTAACCCATATACGAAATATTCCTGCAATAGGTGTTATGTGTTTTTTTATATGGTAATTATTATTTTTTTATATAGTAAAGGTTATGCTAATATCGGATGGATGTACCTACCAAAAAAAATAAGGTACTGTGTAGCGCTTTATCAAACCTTTCTGTAGCTACTGGACAAGAGTTGGAGCAAATTATATTAGAAAAAGGCCATACAATGATGGAAGTTGACAGTGTCCATTCAACAGTAGAAAATTTGTTTACAGCTCCAATATATTTGCCACTAGATTATGTTAGTCGCATGATACAGGCAAGACCAACACATTCATACACAGTAAACTACTTAGAGTATAATTTTTTAAGGATTACGAACATGTTCCTGGCAACTTTACCTCAATCAGACCTGGTGAACGTGCAGGTGATGCAAAAGTAAACAACATCCGTGGATTGCTTTTTAAAGATAATGAAGTTTACTTGAAGCTGCGCCACACCGATAATTGGGGATTGTTGAGCCAAAAAAGCGAACAAGGGTACTTAAAATAAATGAACCAAGAAACTTATATGAATCCTCCATTAAAAATTGATGAATCTAAATACAAGAGCCTCCATAGATTAAAGCAATATATGCACAAAGATTACCACTCCTTTTATGATAATCTTCAACATTAAAATTTATTTGTTTAAGTTTTCTTTGTTTAGTTACCTAAGTTTGTTAATGTTAATGAATTTCATCTTACATATTGTATCACCAATTTTGCTAGCGTTAGGCGTCTTTTAATGGCAAAAATACTTAAATATAATAAAATAAAAAATTTAAACAAAAAGTGTTATGTGTACGAATTCATATGAATATATTTTAAAAAAAAGTTCCTACAAAAAGTGTTATGTGTAGTTTTTCTTAAAAAACCTATAGCACTCCGTAACAGGGATCAATATAGGATATCTTTTAATGCAGTACTCTGGTATTTGTGGTAGACATTCAGTTAAGCCTATGGTTAAAAAAAATATCTTTAATGGACAAGATAAATCAGTTTTTTGCCTCTCCTGAAAACCTGTTCAAAAACACATAACACTACTTGCAGGCTAGCCGACGATATGTTAGTTATAATTTTGTTAAATATTGAGTTCCTTTGGTTTGATGTGTTTGCAAATATGAATAAATGTTCATTTAATATATGAAACTCTTCTGTCGTTTTCGGAGGATAGCATGATGAACTAGAGGTTCTAGAATGGGGTAGGACGTTCGAGGGGATCTAGAATATTTGGGGAATAACCGTTATTCGGGCCGATGGGTTATTCACGGTTGGGTTGGGTAAAAGGCCATATGGGTGCCACTTGGTACCAGAATCTCCAAAAGTTGCAGCGTTTTTCTTTCTTTGTTTTTCTCGATTTTGTAGCTATTCGATGTTTATAAATTATTTTTGTATCAGGCTTCGAATATTTTCCTGGAGACAAGGCCCACGACTGCTGAGCTAAAGCTGGGTTCCAGAACATCGACAGTTTCCATGGTGATATTCCACCTTGCCTCGAAGTTAACCTGTTACAGTGCTTACTACAACGGACATATAAAAAAAAGTACTCCGAAAAATATATGGACCTATCTGTGTCGAAGGCCAGTTTCGCCATCGGATGAACCATGAACTGTATGAGCTTTACCACGACATCGACGTAGCTAAAAGAGTCAGAATCTGGGACATGTTGCCAGGATGGATGTAAATGCTCCAGCGAGAAAGGTGTTTGAAGGCGAACCTGAAGGACGGCGCAGAGCAGGGAGACCCAAACTCCGTTGGAAGGACCAAGTGGTAGGCGATGTGCCATCATCTGGTAGGACTAACTGGAGAACACACGCAGAAGACCGAAGCGTGTGGAATTCTTTATTACTTCAGGCCTCAAATTTATGAACTACGTTTCGTAAATTGTAATTGGCCACTTAAGTAAGTAAGTAATCAATAATCACAAACCTTAAGTATTAAAAGCTTCAAGAAATCATTTGTTGAATTTTCCACATCTCCAATTCTAGTGGTATAAGTTCTATTTGGTACACATTACAGATTATAAGGGAGTAGTTGTTTTAGGTTGTGAGCGAAATATTTAGATAATTAATTCCAATAAAAATTTTGACACCAATGGGTTGAGTTTGATTGTCATATAGCCAGTGACTATACTACGTAAGGGACGTAAGCGCTATTACACACATTTTTTGCTATTAAATTAAATTTAATGGATGTTTTTGGACCAAACTTGTTATATTTATTTACTAATATAAATTGTACATAAAGAGGCACTTGTATTTGTCGAGGACGTCCGGCAGTTGGATAGAGCCACCTTCTCTGTAGAGAGTTATACAGGTGTATAAATCATGGTCCTTATAACGTTTGGGGGTGTGTTTAACATTTGGGGAGGCTATTGTTTTCTTCGTGTTTTAATAATAACTAGCGGACCCGGCGAACTTCGCCTCGCCCCAATGTAATGCCTTTAGATAAACTTAGTAGAGAGTTGTATAATAAACAATGTTTTTCGATTAGTTTTCCTTCGGAAAAACAAACAACGAAACACGCATTTTGCCGTTACCAATTTAGCGGACGGTGGGAGGTTCTTTTCAACCGTGAGAAGATTCATCGTCAGTTTCAAAGCGGAATTTGCAGTACGACTGCCTTCCAATAATGTTGCAGCCATGCCAGGGGATGCAGCGGCCAACATTATTAGAGATCTTGACCGAATTGTTCCCAGAATCAATAAAAAAAATGTCTTGCTTGTCCCACCGGGAGCATCGAGAAAGTAAATGCCTCCCGTTTTATCGTCAACAACCTTCGTCAGCGATTCGTACTTGTTCTTGTACTCGACATTTAACAGCGGCTCATTTGTTCGAACTCTTTCGGTCAGTTCGTCTCGATTATAGTCTTGCTCTCGTCAAAATTCGCGATTGAATGCATATTGCATTGAACGATTTGGCGCTGACACTCCCAATGTTGACAGCTGATTGTCGCACATGAGACGCATATGTCATCCGTCGATCCCGGCCGATGATCGCAAACAATGTACGAATTTGAATCGTTTTTGAATTTTGGCGAGCCTCCCGAAAGCGGAGCACAAAACACCATCCACAGTACGCAAGGAATTATAGGATAGCAAAGATAGAAGCTTACACTTTCGCGTGGATGAAATGTGCATAGTCTGACTAATTATTGCACAACGGTTACGTAATCTAAGGTTTGATCGTCTAATGCAGCAAACCGCGAGAGGTAGCCCTTGGGCAATATGAGCGAGAGAGCCACACATGTATTCTCACACACATTGAACGAAATCAAACAAATCCATTCAGTCAATAAAAGAAAGGCAATTAAAGAAATGAATTTTTTTTTAGTAAAAATTAATTGTAATATGTTAATGTAAGTTGCCACGAGCACGGCAGTAATATTTATCAATTATTTCCTGGATTTTTATATTTTAATTTTGTTCATAATTATGAAAAAACTATATAACTCACTAACACAAACTCATATTGTGGTAGTATTGGGTCACTGGTCTAATAGGTGGCATAAGCCAAGCAAATAACTTAACTTAACTTAATTTCCCTTTGCACCCCATAAATGAGGTATTGGATAGCTTCTCGCGTTGTTGTGAATTAACACGCTTTCTATTTTTAGATTCACAACTAACGGCACCTACTTATTTATCGTCTAATGCGAACGTCGCTGTTTTGAGAAGCTCTTACAAGACACGACGATTGAATCGACGCTTAATACTGCGAAGTTGCTGTCAAACAACATTCGAGGGGAGCCGACAATGAAAGAAAATTTTATTTATTTTTTTCTTTTAAGATGACTGGAGCCAGGTTTGAACCTGCGATCTCCCGCATGGTAGTCGCGTGTTCTAACCACTATGCCACGGCCGGTCCCAAGCAAATTACTCTCCCTAAAAACTAAAAATTCGTTACGAAATGAATACCCGCAATCCAAGTGGATAACTTAATTTTTCAAACCTTAACTAATTTTAAAAAAAAAATTACCAAATATTGCATAGAATGTCAATATATATTTTTATCTAAAAATTAATTATCTCGTTAAATTCTCCAACCAACATTTATCCGAAATTTTCCACCAATTTTCGAAAACTGCAAAATTTCGTCGATAAAATTATCAATTTTTTTGTCGCTTTTCCAGAATTGTCAAAGTTTTTCCATAAGATTTTTCTATTTTTCCATTCGAAAAGCGATTCCTTAACAATTGCACATAATTCCTTACAAAAAAGCAATTTTCGATTTTTCCAATTTCCAGACTTTTCCGAAGGATTTTCCCAAAACAGAAGCAAAATGGGCCGGCACTTAATGAATTGTTATACACTTTTCACACCATTTTTATACATATAGATTTCACAATAATCCGAAATTTTCCAAGCATCCCAATGAATTTTCCACCTTTTCGTCCTCTGAAATCATCAAACAATGCGGTACAATGGAAAAATTCGTCGAAAAAATCCAGAACTTTCGACTTTTTTCCGGAATTTTCCGAGTTTTCCACCGATAATTTTTCTATTTTCCATTCGGAAAGTCATTTCGGAATATTTATCCGAAATTTTTCACTGTTACATCGTCCAAAATTATCAAATCATACAACAATATGCTAAATTTCGTAAAAAAAAAAAATTTAATGTTTCGAAGTTTTCCGAAATTTTCTAAGTTTATCAACAAAATTTTTTTATTTTTCCATTCGAAAATTTATTCGTAACAATTGCACACATAATTCCATACAAAACAACAATTTTCGATTTTTCGAATTTCCCGACTTTTTCTAAGGATTTTCCCAAAATGTTCTTTTACATAAACCTGCTCCTGGCAATTACGAACGAATGAAAAA
This sequence comes from Muscina levida, assembly GCA_964034835.1. NCBI lineage: Eukaryota > Metazoa > Arthropoda > Insecta > Diptera > Muscidae > Muscina > Muscina levida. The sequence continues at coordinate 49,009,252 of OZ035881.1, read as the reverse complement.
ATCGGCCCAGCCGTTCTCAATTGATGAATTACTATACATTTTTGCCACCATTTTTATATATATAGATTGGTTTTGTTTAAGGAGAGTGGCTAATTAGGCCACCGCGCCCGATCCTATTTTCTTAGGGCTGGCAAAGGCAATAAGAGAGCCCTTGTGTTGAGCTTCAGTAATTTACCTACATTTTACCTACTTTATAAGACGCATCGTCTACTCACATTATCTAGAGATCTCTCGAGCGTTGTGAGATGCTTGGGGACCTCCAAAGAGAGATTCTGGTTATTCCAAGATGAATAAGAATCAGAAATACTCAAGATAGAAAGTCTCCCTTTCCCCAGCCTTCTGATGTTTATTTTGTCGTTCTTTATGGCTGCGATTTTTAATTTTATCCTGGCTATGATAATGTGGTAGTCTGTAGCGACATCTGCTCCTCTTCTGTTTCTGAAATCTAAGAGGGAACCGGTCAGGTGAGATTCATGTGACATTATACACATCCTTGTGGGGGAAAATTATGCCTCCTATGACCAGATTATTGTAGGAGCACCACTTTGTAAAGTGCTTCCCATACGCATAAACCTATGATTCGACAACTCTATCAATCTTTTGAAGATACACTACTCTAGGAAAAAATCACGATTTCAATAAGTGAAACATGGACCACTGGAACCCATTAAACTGAAACGTGTACCTTTACATAAATTCCATTAACAACAACTGTTGCTCTAAAGTAGCCAACATTTCATGTAAATCCGACCAGTCACATGTGTTTAGAGGCAATTAGGAGATGCAATTGCAGTACAGGAAACCGGGTAATACGTTACAGAAATGACCACCACAAGTGGTAATAAGTTTGGCTAAATCAAATACAGTCTACATGTCCACATTCCATTACTGGGTAATTGGGTAGGAAGAATTGCAAAACATAATTGCGAAATCCCCAAGAAAAGACATTGTGGAAACCAAAGTACAGCAATTGAGAGGATAGGGATAATAAAAATGGCAAAGTTGTGGAAAATAGATAACACTAAAGGATATTAACTACATATACACAGGGAACTCTCACACTCCTGTTGACACATACTCGTACATATTATACATCCATCTGTGGTCGGTTGTCTTCAAAGCCTTATGGCGGACATGTGAGACATGTGAACAGGACGAAGTACAAAAAAGGATATCAACATAATGTCTACTTTATATCGTGGATAATGTACTTGCTCCTGTAGCTCCTGCTTCTAATACTGGATGCTGTTGTTGTAATTTACTGCATATGGGCATCTTAAGAATTATTTTACGAGTATATCCGCAAAAGTGCCCACATCTTTTGCTTCGTTCGTTTCCCATTTCGGATTGGATATGGAAACACAACAATATCGGAAAAGTAACATCTTGACAACATCCGTGGTAATAAACGTAAAATACACACACACACAATCATACATGGTGTATGTTTGAATGTATATGTCCAGTTACATTGACATTGTCACCAAAAACAAATACTCATACAGTTTTACACGTTACGGGCCGTAACACTCCACTGGCCAATGGGGGATATCAATGATTTTCATTGTCAGCGTAATATGTTATGTCATGTCCTTTTTTTGGCCTTTGTTAGTTCATGTTTATCTATTTCTGTGGAGGTTTAAGCAAACACTGGCGATAATCATAGCCGTAAACTATTACAAATAATTGCTATTGATACGTAACATCTTTTTTGGGGTGCATTTCTGACCATTTGGGAAGGATACGATACATGTACACAGACAGAGGTTGGCTTCATAAAGGTTTGTGAAAATAACTCTATTTTATAGAGTTGTATCTTTTATTTCCTGCAATATAATTACAAGACTATGCATGTATTATATAAATATAGATAATTATAACTATGGCGAAAACGTTCATAATTAAATAGTAAATTATTTTGGAATAATAATAATATGCAACATTACTCCAAAACAGCATTCAAGGAAAATGTATACGAAATTTTGGAGAAAAGATAAGACCAGTATGCCTGAGTTTTTTTCCTATATGCAAATAAGAATAAAGGACGATGTATGTTTTGAAGATAATGTGGGCGAATTACGATAAAGAAAGCAACCAAATTCATTAAAAACAAAATATTTGTATGCACATGATGCACTTTTCGTTTGGAAATATGTTTCTAAAGGCTAAATTTTATCTGCTTGATCGTATTTTTATACCCCCACCTTATGAATGATAATATTTTTTGATACGAGACCCCAGTAACAAGACGATTGAGCAATGCTGATCTTAACTGATCTTTATGAAAATTTGCCAGAATTAATATTTTCTAAAATATCGTAAGATGATTGTAAATGGACAGAACAGCCTCATCCCTTCTGGTACCTCAAATTCAAAATTACCTATTTTTGAATAATTTATATTTCTACTTGGAGCATATTGAATTTGGAAGTTTAATATCATTGGGTGCAGTTGGGGATGTAAAGTGAATATTGCATCTCCAGCCGACTCACAACCTCCTTCCTGGTGGCAACTGGGCGACGGCGTTCGTGATATTTTTTATCATGCATAGGGCCTGATAGTGAGCGACGAACCCTGACGGTTGGTCTAGCCACCCGTCTTCAGGTCCCTTACTGGCTGTGAAAACCCGACAAAGTAAAAGTAACAAAAGGCACACACCAAATGTTGACGACCAATGCAAATGAAATAAGGACCATGATTTAAGGATATGCACATGAAACGTCCGGGCTCTGATTTGTGCTCATGCTCCGACGGAAGATAAAAACGACGAACGCCTAGAGGAAACATACGACCGCTGCCCTAGCCACGACATTTAAATTGTTCTGGGAGACTTGAATGCAGAAATAGGAAGAGAAAATGTTCTTGGTCCATCGATCGTTAAATTCAGCCTGCATACCGACACGATTCCAGCACAAAGATATCCACAAGGCAACTTGGATATCCCCGATCAAAACACCAAAAATTAAATTGATCATGTGGTAATTGATGGCAGGCTTGCATCTAGTGTCATGGATGTGTGTGTGATCCGTGGTGCTAATATCGGCAAGGATCATTACCTGGTTACAGCCATAATGCTCACGAAATTGAGTACAACAAAAAACGCACGTGACCATACACACGACGGACTTCCGGCAGAGCTCTTCAAGTCCGGTGGTGTGGAGCTGATAATGAACATGCACCAGCTCCTACTCACGGTTTGGCTTAAAGATTGCATGCCCGACGATTGGAATCTAAGCGTATTATGTACTGTGCTGAAAAAAAGTGATCCAAGTGTGTGCTCCAACTACAGCGGGATCAGCCTTTTACCCACCGCATGTAAGGTCGTGTCGAGTGAAAGACTAAAGCCAGTGTTATCCAACCTGATCGGGCCTTATCAGTATGGCTTTAGACCTGGTAAATCAACAACTGACCAGATATTCACACTTCGGTAAATCCCGCAAAAGACCCAAGAGAAACAGACGCGTACCATTTTTTTGTCGACTATAAAGCTGCCTTCGACAGCCCGATAAGCAGAAATTACTCGAGGCCATGGCTGGGTTAAGTATTCCAGCGAAGCTGATACGTCTTTGTAGAATGACGCTGACTGACACGAAGTCTTCAGTGAAGATTGGCAAGGACCTTACGGAGACATTCTATACCAGACGAGGCCTAAAACAAAGCGACGGCCTATCGTGTGACCCTTTCAACATAGTGATGAAGATGGTAATGAGGAAAGCTGCAGTAAACACAAGTGACACCATATTTAACAAAAGCCACATGCTACTCGCGTACGCTGATGACGTCCACATCATCGGTCGAAAACTGCGGAATGTGACTGCAGCCTTCTCAGGTATACAGAAGGAATCAGCGAACAAGGGCCTAACGGTGAACGAGGAAAAAACGAAGATATTAGTATTAAGAACAAATACTCCACTCGTTTGGGAAACGTAAAAAGCGTAAATGTTGACAACTATAATTTCGAGGTGGTAGATAATTTTATCTTCCTGTACAAAACAAATAATGTCAGCCTCGAAATCCGGAGAAAAATCATGCTTGCTAATAAATGCAACTACGGACTAAGCAAGCGATTCACTGACAGATCCCTCTCTTGACGAACAAAAATCCAGCTATACCAGATACTGGTTCTACGTGTCTTCACTGACAGATCCCTCTCTCGACGAACAAAAATCCAGCTATACCAGATACTGGTTCTACCTGTCTTGATGTATGGTTCAGAATCCTTTGTTATGACACAAGCGGATGAATGTTCTGGCAGTATTAGAGCGGAAAATACTCCGTAAAATATATGGGCCCATCATCGTTAACGGGGAGTATCGGCGTCGTATGAATCATGAGCTGTACGAACTGTACACTGACATTGAGGAGGTCAGACGCATTAAGGTGCATCGGTTTCGTTGGCTAGGTCATGTTATACGCATAAACGAAAGACGGAGGAAAAATTAGTAGTTCTAAATGGCGCCGTGCAATAAAGCCATGTGGGCTTATTTTCCTTTCTACATTAATAGCCAAAAATAAAATTGCACCTGAGGTGAAAACAACCGTCACATAAATCCGGTGAAATATTTTATAGTGTTATTCATTGTTGGAACCACATAAACCTTACTAAAATTAGGTGACATGGCATAATTCCGAAAAATTAAATAATCACCAAAATCATTTTATGACCATGAACACTCCTTAAGGGGTCATAATGCTCAAAAATGTTGGATGTTATTTATCGCTTATTTTTATAACCTCGTTCATAGGACATACCCTCTTCCTTAACATTGAACACGGGAAAAAGTGTAACGCATTAAAGGAGACGTCTTAGACCCCAAGTATTATAAGACCAAATTCGTTTCAAGACAGTTTAAGACGATGATGTATAGTATGAGCAGGATAAATCGAGTAAACCTTAACTGATCCATATCGATATGGGGATTATGTTCGAAAAATTTGCGGTCATAATCCTTAAAACGATTTTGGAGATTATATCCCGGTTCCCTAAAAATCATCTGTGTCCGATTCCTACAACTTATAAAAGTCCCACAAAGTCATCATAAACTACAAAATATCTATTTAATATTTCCCATTTAAGTTGTACAATTTTCACATACGCCCACAACATTATATTCCACGCTTCATAGACATCCCTTACACCCTTTTCGATTAACTGTACAAATTACTTTAGTTGTACTGAATGTTAATGCGAATTTTCACTCACATCACCCGAATCTTTAACGCCTCATCACAATCACTGATGCAAGGGCCTCGGACGCTGAAAATGTATGACTTAAAAGTGCTGCAGCAGCTGCTGAAGATGGCCGTAATGTTTACGCCTAGCAAGGATTCAAAGCTCTGCATGTACGGATGTGTGCAAGTGTAGCCGTACACCATATATCCTTTATAATAAGAGTTAATGTTTGTAAGTGTTAAAGCATTTAACATGTCCCTCGCATGATATGATGATGACGATAATTGGAAATGGAGGCCAATAATCCCAGCAATGCATACGTTTTCATCTACAGCCGTCAGAGGCGGCCGAACATGTGCATCGTGGTGGTGTGGCATCAATGACAACATCCGGAACAATTGTTACAAACCAATTTTGCTTTTGCTCAACTCCTTTTTGGTAATAAACAATAATTTCGTCTTTTTAACCCCTTTTTAGTGTTTCATATCACAACTGAACAGCAACTGGCGATACGGCTAGACGGATGAGGAGCCATTTGGAGAGGTTGAGACGGACTTTAATTTTAAAATGGTTGTTATTAAATAACAATAAAATCTGTATAATTGTTGTTGCAGACAGCAGTAAAGACATTTCTTGTCGGTTGTAATCGGTTTTATGCATAGGATATGATTTTGGAAAGACAGCATTGTGGGAAATTTCATGAAACACTAAAAATAATATTTGAATATGACAACAGAGGAAAATCAATTCAACATTTAAAAGCTGTCGGGGCATAGTTGTTGTGAAACTCCAAGGTGTACTCGTAAATTGTACTCAGAGTCAAACTCAATGTTACACTTTTGGATGCTAAGGGTACAATTGATTTATTATTAAAAATCCTCATTTTTAATGAGAATTTTAGTTAAATTGCATCTTATTCTATAGTGGAAAAAATTTAAGGGAATCAAACGAATCTTCAGATTTAAATTCGATACGACAAAAATTAGAAAATTTCAAATAAAAAAAATTAAATTTTCCTTGTTTTAAACTTGTACATCTAAATTTGTAACTTGTGGTTAAGCGAATTTGGCCCAAATACAAGTTTCTTTTAAAATCAGGGTTATCCTTTGAGGTGCCTATTTATAGGTTAGCAAAGTTTAAATTTGTGGAAAAATTAATATTATGGGAACTAAGACAAAATATTTTTAAAAAATTTAAATATTTTTTTTTTTTAATTTTTTTATTATACATTTTTTTATTTTTTGTTATATTTTTCTTAACTATAAAGAACGAAACAATAATAATGAGGATGTTCTTCTGAACTGTTATACGTCATAAATTGCCCAAAAATGCATGCAATTGTTTTTGGAACCACGTAACCAAACACAAAGAAAGCTGGACATCGCGAAGCTGAAAACCCCAGAGATAGATACTGCCTCCTCCAACCAGCTCTCTCAACTTCTACGACACGCCTCCATTTTTGACGTTCCCGATACACAGTTGCGGCATATTGCGCATTCTATGGCAACCGCCGCAACAACCTTGCTAGGACATGAAAAACGGCGCTCAGACGAATCTTGGCACGATGAAGAATGTCGCATAGCGTCTGAGGAACAGGATCAGCCTTTTACCCATCGCATATAAGGTCCTGTCGAGTGTGCTACTTGAAAGACTAATGTTACCTAACCAGATCGGACCTTATAAGTGTGGCTTAAGACCTGGTAAATCAACAACAGACCAGATATTCACACTTCGGCAAATCCTGGAAAAGACCTAAGAGAAACAGATCGACACATACTATCTTTTCATCGACTATAAAGCTGCCTGCGACAGCCCGATAAGGCAAAAATTACTCGAAGCCATGGCTGAGTTTGGTATTCCTACGAAGCTGATACGCCTTTACGGAATGACGCTGACTGACACGAAGTCTTCAGTGAAGATTGGCAAGGACCTTACGGAGCCTTTCTGTACCAGGCGAGGCCTAAAACAAGGCGACGGCCTATCGTGTGACCTCATCAACATAGTGATGGAGATGATAATGTGGAAAGCAGCAGTAAACACAAGTGGCACTATATTCAACAAAAGCCACATGCTACTCGCGTACGCTGATGACGGAGACATCATCGGTCGAAAACTACGGGATGTGACTGCAGCCTTCTCAGTCATACAGAAGGAATCCGCGAAAATGGGTCTAACGGTGAACGAAAACAAAACGAAGTTATTAGTTTCAACGAACAAAGAATCTACTCGTTTGGGAAACTGCGTGAACGTTGACAACTATAATTTCGAGGTGGTAGATAATTTTGTCTACCTAGGCTCCGCCATCAACGAAGCGAATAATGTCAGCCTAGAAATCCGGTGAAGAATCCTGCTTGCTAATAAATGCTACTACGGACCAAGCAAGCGATTCAATGACAGAGCCCTCTCTCGACGAACAAAAATCTAGCTATACTAGCTACTGGTTCTACACGTCTTAATGTATGGTTCAGAATCCTGGGTTATGACACAAGCAGATCAATCGGTTCTGGCAGTATTCGAGAAAAAATACTCCGTAAAATATATGGGACCATCATCGTTAACGGAGAGTATCGGCGTCGTATGAATCATGAGCTTTACGACCTGTACACTGACATTGACGTGGTCAGATGCATTAGGGTGCAGCGGTTGCGTTGGCTAGGTCATGTTGTACGCATGGACGAAAATGCTCCAGCTCGAAAAGTCTTCGACAATAAAGTCGATGGACGGCGCAGAAGAGAGCGACCAAAACTCAATTGGAAAGACTAGGTTACTGAGAACCTTACAGAACTTGGTGTGACTAACTGGAGAAGAAGCGCAGAAGATCGAGGCGCTTATAATATTTTTCTACGTGCGGTATATAATCCAGTGGGATTGCAAAGATGTGCCAGCTAAGTAAAACGTAAACTTTTCATTGGTATGCTAAATAAGAAGCTGAACGAGAACGACGTACGAAAACTATTCGAAGTGCACGGAACTATTCTATTGAAGAGTGTACACTGTACAGTGTTGCGTGATCTTAACGGCCGGAGTAAAGGTTGCGCGTTTGTTACCTACGCCACAAAACCCTCAGCGATATCAGAGATAAAAGTAACACTAAAGCAAAATTAAACCATGGAAGGATGTACATCACCACTAGTGGTGAAATTCGCCGACACGCAAAAGCAAAAGGAACAAAAGAAAATCCAACAAATCCAAGCGAATCTATGGAATTTGGCGACGAATATGAATATACCCCTGGGACAGGAAAAGGGGCAAAAACGGGCAGCTGGAAATGTTTTGCATTATGTAAAGGAATAACCAAAGAACTTAATGTGAAAGTTGAAAAATATTGAAAAAAATGGGGTATTGGTATATATTGATTTACCTGGAAAAATGTTTCGCATTATGTAAAGGAATAACCAAAGAACTTAATGTGAAAGTTGAAAAATATTGAAAAAAATGGGATATTGGTTTATATTAATTTACCTGGAAAAATTAAGTTTAGTTTTTTTGTACCAATTGTTTTCGAAAAAAACTCTTGAAATTTTCGTTCTTCCAAGCTAAGTTGTTTCGAGTTTTTACCTACAGGTTAGAGGGAATATAACATTTGAAACGGGAAATGTATTGAATTTGTTTTCCTGAACCAGTCGTTTCATCGAAATGTTCGCTAGACCGATTTAGTGCCTTGCACATATCTTCCGCTCCCAACTTATATATTCAAAAATGCCTTATTAGCTGATGTCTACATAATTGGGGGTAAAGCGCACCAACCTGCATAATCTTTACTTGGAACGTTTGAACAAGGTGCCAAATGGTTTTAGTGAATGCCACATCACGATTCTACCGTATCTAGATGAAGTTTCGAAAAATCCCAAGTTTTTGCATTAACTCCAGGACAGCAACATAGTTCCCCAATTTTCTGATTGAATGCTAATGCATTCGGTCACAACGGCAATTCTCCTGATATAGTATCACTCGTATTTCTACCTACCTAATATAGATTTCAAAATCGTAAATGCACTATTATTTTTTTCAAACAGAACCTTCTACCCAAAATTCCATCAATCTAACATGTTCAAAACATCAGTTTCATTAATTTATTACTATATCTATTGCTAATTTCTACCATACAAAGTATTTTTTAAAAATCTTTTTGGTTTCTAAATGGAATATTCAGAAAACAAATCTACATATATAAAAGTGAACATTTGTTTCTACGTATGACCACTATAGACTTGAAAACCACCGAACCGATGTGCAACAAACCGGATTCATTAGAAAGGCAATCTTCCGAGGATGGTTATAGGCTACCTAAACATTGCATTTGACACATTTGGTCCATTTATTGAGTCGATTTTCGATTTTTCCCATACAAAAATTATACAAAATTTGTAAATTGTGAAAATTTAAATCCATACATACATATGTATTTTATGTCAATGTTTATATTTCTCAATATTTAAATTTTCAAATGGCACCGACAAATGGTACATACATGTATAAATATAAAATTTTAATTGAGTTTGTTTGAAGTTTAGCGGATGCTGCACCTCTTAACCGATATTCTTGAGGTATGGCCAACCCATTCAACCTCATAACAATATTGCTATATCTGGCGTACTATTGCAATTAGTAACATTAAATCAGGTGTGGATGCAGTATGATTAAGTCAAAAACTGGCGGGATAAGATTATTAGGCGTGGCCCCGCCCCTTGGAGCTAATTTGTTAAAGTGCGGTGTCTGAAGTATTAGATTAGTAGGAATGGCCCTGCCCATAGGACCTAATTTGTAAATGTGCGATATCTGAAGTACTAGATCATTGGCATGACCTCATCTATTCGACTCTATTGTGCAAATTGTCATGAAATTTGGTGTGGATTCAATCAAGATCAATATACGTAGTCTAAAGAAAAAGGGTTGGATTTGAAATAGGGTGTGGAATAAACACCAATATGCGTGATCAAGCAAAAAATGGGTGACACTGCCCAATTCTGTTCTCCAATAGCAATAGCTGGAGGATTGTAGCACCATTCATCTTTATATTTGGTATGAAATTATGTAAGACCAGTGATGTATGTGACCGAGATCTGCGGCTGAAAAAAAAAAATCGAATACTCAAGAATTGAAACATTTCTCAAATCTGATTTAATTACAATAAGAGCGACGACCATTATAAAGGGTGATTTTTTAGCTATTATCTTTTTGGCAAACACTGGTTTAAACAGCTGACGCACGTTTCATGTTTTGTTTCACTGTCAAACATCTTCAGTTTGGTCTATAATTTAACCATGAATCGTCTTACAAACGAAAAACGCTTGCAAATTATTGAATTTTATTATCACAATGCAAGCTCTGTTAAGAAAGTTAAGTTAAGAAAAATTGTGTTCAGCGACGAAGCTCATTTTTGGCTCAATGGGTACGTTAATAAGCAGAATTGTCGACTTTGGAGTGAAGATCACCCAGAAGCATTGCAAGAGCTAACAATGCATCCACAAAAAGTCTCAGTTTGGTGCGGTTTATGGGCTGGTGGCATCATTGGACCGTACTTCTTCATAGATGATGCGAATCGTAACGTAACTGTGAATGGTGAGCGCTACCTTGAGATGATATCCAACTTTTTTTTGCCCAAAATGCAAGAGCTTGACTTGCATAACATGTGGTTTCAACAAGACGGTGCCACATGCCACACAGCATTCTTAACAATGGACTTATTGAGAGGCGTGTTCGGTGAACATTTTATTTCACGTTCGGGACCGGTCATTTGACCGACTAGATCGTGCGATTTAACACCTTTAGACTATTTTTTGTGGGGTTATGTTAAAGCTCATGTCTATACACACATGCCCGCTTCAATTGACGTATTGGAAAACAACATTGAAGCATTTATTCATGAGATACCGGCCGAAATGTTGGAAAGAGTATGCCAAAATTGGACTAAGCCATTTGACCATTTGAGACGCAGTCACGGCCAACATTTGCATGAAATAATCTTCAAACTTTAAATTATATGGGCCGTACTATCGATTCAAATAATAATTTCATGTATTTTTCTGAATTTTATGTGTTTTTTCAACTTTTCAATAGCTCTTAAAAAATCTCCCTTACAACAGTGTAATATTAGCGGTTACGAATCAGTGTGGAGGATTTTATTTCTTGATGCACCCATGGGTTTTGCTATTGTTGATTTTGGAAAATGTTGAATCATAAAACGTATCGCGTTGCCTACAGCATCCTCATTATTACGCAACTTATTTTGACGTTGCAATATCAAGATAAACCAGTACAGAAATTTCAGTCAGGTAAACTGACTGATAAATACCATCACCCAATATAAAATATTGTTGAAGTCTTGAGTTATTGAAATGAATAGATTTTTAATTAAAATAAAATTACTTATATATATTTTTTCCCCTGCAAAATCGTCCAAAACTTTACTTATTTGTGTAGGGGGTATAGGTGCCGGTTTGGAATTTATGTGATAAATATTAATTTTTAAAAAAAATTAATTTTGATAGGAGGGTGATAGGAGGTGAACCGATACAGTCCTTATTCATTCCTAACTCAAATTTTCATACGTACAACTTACGAATAATTTGACTGAATTCAGTGCACTTACAAAAAAAGATATGTATGTAAGACTATAGGGGTGAGTTCGGTCCTTTGTGTGGGAGGTAACAGAAGGGGTGTGTCAAATAGTTAGGTTTTCTGAGGTTTCGCCTCCTATCACAATATAAATTAACCGACTAATTTTCATTACCCCTCAAATGTCCGTTTGGAAATTATGGGAGAATTATTAATTTTCCAAAAATAGGTAATTTTGTATGGGAGGTACCAGAAGGGGTGACCCGATATAGTCCATATTCACTCCTGATTCATATTTTCATAAGCGTACAAATTACTCATAATTTGACTGAATTCAGTGTACTTAGAAAAAAGATATGTTTGCAATACTATGGGGTTGAGTTCGGTCATTTGTATGGGAGGTACCAGAAGGGGTGTGTCAAATAGTTAGGTTTTCTAGGGTTTTGCCTCCTATAATAACATAAATTAATCGACCAATTTTCATTACCCCCCAAGAGTCCGTTTGGAAGTTATAGGAGAAATATTAATTTTCCAAAAATAGGTAATTTTGTATGGGAGGTACCAGAAGGCGTGAACTGATATAGTCCATATTCATACCTGAGTCTAATTTTCAAAAGCAAACATCATACGCAAAATTTGAGTGATCTCAGTTTACTTACAAAAAAGGTTTGTATGTATGTAAAAGTATGAGGGTCAATTCGGTCATATGTATGGGAGGTACCAGAAGGGGTGTGTCAAATAGTTAGGCTCTCTGAGGTTTCGCCTCCTATCACAACATTATTTTATCGACCAATGTTCATAACCCCCCAAGTGACTGTTTTGAAGTTATTGGAGAAATTTCCAAAAATAGGTAATTTTGTATGGGAGGTACCAGAAGGCGTGAACCGATATAGTCCATATTCATACCTGAGTCTAATATTTATAAGCAAACATCATAGGCAAAATTTGAGTGATCTAAGTTTACTTGCAAAAAAGATATGTATGTAAAACTATAAGGGTCAATTCGGTCATTTGTATGGGAGGTACCAGAATGGGTGGGGCACAGGTTTCGGTTTTCTTAGGGTTTGTCTACTTTTGCAAGATAAATAAACTGACCAAATTCAAACATCCTCCGGTTGTCCGTTTGGAAGTTATGGAAGAAATATTAATTATCAAAAATTGGTAATTTTGTATGGGAGGTACCAGAAGGGGTGGGGCTATTCAGCCCATTTACAATCCCATAAGTTCGTTTTGAAAAATATTGATACTGGTAAATTTTCATACCGATCCGTTAAGGTTTACTTGAGTTATCCTGCTGACCAGCCATCCAGCCAGCCAGCCAGCCAGCCTGCCAGCCAGCCAGACAGACGGACATAGCTCATTCTTCTTAAAAAGTTCTGAAACGAATTTGGTCTTAAGATACTTGGGGTCTAACTCGTCTCCTTTAACGCGTTACACTTTTTTTCGTATCAAATGATATATACCCTCATCCCTAAGGGTGATGGTATAAAAATGTTGCAATCATAATGCAAAATGAGTGTACACCCAAAACCATTAATCACGAATTACAGTAGTTAAGAAGCAATACAGGATTAAGTAATCTATCTTAATTTAATTTAACCAGAATATTTAAGGGAACTAATGTATATCTACTAGGGTGATCAGTTCGGTTTTCAAAAACCGGCTACTCGGTTTTTTTCACTCATAAAAACAGTCGGTTTTTTTTAAATCCCTATTTTTCGAATATCGAATAATCCGGTTATTTTTTGTCGAATCTCGGTTTTTTGGCGTTCGATATTTTTTATTTAAATTTATTCATAATTGTGTTAAATGTGTTCTCGTAATTGTTTTTTTCCAGTGTTTCGGAAGAACAACCTAATTGTTAGTTTTATAAATCTTCAATGTTTAATAAGTCGGCTGAAAAGCGAAAGAAATTACAAATGTTTGTAAAAGACCAATTTAATAAGGAGCTTCAACTTATCCATGATGTTAAGCACCACTGGAATTGTATGGCCAATATGGTTTCTCAATTTTTAAAATTGCACAAATGTGTGAATCATACTTTATTGGAGTTAGGACTGACACCATTTAGTGAAAATGATATCGAAACTTTGTCTGTGCTTAGTGACACCATTAAACCTTTGGAAATGTCTATACAAAAACTTTCTGCAAACTCTTCGACTTTAGCTGATGCTGAAGGTATTTTTAAATTTTTACTTTAACACTTTTCAACAATTCAAAACCAATTATCAATAAATTTATATGCAATTTTCAAAAGTCGTATATCAGAACGACGTGTTCAAACCCTGAATACTCTCATTTTGTATTTAAGTACGAGTAAACTCCCAATTAGTGACGCATTTCTAAAATATTCAATATTAAACACCTTGTACACTATAAGTCCAAATAGTACACTGAGTGAAAGGGCATTTTCAATGTCAAGTTTTATAAAAACCAAAGAAAAAAATAGGTATACACCCAAGCTCTTAAATTGTATCTTATTTCTTAAATGTTACTTTAGGTAAAACTAAAGATTAAATTAAATATATTTATATATAATCAATTATTTACAAATGAATTGTTTTGTTTCGTTTGTCTTTGTTAAAATAACAAACTGATCTCACTAATGTTTTGCATTGTAATTATAATTAAACTAAAAGTTTACTTTTTATAGGTATAATCGATTTGTTTTCTGTTATTTTTTAATAAAATTTTTTGTCAAAAATTGTATTTTAATTTGTTATTTGGCATAATTTTGAAAACCGGATTATCCGGTTTTTTGTGAATTTCAAAAAAAGCAACCGGTTTTTTTTAAATGTCATTTTTCGAATAATTCGAAAACCGGTTTTCGCAAAAACCCGAATAATTGATCACCCTAATATCTACTATGTATTCCCATGATACTCACGGATTTGCCGTTTGATTCAAATGATTACAGTTGTCAGTTCGTTTAGAATTTGCGGTTACAATCAATAATGCTGATGGACAGTTTATTGAAGTTTGCGGCTTGAATTTGAAAAATTCTTTTTTTTCATTAACAGCTTTATGTTGCATGTGCTTTCACGTGTAGAAAGACCCACTGATTAACATATGTATACTCCTTTGGTTTTTCCATGCACGTTGTATTATCAAAAGCATTACATTAAAAAAGCTACCCAAAAATTCCACCCCAAAAAAGTACATTTTAGACAATACTTATTTAGGCAGGACGAAGTCTGCCCGGTCAGCTAGTATAATATAATCAATAAACCTATTTTTTCCGATTCTACCTTGTGCAGTTTGGTCTGAGCGACGGTACCAGTTTAATCCCTTTTTAGGCCTTTTTTCCTCCCAAAACGTACGAAATTTGAAAATTGGGGTCACTTGATGTTAAATTACGGTAATTTGAGTAAGATCGGTCAACTATTTCCCGAGCCCCAAAGTGAAAAATATAAAATATTTTATATTCAAAAATGAAGAATTTTTCCAATATTCATCTAAATAAGTAAATATTTAAAAATTAATTAAAATAAATATTTTTAAGATCTATAAAAAATAAACAAAACCAAATTTGTACCACTACTTAGCTATTCAAAAAAGTATAATGTTATACAATTGCGTCCACAAATGAATTTTTGAACAATTACTTACTTACTTACTTAATTTCCCTTTGCACCCCATGAATGAGGTAGGGGATAGCTTCTCGCGTTGTTGTGAATTAACATTATTTTTAGATTCACAACTAAGGGCACCTACTTGTTTATCGACGAATGCGAACGTCACTGTTTGAGAAGCTCTTACTAGACACGACGATTGAATCGACGCTTAATACTGCGAAGTTGCTGTCAACAACATTCGAGGGGAGCCGACAATGAAAGAAAATGTTATTTCTCTTTTTTAAGATGACTGGAGCCAGGTTTGAACCTGCGATCTCCCGCATGGTAGTCGCGTGTTCTAACCACTATGCCACGGCCGGGCATTTTTCATTATGTTCATTTTTTTGAACAATATATTGCTTTAACTACTACCGAATGAAACTACAAAATCAATAAATTTTTCATAGAAATCACTCACATTGAACTGCTCTGGAGCCTAAAAAAAACTATGATTTTTCTAAAAATTTTGCGAATATCTTTTAACTTCACTATTACCTTTAAAACGACAATAAAACCAGTACAGAAATTTCAGTCAGTTAAACTGACTGATAAATACCATCACCCAATATAATATATTGTTTAAGTCTTGAGTTATTGAAAATAATCGATTTGTAATTAAAACCAGTTAGAAAGTTTCAGTCGGGCAACCCGACTTACATTTACCCTTACCCTCAGTAAAACAAATAATTTTCTATTTTATTGATATTATTACTCGATTTCGAAATTGGGCGGAGTGGTACATTTATATGGGAGGTACGTGAAGGGGTGTGTTTAGGCTCCAGATTTATTCTCCATAACTTTATCCTTTTATAGCTTTACTAAATACAGAATTTTCGCACGATTGCGTTGGGTGTACTGATATTATTACTACATCCCAAAAGTGGGCGGAAAGGTACATTTGTATGGGAGGTACCATAAGGGGCGTGTCTAGACTTCCAATTTTTTCTTCAAAACTTTGTCCTGTTATAATATAACAAAATACAGAATTTGGGCACGATCGTGTCGAGTGTATTGATATTATTACCCTATTTCTAAAGTGGGCGGAGTGGTACATTTGTATGGGAGGTACCAGAAGGGGCGTGTCTAGACTTCCAGATTTTTTCTCCAAAACTTTATCCTGCTTAAACTTTACCAAATACAGAATTTGGGCACGATCACGTTAGGTCTTTTAATAATATTAATCGATTTCTAAAGTGGGCGGTACCAGATGTGTATGGGAGGTACCAGATGGGGCGTGAATAGACTTCCAATTTTTTTCTCTAAAACTTTATCTTGTTATAGCTTTACTCAAAATAGAATTTGGGTACGATCACGTTTAATTTATTGATATTATTTCTCCATCTCTATAGTGGGCGGAAAGGTAGATTTGTATGGGAGGTAACAGAAGGGGCGTGGCTAGGCTTTCAAAATTTTTTCCAAAACTTTATCCTGTTATAGCTTTACTAAATACAGAATTTGGGGACGATCCCCTAGGGTGTATTGATATTATTACTCGATTTCTAAAGTGGGCGGAATGATGTATTTGTATGGGAGGTACCAGAAGGGGCGGGGCCATGTAGCCCATTTGCAATACCGTAAGTAGTTTTGAGAAAATAATAACTCGTGCAAAATTTCAAAACATTTGGTTGCGTCTTTCGAAAGTTATCGTGCGAACCAGCCGGACAGCCACCCGACAGACAGACAGACAGACAGACAGACGGACATGGCTCAAACGACTTAAAAAGTCATGAATCGAATTTGGTTCAAAGAAACCTAGGGTCTAAAGTGACTCCTTCTATGTGTTACACTTTTGGGTCGTATCAAATGATATATACCTTCATCCCTACGGGTGATGGTATAAAAAAAACCATTCGTACCAAGTCAGTTTTTCGATTTTTGTTCATGTAACAGAGCAATGTGCTCCGGGCAGGAAATTTTTCTACGGGTCCGCCAAATAATTTTTTTTTTTTTGAAAATGCTATAAAAAAAACTACTGAATATTTTCTCAAATTTATTTTTTATTTGAATGTACAATCCTTCCAGTTAATAATGGAAAATAATTTCATTCAAATGGCTGCCTCGGCGAGCCATGCAGTAGCCTACACGATCGGTCCGGTTAAGCACATTATCGATTGTGTGCAGCTGTATTTCCCAATGGCTTCACGAATATTGTCCTTTAAAGCGTCAATTGTCTCTGGTTTGTCGGCGTAACACTTATCTTTGAGGGCACCCCACAAATAATAGTTCAACGGTGTCAAATCGCAGCTCTGAGGTGGCCAAACGACATCAGCTCTGCGGCTGATAATGCGTATTCAAAAACAGGGCGCAAAACATCGAGTGTAGCTTCGGCTGTGCGGCACGAAGCGCCGTCCTGTTGAAACCAAATATTGCCATTATCCTCCTCTTCAATTTTTGTGAACAAAAATTCGTTCAACATGGTCTGATAACGATCGCCATTGACTGTAACGGTCACTCATTTCTTATTTTCGAAGAAAAATGCCCCCATTATGCCTCTGGACCAAAATCCGCACCAAACAGTGACTCGTTTTGGGTGCATCGGCTATGCTTGTTTACATACCCGCCAAGATAAAAATGAGCTTCATCTGAAAAGATGACTTTTCTGCATTTTGCATTCTGCAACATTATCGATTTTCAAAGTAATGTCGCAATATTTCCCAGCGTTGTTCATGCGTATACACATCCATATTCGTTCAACGGAAGGATACAACTAATTATCTGCCAAATCAGACATGAGCTAAGTGTTACCATTCACGAAATAAGCACTAGTTAAAAAAAACGTTAGATGGCGGACCCGTTACAACTGAAAAAATTTATGTACCTTTGACAAATACGTAAAAACTAGGCACCTAGTTAATACGAAATATCTATAACTTTTACTTGGAGTAAATTATTTTTGCATTAATCTTTCAGAAATTTGATTCGAATTTTATAAATTTTGTGGCAATATGGAAAAATTAGGTAGCTCCACTTTTTGTAAAAATTTAAATAACACCAAAAATAGAAACTGTGTTTCATTTGCTATCACTCTGTCAGATCGAAATGTTGATATAGTTTCTCATATAAAAGTTATTTGAAAAACAATAAGCAGATAAATGCTTATTGGTATGTAGGTATGTTTACAACTTTAAGATTGTTTTTCTAGTGTTTTAAAAAAAAAGTTTTCCATCGGCCACAGAATATAAATTACTTTATAGTCACGAAAAAACTAAGATACTGAATCAACATCGCCCAAGAATTACTAATGTTTGCAAATACCTCTTAATCTTCGGAATTTTCATAAAGATACCACCATCTCTATTCACAAGTTACAGAATTAATTTAAAAATTAACCGTTTCCGCACCACAGTACTCCAGTTCCTGAATTTTTGATTACGTAAGTATTCTCAATTTTCGCTGTGCCAATTTGAATCCTTTACTTCCCATCTGATACATACTACTTTATGGGCTGTGTATAAGCTCAAAATATATCCGAGTCCTTGCATATCAATTCTCATTTTGTTTCCTCCGTAAATAGCAACTACGACATTCTGTAATTGTTCAATTAAAAACTGGTAAATCCCATTTTATTGAGTGCAATAAATGCAAATGATAAGTAATGTTTAAGAAAGTTTTTCAACGATATAATTAACTTGCTACCAAAAACCAGAACCACCCACAAATGGCAACCAATTTGAGGAAGTCAACGCATAGTGGTCTGAAATTCAACAACTAGGTAATTATTATGATACTCTGAAAATACTGATACGATTGATAATACAGAGTATCGAATATGTTAATGTATTTGTGAGTTTAAATTTTATATCTCAACATATTTGTTCTACACCACTCTGCTTCAAGCTACTAAGTGGGAAAGAGAGTATAAAATTAAACCAAGCTCATTGAATACACACCGAAATTCAAAAAGTATCGTTGAATAATTTTAGGTGACAATATGCCTTTAGAAACGAACAGAAAGATTCATTTTGTGTGGCATCCGCATCCGCACTTTACAACATCAACCTCATTCATATGCATGTGGCAGGCATTGAAGGCAATTGCAACACATTAGTTTATTTGTTGCTAATTCGAGATAATGCACTTGCACATTTCAAACGAATTCACACGCACTTACGCATACGCTCACGCACATTTATTATCGTACTCACTCATAGAGGGAAACACTCAATAGCCATAGATAGTATTTACTATAAACAGTCATTCAACCGTGCGATAACTGCAATACTTATCTATGAATGGGCTCTGACCAGGTCAGTAGCAATTGAGTTGGGCCATTGGATAAGGTTTTTGGGAATGAAGCTAATAATGAAACAATAAGTTTAAAACCCATATTTCACTATGAATAAAAATATGTCTTTATTAGAGAAAAATATAATTATGATCATCACAATGGCATTACCAAACTTTAAACTTTGCAAAAAAAAAACACTAATGCAGTCAAAAAATCTCCCTATAAGTACCATCACCCTCAATAAAGCATAAAATTTTCTTGTATATTGATATTATTACTCTATTTCTAAAGTGGGCGGAGTGGTATATTTGTATGGGAGGTACCAGAAGGGGCGTGGCTAGCCTTCCAATTTGTTCTCCATAATTTTATCCTGTTATAGCTTTAATAACTACAGAATTTGGGCACGATCGCGTTGGATGTATTGATATTATTACTCCCTCTCTGAAGTGGGCGGAGAGGTATATTTTTATGGGAGGTACCAGAAGGGGCGTGGCTAGACTTCCAATATTTTCCAAAACTTTATCCTGTTATGGCTTTACTAATTACAGAATTTTGGTACGATCCCATTGGTTGTATTGATATTATTTCTCGATTTCTAAAGTGGGCGGAATGATGTATTTGTATGGGAGGTAACGAAGGGTCGGGGTGGGATACATTACCCCGACCCTTCTGTTTTGGGAAAATATTACCCTGTGCAAAATGTCAAAACATTTGGTTGCGTCTTTCGAAAGTTATCGTGCGTACCAGTCGGGCAGCCAGACAGACAGACGGACATGGCTCAAATGGCTTAAAAAGTCATGAATCGAATTTGGTTCAGAAAAACCTAGGGTCTAAAGTGACTGCATCTATGTGTTACACTTTTGGGGGTCGTATCAAATGATATATACCTTCCTACCCATAGGCTGAGGGTATAAAAATTTAATTTGAAATTAATATTTACCTTTTATTTTGATAACTTTCGGCAATATATAAAACTTTCTTTGTCTAAGTATAGCTGTAATTGAACTAACATTTCTATCTCGAATCTTTCAGACTAAAAATTGTGAGAAATACAATTTCTTTATACAAATAAATCAACTGCTACTGACATTTTCACTAATAATTAACTCTCCACATAATTTCTCCCGTGTTTGACACTCCATTACCAATAAAAAGATATTCGCCACCCTCGTAGCAAACTACATTGTTGTTGGTGTAACCGAAAAGTACTGCTTGTTTTTCATTGATTTATAGACGTCAGTTCAATGAAAATTCTAATTTTATCCATAAGCCCCGACAAAATACTACCTACCCACCTGTCTCTGGCAAATGTGCACGCAAATGTCCAGATTAGTACCCACTAACTAATACATACATATAGTTGTCGTACGTAGGCATTCACATAACGTTTCGTGCTCATATGATTTTGTGTCTATGGCATATTAAATTAATTACTCGTGTTATTATTTGGGTTGAAATTAAGTACGCAACAATTTATAATTTTCCAAACATGATTAGAATCGCACATTTTTACACACATACTCTCAAACAATCGCACACTTACGACCTAAGTACATATGAGCAACATTATATCTGTATGTTGGGTTTGAATGTGGTGAACCCCAGCGAATATTCGTAAAGGGGATATCGATTAGGCTGTTCATTATGTGATATTTTATTTAAATACTAGCTATACACGGCAAACATCGTCCTGCCTTAAAAGTTATTATGTGTGATTTTTCGTATCAATGAAAAATGAGAAAATAAACGGGAAATGCCCCAAAAGTAAAATATTACGAAAAAAGGATAACTCGAGTAAATCGGTTGACCCTTATAGTTTTACATACATATCTTTTTTGAAAGTACACTGAATTCATTCAAATTTTGCGAAAGATGTTCGCTTATGAAAATTGGACTCAGGAATGAATATGGACTATATCGGTTTACACTTTCTGGTACCTCCCATACAAAATTACATATTTTTGGAAAATTCATATTTACTACATAACTTCCAAACGGACAATTGGAGGATAATGAAAATTGGTCGGATAATTTAGTTTGTGGTAGGAGGCAAAACCTCAGAAAATCTAACTATTTGACACACCCCTTCTGGTACGTCCCATACAAATGACCGAATTCACCCTCATAGTTCACAAACATAACTTTTTTGTAAGTACACTGAATTCAGTCAAACTTTACGTAAGTTGTACGGTTATGAAAATTTGAATCAGGAATTAATATGGTTCTCCCCTTCTGGTACCTCCCATACAAAATAACCTATTTTTTGAAAATTAATATTTCTCCCTTTACTTCTAAACCGACACCTGGGGGATCATAAAATTTATCCAGTTAATTCGTCTTGTAATAAGATCCTAAACCTCAGAAAACCTAACTATTTGACACACCCTTTCTGGTACCTCCTATATAAATAACTTTTACATGCATATTTTGTATCTACACTATAAGAGGTACACCCTAATTGTACCTCTTATACAAATAAGTAAAATTTTGACGGTTTTGCTCCACAAGCAGTCAAAAATAATATATGGGCAAGGCCACCGTCAGTAACGTCACGTTCGTATACATATTTTAGTGAATATCTTTACTAAATGCTATTACTTCTTCCAACTTGAGGCGGCATATGAAATAACTCGTCATAACTGTTGTTTCATACGCAGACAATTTTGATGTATCTCGTTTTGTTGTGAAGTTATGACCATTTTAAGCCGTCAGTAACGTCACCGGATTTTGGAAGTGTGTTTTGAGGTTACTGAACGTTTGTGCAAAAATCAGCGAATTGAAAAGAGTTTATGTTTATAATTGCCCAGTATTTATAAAAGGAAGGCTGAAAGATGATTTTTATCCAAAAGGTGGGCTTAAATTTTATGTTTTAATCACGTAATCGGCATAAAAGCTGTGTCAGTAACGTCACACAAAAATGCCAGTAATGTCACACGTACGAATTTCGGTAGGATTTTTGGGTCTTTTTTTCTCTTGAGTTAATAGAGGGACCCTAAAGGACCAAAAATCATCGTAGAGGAGTTTTAGATGCAACCTGGGGAGATATTAAGACTAAACCACTCTTATAAAAAAAAAAAATAGTAAATCGGGCTTGACCTTTAGAGCTGATTTTTGTAAGATAGAGTGTTAGTAAATTAAATTATCTCTTCAAGAACGTGTATAGCTTGAGGGTTAAAATTGGTTTCTGATCAGTTTTGCATCATTAAAATTAAAATTTGTAATTTCTCCCTACGTTTCAGTTTTAACTTCTGTTTTTGTTTTATTTTTGGGATAATAATTTTGTGTGAGTATTTTGAACTAAAGCCAGGACACTCTGTAAAATAAAAACACATTATTATCGGAAAAAACAAAAGTCTTTATTAATTCAGACTTTTTAATTTTTGCAAAATTAAAGTATAGCTTCAGTTGAAGTTTTTTTTAACGTAAATAAACATAAAATATCACAAAAAAGAAATCTTAATTGTATCCCTGCTGAGCTGCTATTTCGTCCCCAATGGTACGAATTTGGTGCGAAGACGAAATGTCACGAATTTTTTTTGCGTTTGCGAAAATTGTGGCGGTATCGAAAACGGTGTTAATTTTGTACAACTCTTCTTCAGCAACTTCCGCAACTAGTATTCGCGATTTTGTTAGTTGGAACGCCTCAACGTTCCCCTCAAGGGAACTCAGAGGTGGAAAGTTACTGATTGTTACTCACTTGGGAGTGACCAGAATCGATTTCTTTGTGGCACTGTCCAAGCAGCTAACTACTTCCGGTCTTAGACCAAGTATTCCCTGGGCAATGACTTCAAAGCAACCGCTTAGAAGTTAGCTAAAGTTAGAAGGCATTACAACCATGTATCCTGAATGGTCAAAGAGACGTCTCAGGAAAGTAGGCTTGAACCGCTGAAGCATGGTTGCATCGTGGGATTGGACGTGCAGATAGCAGCCGTATTACCAATCTAGGAGACGAGGGTTAGCAAGCCACATCTTCCGAAAACTAAATTGCGAAAATCCATAGCGTCTGTTCCATATTGGGCGGCTTCCTGGTCAGCGTCTGCCTCAGAATGAGCGGCTGAAATGTTTCCTGGCAGTAGGAATAAAATGCAGAACCTGGTGGTCTAGGCTTGCCACCCGCTACCAGTATAATGGCAGTGAATAAAATGAGAAATAAGAGAAAAAGAAACCCCCAAAATGGTGACGACCACCGCAAACGTTTTAAGGACCATGATTTGAGAATATGCACTTGGAAAGTTAGAACTCTTTACCGACCAGGTGCCTCTATTCAACTGGCGGATGTCCTCGAAGAATATAAGGCTGACATTACTGCTATACAGGAAATTCGGTGGACTGGATATGGATGCTCGCGGATGGGGATGTGTGCGGAAAAGCATGAGTTTGGATGTGGATTTGTGGTCGGCAAGAGACTACGACACCTGGTCTTTAGGTTTACTCCTGTCAGTGAACGAATCGCCACCATAAGACTAAAGGCAAAATTTTTCTACATCACGCTGATATGTGCTCATTAGGGTGGGGCGATTAGTATGGAAGGAAAAAATCTTAATGGGCGCTTCGTGTTTCTGATTCTTGGGATTGTACTGAGCAAAAAAGTCCACTAGACCATATGTAAACGGTGAAAATCGAGCCTCCCCATTTTGACTTGAAGTTTTTTCTCAAACCTTATTTTTTGAAAAATTTGCAAATGTTCTTCGGCTCATATTTCGTAAACTATTTAAAATTTTGACTTATTTTCAAATATAAAGTTATAGCTATTATCTCGGGCTACAATTTCTCTGAACATATTATTTAGAAAAAACTTTGTTTGCATGGTGAAATAGTCGAAAATGTGAAAAATTCACCACTTTTTGTCACGTTTTTTTTAGATATTTTGGCCTATAACAGCCAAACCATTGAGATTTTTGATCCATTACTAACACAAAAATGGTAGCCAAGACAATAGTTAAGAACTCTCTAGTACATCGCAAAAGCATTGGGACACTCCTTCTAGTAGTTTTGGCCTTGTGAAAGTGCATATTTTTCTTGAAAATATTGATAAATTACCATTTTCATGTGTTCATAGGGCAAAATCATAAAAATTTTATATTTCTTATTTTTATTCTATTTTATTATTTTATTCTATTTATCTTATTTCTTATTTTTTAGTCTTCTATTGGTTTCAGTTCATTTGACGCATTTTTGTTAGTTTATTGTAAACGATCACAGCATCAAATACACATAAAATTAAATACGCATTTTTAAATATTTGCCGCAAATGTAAGTTTTATAAATAATTGTTTCGTGTATAAATTGTGCAGTGCTATTAAAAAACATTTTTTTTATTTAAGAAATAGATTATTTTTATGATTTTGCGCTATGAACAACTGAAAATGGTAATTTATCAATATTTTCATGAAAAATTTGCACTTTCACAGGGCCAAAACCGCCTGAAGGAGCGTTCCAATGCATTTGCGATGTACTAGAGAGTTCGTAACTATTGTCTTGGCTACCATTTTTGTGTTAGTATTGGATCGAAAATCTCAATGGTTTGGCTGTTATAGGCCAAAATATCTAAAAAACGGGACAAAAACTGGTGAATTTTCTACATTTTCGACTTTTTGACCATGCAAACGAAGTTTTTGTAAATAATGTATTCAGAGAAATTGAAGCCTGAGACAATAGCTATAACCTTCTTTTGAAAATAAGTCAAAACTTTAAATAGTTTACGAAATATGAGCCGAAGAAAATTTGCAAATGTTCCAAAAAAATAAGGTTTGAGAAAAAACTTCAAGTCAAAATGGGGAGGCTCGATTTTCACCGTAGACATATGGTCTAGAGAACTTTTTTGCTCAGTACAATCCCAAGAATCAGAAACGCGAAGCGCCCATTAAGATGTTCAAATCGCCCCACCCTAGTGCTCATGCTCCGGGCCATGATGTTAAAATCGTGCTGGGAGATTTGAATGCCAAAATAGGCCGGGAGAATGTCTTTAGCCCAACAGTCGGAAAATTTAGTCTGCATACTGACACATCGCCAAACGGAATCAGACTGATTGATTTCTCTGCAGCAAGGAACATGGTAATTAGCAGCACACGATTTGACCACAAAAACATTCACAAAGCACTGTGGATATCTCCTGATCAAGTAACGAGAAACCAAATTGATAACGTGGTAATCGATAGAAGGCACGCGTCAAGTGTCTTAGACGTACGAGTGATCAGAGGCGCGAACATCAACTCGGATCACCACCTCACTGCAGTGAAGGTGCGTACTAGGCTAAGCAGAGCGAAAACCCTGCGTAACCAGGCACAGAGAAAGCTGGACATCGCTAAACTGCAGACCGCGGAGATAGCCAACGCCTATTCTGACCAACTCACTCAACTACTTCTTGAAGCTCCAACTCCCGAAAATACTAGCGCGCAATGGCAACATATTGCCCACTCGATGGAAAGGACTGCGCGGTCCGTACTAGGGTATGTGAAAAGAGGCGGGAGGCGACTCGACTCTTCAGGCGAAAAAAACGAGAGCTTAAGGAGCGGAATAATGTGTGTATTGAAGATTACAGGAACAGAGGTGAAGCCCGAAAATTCTATCAGAAGATAAAAGAAAAGGTACATGGAACAGGTCTTCCCTCCTGTAAAGACAAGGATGGTCATCTCGTTACTGACTCCGAGAGCGTACTGAGAATATATAAAGATCACTTCTGCAGCCTATTGATGTGTGAAAACTCGGCTGATGAAGTCTGTGCACCAATCCGAGATGATAACATCGAGTGTCCACCTCCGAGCCAAGCTGAGATAACAACTGCCATATCCCGCCTAAAGAACAACAAGGCCGCTGGGGCTGATGGTCTTCCAGCTGAGTTGTTTAAGGCGGGTGGAGATGAGCTTGTTTTAAGCATGCAACAGCTCATAGAGAACATTTGGCTTCAGGAGAGCATGCCAGAGGATTGGAATCTCAGTGTGCTATGTCCAATCTACAAACAAGGTGACCGTATTGAGTGTAAAAACTATCGTGGAATTAGCCTCTTACCCATTGCGTATAAGGTCCTGTTTAGCATACTGTGTGAACGTCTAAAGCCAATTGTGGAAAACCTGATTGGACCTTATCAGTGCGGCTTTAGACCAGGCAAATCCACGACGGATCAGATATTTACACTACGGCAGATTCTTGAGAAAACCCATGAGAAGCAAATCGACACTTACCACCTCTTTGTCGATTACAAAGCTGCCTTCGATAGTCCCATCAGGCATCGACTATACGAAGCCATGTCTGAGTTCGGTATTCCTGCGAAGATAATTCGTCTCTGCCGGTGTACCCTTACGAATACCAAATCCTCTGTTCGGATTGGCAAGGATCTATCTGCACCATTCGATACGACGAGAGGTCTTAGACAGGGTGACGGTTTGTCATGTATGCTGTTCAACATAGTGATGGAGAAGGTGTTAAGGAAAGCAGCGGTTAACATGTCTGGCACCATATTTAATAAGAGCCACATGCTGCTCGCATATGCCGATGATATCGACATTATCGGTCGAACGATGCGAGAGGTAACAGCTGTTTTCACATCAGTTGAAAGGGAGTCAGCGAAAATGGGTTTGGCAGTGAATGAGGACAAGACGAAGTTAATGGTATCATCGAACAAAGTGTCCACCCGTTGGGGACGCAGCGTGAACGTTGAAAACTATTGCTTTGAGGTAGTGGATGAATTTATCTACCTTGGAACACCATGAACAAGAACAACAGTGTCAGCCTCGAAATAAAACGGAGAATAGTGCTTGCTAACAGGTGTTTCTTTGGACTACGCGAGCACTTTATAAACACCACCCTATCTCGAACTACCAAAGGCCAGCTGTACCAGGTACTAATTTTACCGGTCCTGTTGTACGCCTCCGAATCTTGGGTGCTTACACAGGCAGATGCAGCTCATCTGGCGGTGTTTGAGAGAAAAATACTCCGCAAAATATATGGACCCATTTGCGTAAACGGCGAGTTTAGGATTCGGATGAACCATGAGCTGTACGAGTTATACCACGACATTGATGTCGTCAAGCGGATCAAAGTGCAACGATTACGCTGGCTAGGCCATGTCGTGAGAATGGATGAGGAAACTCCAGCGCGAAAGGTATTCTATCAAGACCTCGAAGGACGGCGCAAAAGAGGGAGACCGCGACTACGTTGGAAGGACCAGGTGGAGGAATCACTGACGCTGCTTGGTAGGACTGACTGGAGACGGTGCGCACAAGATCGAAACGAATCTTTGATCATTTCGGCCTCTGACTTAGGCACTAAGATATAAATATATATATATGTGTCAAGTTGTTTTAAAGGCTAATAATAATAATAACGCCTCAACGAATTCCCGTGCACTGTTTACTATGCAGTGACGAGCTTTTTCCTTTTGTACTCGTCGTATTTGTTGCTTTCTTTTAGTTTTTTTAACATAACGCTTGTCTCTTTTTGCACCAGGAATCGGAGTCTAGCAATTAAATACCAAATTATTAACCAAAAAAGTAAAAAAAATAAAATTAAAATAATCCGTCAGTAACGTCACACATTTTTTTTTTTGCAAAAATACCCTGCTATGTGCTAATAATGCTTCATTTAAGCATGATTATGAAAGTATCAGCTCATCCAACCTCTTTTATAATTAGTTAATGCATAAAAAAACATTTTATAAAAATTTGTCAGTAACGTCACCATTTATTTGCGGCTGATTACTTTAAGCCTTAATTGGTCCAAAACCCAAGCTTTGTACACAAATTTGCTTGCAAATCAAAAGTTTGTAATCATCTGCCTAAAATATAAAAAAATAAGAAAAAAATTTACCTTTTTCGCCGACATTGTTATATTTTCCAAATACATCTTGCATGTGCTACTTATGAAAAGGATGTAAAATGTCAAAGCAGACACAAATTTTGCACTGGCATACAGTGCTGCCATATTCTATACATATTAGACATTTGAAATATAAAACCAGTACAGAAATTTCAGTCAGTTAAACTGACTGATAAATACCATCACCCAATATAAGATATTGTTTAAGTCGTGAGTTATTGAAATTAATCGATTTGTAATTAAAACCAGATTGAAAGTTTTAGTCGGGCAACCCGACTTACATTTACCCTTACCCTCAGTAAAACAAATAATTTTCTATTATATTGATATTATTACTCGATTTCGAAAGTGGGCGAAGTGGTACATTTGTTTGGGAGGTACCAAAAGGGGTGTGTCTAGGCTTTCAGATGTATTCTCCATAACTTTATCCTGTTATAGCTTTACTAAATACAGAATTGAGCACGATTGCGTTGGGTGTACTGATATTATTACTACATCCCAAAAGTGGGCGGAAAGGTACATTTGTATTGGAGGTACCATAAGGGGCGTGTCTAGACTTCCAATTTTTTCTCCAAAACTTTGTCCTGTTATAATATAACAACATACAGAATTTGGGCACGATCGTGTCTAGTGTATTGATATTATTACCCTATTTCTAAAGTGGGCGGAGTGGTACATTTGTATGGGAGGTACCAGAAGGGGCGTGTCTAGACTTCCAGATTTTTTCTCCATAACTTTATCCTGCTTAAACTTTACCAAATACAGAATTTGGGCACGATCGCGTTAGGTCTTTTAATAATATTAATCGATTTCTAAAGTGTGCGGTATCAGATGTGTATGGGAGGTACCAGATGGGGCGTGGATAGACTTCCAATTTTTTTTCCAAAAATTTATCCCGTTATTGCTTTACTAAAAATAGAATTTGGGTACGATCACGTTTGATTTATTGATATTATTTCTCCATCTCCATAGTGGGCGGAGAGGTAGGTTTGTATGGGAGGTACCAGAAGGGGCATGGCTAGGCTTTCAAAATTTTTTCCAAAACTTTATCCTGTTATAGCTTTACTAAATGCAGAATTTGGGGACGATCCCGTAGGGTGTATTGATATTATTACTCGATTTCTAAAGTGGGTGGAATGATGTATTTGTATGGGAGGTACCAGAAGGGTCGGGGCCATGTAGCCCATTTGCAATACCGTAAGTAGTTTTGAGAAAATAATAACTCAAAAGATTTGGTTGCGTCTTTCGAAAGTTATCGTGCGAACCAGCCGGACAGCCACCAGGCAGACAGACAGACAGACGGACATGGCTCAAACGACTTAAAAAGTCATGAATCGAATTTGGTTCAAAGAACCTAGGGTCTGTAGTGACTCCTTCTATGTGTTACACTTTTGGGTCGTATCAAATGATATATACCCTCATCCCTAAGGGTGATGGTATAAAAAAATTTGGACCTTGTGACAGAAAAAAAAATCTATGTGGTTTCATTTTTCGTGGCCTTGCCGATATAAGTAATTTTATTTTAATTCAAAATCGATTAATTTCAATTACTCAAGAATTAAACAATATCTTATATTGGGTGATGGTATTTATCAGTCAGTTTACCTAACAGAAATTTCTGTACTGGTTTCTTGCCACTTTTGATATCTTTTTACGGATTCATAATTTAACTTAAGGATTCGTATTTCAAATGCCAGAAACTGTTGACGTATATAAATACTATACTGAAACTATATTACAGACGTTCTTACTAGAAACACCTTTCTGAGCGCGTGTCCGTATAGTGGAGTACCCTTAGATACAAGTGGTCCCAATGTTCCTCCATATGGTCATATATCTGGCGCGGTGGCATGCTTGTCGTTGTTCTTGTTGCTGTGTATTTAACACATGTATCGATATATTGATGCCGTTGCGCTGATGTTGGTCATGTTGAATAAATTTGGTAATGGTCGGTGGTTAAATGGTATTTGTATTTTGCGGCTATTTACCATTATTAGTCAAAATGTATTTGAGTGACTATATTTCGGTGTGTTTGTATGTACGCTCATTTGTGTCTGTATTATAGTTTTGGAGAAACTTTTTAAATGTTTTACACAAAAACGAAGTGGTTCTGCTGCATTTAATGGCAATTTATTACCATTTATTTCGTTTTGACCATAAATTTTCAAATTAAGTATTGTTGCGCCTGTTTTCAGCACAAAAGTATTTTTTGATAATTAATTTGTTGTGATTTATCTCTTTGATTCAAAACGAAAGCATAACGATAGTTCCGCATAATGTAAAAACATGCTCAGGTTTGTTCTTATAAAGTCTGTGCTGATCTAATTTCTAAAACTTACTTACTTGCATATAGAGCGAAACTGCAGCCAAAGTCGTGGCGTTGAGACATTCATCATTGTACCAGGCGTCATCTTGAGACAGCTTTGAGTACCCAATAGGGTGATCGATTCTTCGAAATTTTTTTAAACCGGTTTTCGGTTTCTTCGAAAAATTTCAAATTAAAATAAACCGGTTTCGATTATTTAAAAATAATCGGTTAACCGATTTTTTCTTAAAATAATAAAACGCCTAGAAATAAGCACAAAAATTATTTTATTTAGTAAAATAAAATGTATTTAAACACAAACAATTCATGGAAAAACATAACGAAAAAAAGGAAATTTCATCAAGAAACTTTGTGTCTAAAATCAATTCCTAGAAGCATGAAGATTTCATGTAGAGGTAGTTTTTAAATGAGTTAAAATCGAAGATTTGAGATATATTTTTTTTAAAACTTTTGCGTAAAGTTAACATCTCAACAAACATAATGAGGTATTGCAAAAGCAAAGCTATGGCTTGGTTAACAAGTTATGGCATCTGAAACTCGACGCACAGAAATTAACTTTCTAAAAATTCTTGAATTTTTGCCTTTGGATACGGAGCGGGAGCCAAAACAACATCGAAAACATATTATCTTCGTCTTGGTCTCCAAAATCGGAATGGTAGGTCAAAATTGGAGCCGGGGCCCATGGTTTCTATGATGACCCCCTAGGTGCAGGCCTTCATGCCTCTCAGCAGCAGCTATGAATTGGCTTCAGGAACATACTTTCTTGGTGACATTTTCTTAGAATTCAGCGTAGATTCCGATTCTGGTATACGATTACCAAACTTTTTTGACCCGAACAAATTGACCCGTCCTAATATAAATATGTATATGTATTCTTAAAACAAACAAAATGCCATAATGCCTTAATACTTTCAAAATCTAATGTTGACTACTTCTTTTAAAAAAATTTATCTACCAATTTTTACCAACGATGTTGTTGATAAAACATTAACTAAGTGTTCAAGTTTTTTAGATCGCTTATGAAATTTGTCTAATACAAAAAGTCCTCAAAAATATTTGGAGTATTTGATATAAAAGGGCATTTTTGAATATGAATACTTTCACCAGAAATATTGAATTCATGTGCCAAATTCTATTCAACATGAAACATCACTGTTTATAAATATTTATTAAAGTTTTTAATACATTAAAACGTATAAACTCATATTCTTAGAAAAAAAAACCGGTAACCGAAACCTACTAAGCAAAAAAACACGGTTTTAACCGGTTATTAAAAACCGAGTCGATCACCCAAGCACCCAAGTACGCTCCTCGTTATCCGTTCTATGGAGTCGGCTATATATTGCCACTGCGACGTAATATTATCAGGAGTTGGAGCATTCCGTAGCAGTTGAATTAGGTGGTTGGAGTAGGCGTCCGCTACCTCTGTGGTCCGCAGTTCACCGATGTCCAGTTTTTCGCCATTAACTGCGGTAAGGTAGTGACATGAGTCGATGTTCGCACATCTGATCACCCGTACGTTCAAAACACTCGATGCGTGCCTTCCATCGACTGCCACGTGATTTATCTGATTCCTCGTCAATTCATCTGGAGATAACCATGTTGCCTTATGAATATTTTATGTTCAAATCTAGTGCTGCTAACAACTATTTTTCTTGCCGCAGAGAAATCAATCAGTATAATGCCATTGTTCGACGTTTCAGTGTGCAGACTGATTTTTTCTGATGGTAGACTTAAATGCGACTCCCTCCATTAAAATCGCCTAGTACAATTTTGATGTCATGGCTCGGGCTACGGTCATACACATTTTCCCGGCTCTCGTAGAACTCGTCTTTGTCCTAATCACTTTTCTCTTCTGTCGGATCATAGGCACATATGTATGTGTTATATAGAAAAACTTTGTATTGACTCTTTTAGTGGCTATTCGTCAACACACCGGGTTGAACTGTGGGACTGGGTGTCGCAATCTCTTGCCAACCAAAAATCCACATCTAAACTTGTCCTTTTCTGCATGCCCACTAAGGTGGTCGCACTTCATACAAATAAAAAAAGTTTTGCCGGTCACCCCCTAGAATGAAAGATAATTTAAAAACGAATTTAAAAAAAATTTTAACTATTTTTTTGCCACGTCCCTTGACTCCGCGCATTGGGTATTTTGTTTTCTGTGTCTCCATTTATAGTCCGATCGTAACGTATGACATATCAATGTTCTTAGAATGATAACAGATATACTTTCTTCTCTGATCACTTTTGACTCCGACGTCAAGTTTTAGAAGCTTCTTCCGGAATCTCGGTTTTTACCGCCCTAAGTTAAATTTTTTTCATAACGATAAAAAAACGTTTTTTAATTTTCATGATATTTTCTCTTTTACCGTATATATTTTTATTCATAAACAAAAAAGTTACAGAGATTTAAAAAAATCAATTTGACGTGATCGTATTTTGGCAAAAAAAAAAGAAAATTTTTTGTGAATTCGTTTTTAAATTATCTTTCAATATAGGGGGTGACCGGCACAACTTTTTTTATCGACCCACCCTAATGGCCACCATAGTAAATGTAGCACGTTCTCATGCGCGAGCAGCCTTGTCCAGTCCACCGGATTTCCTGTAAAACAATATGTTAGCCTTGTATTCTTCGAGGACTATCGCCAGTTGGATGGAGACATCTGTTATATACTGTGTTTTTACATTCCAGGTGCATATCTTCAAATCGTGGTCCTTAATTCGTTTGTGGTGGTTGTCAACATATTGGGGTTTCCATTTTATTATTTTCATACTTTATTACAGTCGCCCATTCTGGGTCAGACCATGACTAGGGTTCCGCTTACTCAGAGCCGACGTGCCTGGCTTTTAGGTTTTGCCCAACACAGTTAGCCGTACTCTGACGGGTGTCAAAGGCAAGTTTCCAGACGTCACCACATGAAGGTCCAATATCCGCAATAGTACCACGTATACGGAGCTCTGTGAGTAGACTTGAAGTGTAATTGACAAGAATCACTCTGGGTTTGGCATGTTAAACTGATCAGAAGCTATACTTTGCATCACACTCCATCACACACTTTATTTAGTATTTGAAATAATAGAATAAGGACAAATTGTTAGGATGTATTTCAAACTATATTTCAGCTTAATTTGAAAACTTCACCAAACCGGTATTTGAATACACCCTCTCTTTTATTTTCTAAAGGAATTATTCACCCCCTGACAAAGGCCTCCATTTTGCTGCCATTTTTATACCATCACCCTTAGGGATGAAGGTATATATCATTTGATGCGACCCAAAAGTGTAACACATAGAAGGAGTGACTTTAGACCCTAGGTTTCTTTGAACCAAATTCGATTCATGACTTTTTAAGTCGTTTGAGCCATGTCCGTCTGTCTGTCTGTCTGTCCGGTGGCTGTCCGGCTGGTTCGCACGATAACTTTCGAAAGACGCAACCAAATGTCTTGAAATTTTGCACGAGTTAATATTTCCCCAAAACTACTTACGGAATTGCAAATGGGCTACATGGCTCCGCCCCTTCTGGTACCTCCCATACAAATACATCATTCCGCCCACTTTAGAAATCGAGTTATAATATCAATACACCCAACGGGATCGTACACAAACTCTGTACTTAGTAAAGCTATTACAGGATAAAGTTTTGGCAAAAAAATTGGAAATCTAGCCACGCCCCTTCTGGCACCTCCCATACAAATTTACCTTTCCGCCCACTTTAGATATGGAGTAATAATATCAATAAATCCATCGCGCTCGTACCCTAATTCTTAATTTAGTAAAGCTATAGCAGGGTACAGTTTTTGAGAAAAAAAACTGAAGTCTACCAACGCCCCATCTGGTACCTCCCACACACATCTGGTACCGCCCACTTTAGAAATCGATTAATATTATTATTAGAACTACCGCGATCGTGACCAAATTCTGTAGTTAGTAAAGTTCAAGCAGGATAAAGTTTTGGAGAAAAAATCTGGTAGTCTAGACACGCCCATTCTGGTACCTCCCATACAAATGTAGCTTTCCGCCCACTTCAGAGATGGAATAATAATATCAATACACTTAACACGATCGTGCCCAAATTCTGTATTTAGTAAAGCTATAACAGGATAAAGTTTTGGAGGATAAACCAAGAAGTCTAGACACGCCCCTTCTAGTACCTCCCATACAAATTTACCACTCCACCCACTTTAGAAATCGAGTAATAATATCAATATAATAGCAATTTTTTTATTTTACTGAGGGTGATGGTATATGTAAGTCGGGTCGCCCGACTGAAACTTTCTTACTGGTTTGATTAATCATTGAGAAATTTTACATATAAAAAGTGGTTTCATTTGTTTGATCTATGGAGCGTGGAGAGGAATGAAAATATTTTCTCCAGAGAAGGTGCGGATAGGAGCGAAAAAATCAGCCCTATCCGTATCCCTGTTTTTAATGTAATTTTCAGAAACCGTGAAGAAATTTGGCCGAAATCTATCAATTATGTTGTGTTCTACAAAGTATGTAAAGAGTTATATTGGTAGGTTAACCAAGCAATATAACTTCGATTACACTGTGACACAAATTGATGGACATTGTCTAGGGGGTGAACCAAACCACTGTCAAACGATAGCGTTGGGCCTCAGTAACCAAACCCTAAACTCAAATCTGCTCCACTACGTCACAAATTTTTTTTACGGTGGTTTGAAGTTTGATTTTTTTGGTCAAAAGTTGAATCAATGAATATGAAAAATCAACCGTAAAAATACGTTTGGGGTATTTCATGTCTTCGGAGACCTATATTAAAACAATCAGGGAAATATTTTCTCGGAACATGTTAACCCCTCTAGCTCCCACCCGTATCAGACATTTTTGACCCAATTTCTAAAAACTGTTTAAAAGTCAACTTTGGACAGAGGTCAAGGATTAGAAACTTCAATAGAAATATTCTCCGGGAAATTTCACTAAGAGTCACAGAAGACAATTAACCTCCAAAATAAAATCAAAATGAAATGTTAAAAAGTCTATTTTTGAGCAAACAGTGCAACGCACTTTTTCGGGAGTGAACCAAACAAAACTCAAACAATAGCATTTGACCTCAGTAACAAAACCCTAAACTACATTTTGCTTTTTATATGACTTCACAACTACTGATCAAATGTTATAACATTTGGGGGTTGCCTTTGCAGATGTTATTAAAACTCAATCACTCTATGTTCCTAGTGATTATTGGAAAACAAAAATTTGCTTAAGAACCTCCTAGGCATTACTAATAAATTTAGTGCACACAAAAGTTCCATCTTTAAACATTTTTAGCATAAAACACTTCACTATCCACAAAAACGGTCACATGTGCGGGAGCAATATGCAGAGAGTTCCCAAAAGACTTAAACACTAAAAAAAACACCATCAGGAAGCGGAAATGCTTTTAACACTAAAGTGGTGCCGTTAAGGTACATAGGTTGCGGCACAAAATTATGCCCAACTACAGCCACATCTGTAATTAGTGGACAAACACTAACATGTTCCTGACTATGGGCTACTTATACCTAGGAATGTATTGGTAGTACTTACTTACATACAAGATGCAATTTATAATATAAGGGTTACAAATATATTTCCATAAATATCATTAACTGTTCTAATGCTGTCAACCGAGACAAAAAGTCACATTGGTATGCATCAGTTGTAAATTATGTACTATTAAGGACACTGAAAAATTAGTAATAATAGTATAGAAAATAACACGTGGCTAAGTTTAAAAAATTATAATTTCCCTTTACATCTCATGAATGAGGTATTTCATAGCTTCTCTCGTTATTGTAAATTAAGACACTTTCTATATTTACACCCACAAAAAACGGCACCTATTTTTTTATAGATATATGCGCACGTCAGCTGTTTGAGAAGTTTTTTCTATACATGCCCGTTGACTCAACATTTTACTGCGAAGTTACTGCCAACAAAATTAGGGGAGCCGCCGATGAAAGAAAATACAGATGACGGGAAATAGGAATTAAACCATGGATCTCAAGTGTCCTAGTCGCGAGTTCTAACCATCATGCCACGATCAATTCTTAATTGATTGTGGTTATCTTAAGTTGTTTAGAAAGAAGAATCCAACGATATATATTTTTATTGGTGCAAGGCATAATTCTAAAAAAGTGAGTTTTGAGTTGTGCAAGAAATTCATATTAATATCTTTTATACACTTCGCCTGAGAACAATTGGTTTCCTCGATTCTATGCAAGGTGGGAGTAAATTCGACTTTTTTGAGTTATGCCGGTCTTGCACCAATCAGTATACTATTTATTAGCAAAAATTTCGTAGCGAAATAAACAATGTTTTAGTTTGGCCAATTGTAGTTGTTTCAGCCTTTAGGTCTAGGAATGCTGTCTGTCAGTCGGCAACGCAACATTTTTATTAAAAAGTATAGATAGAAATTACATCATTGCAGATGGATATTTATTCCCATACGCTTAAGTGATTGTACTTGTGTAATATAGTACTTATAATCACATATACATGTCCACGTTCTTGAATATCTGCGAAGTCTGCATCCAAATATACTCATGTGAAATACACTAATATGCTCGCATATTTTATGACCTTTAATATATGACATGAGCGTGCATTTTGTGTGGCATTTTAACCAGATCTTGTACATATGGAAATCCACCCATAAAAGGTTCATATATTCTCGTAAGTCGCAGATTGTTACGATGAGCTCTCGAAAACAACGAGTGAAATGAGTGCTTCCGTTATGTTAGCTTGACCGGTCCTATACTGTGCATTGAGATCTGACTTTTTTTTTTGCTTTGGCCCATGGCCACCTTGCTGGTGGTGCTAGTGTTGTTTCGCATATAACCGTAATTTAGTGCGAAATATTTACGTGTATGTAACTCTCGTAATTTTCCCCTTGTTTGCGTGTCCTTTTGCTCCTTTTTAATGTTTACGAGTTTTTTTTTTTTTTTGCTTTAAGGTTTAGTTTTTTGTGTAGAATTTTGTATTGCTCATAAATATATTTTTGCTTAACAATACGCAGTTTTTGCTGTCTACAGTTCCGTAAGGTAATAAATTCTAGTTTTAATGGTTTTAACTGCAATACTCAAAGATCTAAGAATGCATCCGGACAATAATTACGACGAGCAATATCAAAAGTTGGCATTTTTGATATGACAAATATGCACACAAAAATAATAACCAGTACAGAAATTTTAGTCAGGTGTACTGACTGATTAATACCCTCACCGTATGGATTAATTCTCGCGTTATTGAAATCAGACGATTTTATTAATGAAATTACTTATGTATGTATTATTTGCCTGCTTGTGGAGCGTAAACGGTTGAAGATTGCACTTTCGGTCTGATGGCCAGACGTTAACATATATGTATTACAGCTGTTGAAATTGAGTGAGTTCTATCTCATTTATTGAAAAAGTTCGATAATTTTAAATTTTAAAAATATGACCTTTGACCTTGATGATCTAACACCAGTATGATTTTATAATATTATCAATAAATTTCCCTTTTTTGTTTTAGTTCACTGATAAATGCAAACTAAATGTGCAATTAACTGAAAGACGTCCAGATTTAACTCAAATTTCAACTTTGACCCCGATGCGCCAAGCCTAAGCCGCTTCCGATAATTTTCCTGCTTGAGTCGTAGAAGGCATGCATTGTGTACAACATTTATATAATTTTTAGAATCTGCTGATAAACAAAAAAGTTATAATCATTTATTGAAAAGAATTTATTGATTTCGACCAAATCTGACCTTTGACCTCGATGCGCCACAGCTAAGAGTTATTGATTTTACCAAAATTTTAGCCACGAATATTTTAGATCTCGTCATATTTTTCCGCCCGATTTCAGTTGAAAATCCAAATTTGTATTTAACGTACTTGCAACTGAAATGGTACTTACTGACATCGTCGCTTATTTTGTAAGCGAGAGCGCACCATTGAAACCGCCTATAACATTCCTATGCTAAATTCTAGGGGAAATATAACCGAGAGACTCATCACTGATTGCCAAGGGCGTAGCCAGGATCTAACGGAGGGGGGCAGTCGGTTTTACATTTCATATTAGTAGTATGTTTACATAAAAAACTAAAACTAAGTACCTAACGAAAAATCAATACTCATTGTTTTAACAATATTTTATTCAACAAAGGTAGAATACAATTTTTTTAAAAATGTAAGGTCATCGAATTCATGTTGTAACAAAAATTATTTTTTATCAACTTAGTTGTTTTGTGTTTTTGGGACTTTTTTAAGCCGCAATTCTTGAGCACAATTCTTGTGTTATTGAAAACAAAATTATGCACAAAATTAAAGTTTGCTTATCCTGAATTCCTTATCGTTATTATTTTTTTCGATGAAAAAATAATTTTTGACTTTAATATAAAATATTTTTTGGATTACATGTAAAAAAAATTTTTAACTTCCGCAATTATTGTGAGCATATGTTACAAATTGAACTATGTGAAAATATAAGCAAAAACTATATTGTCCTTCTCACAATTATTATCAGATTAGGACAAGTCTTAATATATAACATTGAAAAGAAATGTTAAGTTTTAAGAAAGTCTTGGTGAAAGTCACTAGAATTTTTTTTTTTTGAATCTATACCAAAAATTCTGGTTTATACTGTCAAAATAAAGAAATTTGTTAAATCCAAAAAATATTTGAAATTAAAGTCAAAAATTAATTTTTTCATATAATAAGACAATTTTTAAAATAATTACGGTAAGGAATGTAGAATAAAAAAACGCTCTTTGCGCAACGTTGTTTCCAATAATACAAAAAACGGTCAAGACTTGCATGAAAAGGACGATAAAAAATGTAAATGCCACTGTATTCTGGGTCGATCATACATCAACAAAATGCTTGAATTGAAGTCCTAGATGACCCTTTTTAAAAATATCGATATTTTTCATTTCTGCAGACTGGACCAAAAATCTTTTTAATTTTTAATAGACGACAGTAAAAAAACCGGACAAATGAGATAAAATCTGCTTACTTATTATAAAAGTACACAAACAGGGATTTCATTATTTTTCATGTATTGTCTTTTATTATTTTGACATTGCTAAAACATGGAGGCTTACCGTGCATTAAAATTTTAAATTTAAGGTAAAAAACTTAGTTTGATAGATAAAATGGAGAAATTTAGCATGCATAGATGCATGCCATAGCCTCCAACTAGAAGAAATACAGAAATAAATTGTTCAAACTTCTATATCCTTTAAAATATAAAAATATACAAAGTAAACGAAACCGCGGATGAAAAAGTGAGCATGCAGTTTTCCTATACATGGTCACTACCATCACTTGTATATAGTTTCTATCATGGATCATAATTGGTGTCGCATGGTGTCATTTACTTGGTATTGGGTAAAGGATTTCAATTACGAATATTAGTTTATACTGTTTTTCTGAATCAAACCTGATTTAAGTGTTAAGGTTTGTATTCAAAAGTAGAAGCAGAAAATATTTGGAACAACTTTCTTAAAAACATGTTGCTAAAATTGAATCAAAATCGAAAATTAAAAAAATATTTTCCATTTTTGTAAAAGCCAAAATTTTTTTTTAAAAAATCAAAAACTAATTATGCAGATCGATTGCCCGTGTTTGAAATGCAGTAAAACCGTCGAGACCGGTCTTGTTATTTTTACGACTACCACAGTGTAATCGACCATGTCTTAACTCAACAAAGTGCACTAAAGTAAAGCTTCACTGTCTATGTTTCGCTAGGACGATCAAAAAAGAAATATATTGTTTTATTGTATGTTGATATTCGTTTGTTTTTTTAATTCTTTCACGCATTATCTGACGAATGTTATTATATATTCTTTTAAAAGTGCAATAAAACTTACAAAATCACTTTGCTTCCATGTAGTTTGGCTATATTAGTAAGAATAAACATTCTCATTAATAATGGATCACAACTTCCCAGCAAAAAAATAGTATGGGAAGCCCATTCCCAAATAATCACTTACTTTTCTGGTTGCCAATTTCTAAGTATGCATTACAAAACACATGCTTAGATCAAATACAAATATTAATTGTTACTCGAATAATACCACTTTGATAGTTTTTGATAAAAATTTTCGAAGACAAAGCAGAACTAAATTTGAGTAGTGTTTTAAGGGGATAAGCTTGACATATTTAAAACAACTTTGTCGAAGGCGGCATATCCGAAATCCCAACTAAAGCTTGTCGAAAAACTATTCAAACTCAAAGTAAACAAAAATTTGTACGAAACCGACATTGTAACTCAAAAATCTAATGATGCGATTCCTCGTGCCCGAATTAGATTAAAACCATCGAGTCCTGTCTTGTCTATTTTTTCGACTACCACAGTGTTCTTTTTCAATGAATGTAATCTACAAATCCAAAGAACTGATTATTTTAGTCTCATGTCCTGTTAAAAGAATCGTTTAGGAAAGCGAGTACGGAATCAGTTGCCTCAAAAATTCTCAATTCCACACTCGATTTTTTTTTTTTAATATTTTAAATGTTCAATTGGCTGCATCGGCTAGCATCGAAGTAGCTCATTCTGTCACACCAATTTTCTAAGAGCTTGTTAATGGATTCAAATAATGTATGATTTTAAAACTAACTTGTATTTTGTCCACCCTCTATATCATTTGATATGAGAAAAAGTGTAACGTATTAAAGGAGACACGTTGGACCTTAAATATCTGAAGAGCGAATTCAATTTTAGAGCCATGTCCGTCTGTCTGGGCTGCTGGCTGGTGTGCAGGATAACTCGAGTAAACTTCACTGATCCTTTTAAAGATTTAACAGTTTTATTATTTTCTACAATTTAGTTTTAACTTCCTAATGAAAAACTGGACGATATTTGAATTTGGTCAGTTTATTTATCTTACAACAGTAGGTAAAATCTCAGAAAACTGAAATATTTTCTACAACCCTTTTGGTACCGTCAATACGAATGACCAATGGTGATTTTGACAGATTTTCCAAGGCTGGCAACATCAGCAACATGCCTTTTCGGTTGCAATTATAATCACCTTATCCTCTTTTTAATATTCTACATAAAATTGGGATGCAACATGTTCTTGAAAGTGAATTTTTTGCCCTCTTATTTGAATGCTGCAGCGACGTGTCCGATGATTATGGCGAAAGATTCCACAAAGATTCTAATTTTAGAAAAGCGTTACAAAGTAAAATGTACTTACTTACTTACTTAAGTGGCCAATTACAATTTACGAAACGTAGTTCATAAATTTGAGGCCTGAAGTAATAAAGAATTCCACACGCTTCGGTCTTCTGCGTGTGTTCTCCAGTTAGTCCTACCAGATGATGGCACATCGCCTACCACTTTGTCCTTCCAGCGGAGTTTGGGTCTCCCTGCTCTGCGCCGTCCTTCAAGTTCGCCTTCAAACACCTTTCTCGCTGGAGCATTTACATCCATCCTGGCAACATGTCCCAGCCATCGAAGTCGTTGGATTCTGACTCTTTTAGCTACATCGATGTCGTGGTAAAGCTCATTCATCCGATGGCGAAACTCGCCTTCGACACAGATGGGTCCATATATTTTTCGGAGTACTTTTCTCTCCCAGGTTTTGTATGTCCGTTGTAGTAAGCACCCATGATTCGGCAGCATACAACAGAACAGGTAAGACAAGCACCTGGTATAGCTATTTCTTAGTATTCCGAGAGAAGGTGGTGTTACTGAAGTGCTGCCGAAGTCCGTAGAAACATCTATTGGCTAGCACTATTCTCCGTTTAATTTCTTGGCTGACATTATTTTTCTTGTTGACGGAAGATCCGAGGTAGGTAAATTCGTCGACTACCTCAAAACAATAATTGCCAACGTTCACGGTGTGTCCCCATCGAGAGGACTCTTTCTCCGTCGAAATCATTATTTTTGTTTTGTCCTCGTTGACCGCTTAACCCATTTTTGCTGACTCCCTTTCTAGTGATGAGAAAACTGCAGTAACATCCCGCAGATTTCGGCCAATGATGTCTATAGCAGCTTTGCAGGAATACCAAACTCAGACTTGGCCTCATAAAGCCTACTCCTTATCGGAGAGTCGAAGGCAGCTTTGTAGTCGACAAAAAGGTGGTAGGTGTCGATCTGCTTTTCATGGGTTTTTCCAGGATTTGTCGTAAGGTGAATATTTGATCCGTCGTATATTTGCCAGGTCTAAAGCCGCACTGATATGGTCCAATTAGTTTTTCTACAATTGGCTTTAGACGTTCACACGATATGCTTGAAAGGACCTTGTACGCAATTGGTAATAGGCTTATTCCACGGTAGTTCTTACATTCATTTCGATCTCCTTTCTTGTATATGGGACATAACAGACTGAGACTCCAATCCCCGGGCATGCTCTCCTCTTGCCAGATGTTATCCATGAGCTGATGCATGCTCCTAATCAGCTCCTCCCCGCCAGCCTTAAACAATTCAGCAGGGAGACCATCGGCTCCAGCAGCTTTGTTGTTTTTAAGGCGGGAGATTGCCACACGTATCTCGCTCTGGCTCGGAGGCGGATAGTAAACACCATCGTCATTGATTGGAGCGGGGTCTTCAGGAGTGGTGTCTGCATCCAATAAATTTTTAAAATGATTTCTCCATATCCTTAGAACGTTATCCGGCTCCGTCTCTAGGTGACCATCGCTGTCCTTGCAGGAGGGTAACCCTGTTCCACGCATTCTCGCCTTAACTCTCTTGTAGAATTTTCGGGCTTCCCCTCTGCTTCTGAGCAACTCTGTGCGCTCATCCTGCCTCTTCTTCAGCTCCTTCTTTTTCCGTCTAAAAAGACGAGATGCCTCTCGTCTCTTCTCCCTGTGCCGTTCACGAACAGCTCGCGTTGCCATTGGCTGCAGTTTCGCCCTGTATGCAGCAACCGTCTCTCTCGTGGCATTGCGACATTCATCATTGTACCAGGCATCTTTTTGAGACGGCTTTGAGTACCCAAGTACGTTTCTCGCAGCCCGTTCTAAGGAGTCGGCTATATTTTGCCACTGTGAGGTTATATTGTCAGGGGTTGGAGCATTCCGCAGCAGTTGAGTTAGGTGGTTCCAACATTCCAGGTACATATCCTTAAATCATGGTTC
Organism: Muscina levida; assembly: GCA_964034835.1. Classification (NCBI taxonomy): domain Eukaryota; kingdom Metazoa; phylum Arthropoda; class Insecta; order Diptera; family Muscidae; genus Muscina; species Muscina levida. Next base: position 48,965,468 of record OZ035881.1, on the reverse strand, counting down.
TTAATTCGTTTGCGGTTGTCGTCACAATTTTGGGGGTCCATTTTATTATTTTCTTACTTCTTTCCATTGCAATAGTTTATACGTCGGTGGCGGGTTGCAAGCCCAGCGCATCACGTCGCAATTTTCTCCTCCTGCCAGGAGTTTATTACAGCCGCCCATTCTGGGTCAGACGCTGACCAGGGTACTGCTCACTCTGAGAAAACGTGCCCGGGTTTTAGGTTTCGCCCCTCACAGTAAGTCGTGCACTGACGGTTGTCAGAGGCACGCTTCCAGGCGTCACCACGTGGAGGTACTCCGTCCGAAGTAGTACTACGAATACGGAGCTCTGTGAGTAGACTTGAAGTGCAATTGACAAGAATCACTCTGGGTTTGCCAAGTTAAACCGATCAGAAGCTTTACCTTGCATCACACTCCCGACGCCCAGTAAATTATATGCCTTCTATATTCGCTGACTGATATTGGTACATTTTAGGAGACTGCAAAGATATTCAGCATTAAATAAATAAAAAACTTTGTTAACTAATAGAAAATACATATTTGTTTTTCTTAGTTTTCATATTTTAAGCTCTACTAGTATCGGTTATTGTATTTAGAAAAGATTCTGTTGGATCAAAAAAAGTTTTCATTACATTTATGAAAAATGTATTTCAATGCAACATAAAGAAAACTGAAATATGTAAATCCAAATAACTAAAAAAATGTGAAACATATTTGAAATCATGATATTAATAACCATATGAACCACAATTCAGACACCCAGAAAAATGAAAAGTATTTTTTTTTGTATAACAGTGTAATTAAATTTGTAACACGTTTCATAACTTCTAAACAGATAACTGGAGGATATTTGAATTTAGTCAGTTGAGTTATCTTGTTATAGTAGACAAACCCTAAGAAACAGAAACCTTTACTACACCCCTTCTGATACATCCCATACAAATGACCGAATTGACCCTCATAGTTTTGCATACATTTCAGTCGGATGTTATGTAAGATGGACGCTTTTAAAAATTTGACTCAGATATAAAAATAGACAATATCGCTTAACCACTTCTAGTACCTCTCATACTAGATTATCTATTTTTTGAAAATTCAAATTTCTCTTAAAACTTCCAAACGGACACTTGGGGGATAATGAAATTTCATCGGTTAATTTATCTTGTGGTAGGATGCAAGCATTTAGAAAACCTAACTATTCGACACACCCCTACTGGTACGTTCCATACAAATAACCGAATTCCCCCTCATAGCTTCTTTTTTGTTAGTACATTGAATTCAGTAATAGATGTACGCTTATAAAAATTTGACTCAGGAATGAATAAGGACTATGTCGATTCAACCATTTTGGTACCTCCCACACAACTTCCAAACAGCCACATGGGGGGAAATAAATCGAACAAGTGGTGCTGCCCCTAATGGTACATCCTATACAAATTGTTAAAATTTGTACGGTTTTGCTACATGTCTCTAGACCGCTGGTATTATGGCCGAAAGTAATATGTACACACAGCTGTTAACGCTCCACAAGCGGGTTATCTATGTTGGAATTGTTTGTAATTAGTTTGGCCGGCCGTGGCACGATGATTCGAACACGCGACTACCATGCGGGTGATCTATGGTTCGATTCCTGTCTCCAGTCATCTACATTTTTATTTCATCGCTGGCCCACTCGATGTTGTATACAGCAACTTTGCAGAATTGTGTTGAGTCAATCGGCATGTCTAACAAAAGATTCTCAAATAGTTAATTTACAATAACGCGAGAAGCCATCCCATATCTCATTCATGTGGTAGAGAATGGTTTTGCTTATATTCGGGGTTAAGGAATCGAATTGTGTCATTGTTGTTTGAGTTACAAATACTTACTTACTTAAGTGGCCAATTACAATTTACGAAACGTAGTTTATAAATTTGAGGCCTGAAGTAATAAAGAATTCCACACGCTTCGGTCTTCTGCGTGTGTTCTCCAGTTAGTCCTACCAGATGATGGCACATCGCCTACCACTTGGTCCTTCCAACGGAGTTTGGGTCTCCCTGCTCTGCGCCGTCCTTAAGGTTCGCCTTCAAACACCTTTCTCGCTGGAGCATTTACATCCATCCTGGCAACATGTCCCAGCCATCGAAGTCGTTGGATTCTGACTCTTTTAGCTACGTCGATGTCGTGGTAAAGCTCATGGTTCATCCGATGGCGAAACTGGCCTTCGACACAGATAGGTCCATATATTTTTCGGAGTACTTTTCTCTCGAATACTCCCAGGTTTTGTATGTCCGTTGTAGTAAGCACCCATGATTCGGCACCATACAACAGAACAGGTAAGATAGGCACCTGGTATAGCTGTTTCTTAGTATTCCGAGAGAAGGTGGTATTACTAAAGTGCTGCCGAAGTCCGTAGAAACATCTATTGGCTAGCACTATTCTCCGTTTAATTTCTTGGCTGACATTATTCATCTTGTTGACGGAAGATCCGAGGTAGGTAAATTCGTCGACTACCTCAAAACAATAATTGCCAACGTTCACGGTGTGTCCCCATCGAGAGGACTCTTTCTCCGTCGAAATCATTATTTTAGTTTTGTCCTCGTTGACCGCTTAACCCATTTTTGCCGACTCCTTTTCTAGGGATGAGAAGACTGCAGTAACGTCCCGCAGATTTCGGCCAATGATATCTATATTATCGGCGTAGGCTAGTGGCATGTGGCGTTTGTGGAATATGGTGCCAGACATGTTGACACCAGCCTTTCTCATCACCTTCTCCATAACTATATTAAATAGTGTACAGGACAGGCTATCGCCCTGCCTGAGACCTCTCTCCGTGTTGAATGGTTCAGACTGATCCTTACCAATCTTAACCGAGGATTTGGTGTTGTCTAAGGTACATTTGCAAAGTCGAATCAGCTTTGCAGGAATACCAAACTCAGACATGGCCTCATAAAGCCTATTCCTTATCGGAGAGTCGAAGGCAGCTTTGTAGTCGACAAAGAGGTGGTAGGTGTCGATCTGCTTTTCATGGGTTTTTTCCAGGATTTGTCGTATGGTGAATATTTGATCCGTCGTAGATTTGCCAGGTCTAAAGCCGCACTGATATGGTCCAATTAGTTTTTCTACAATTGGCTTTAGACGTTCACACAATATGCTTGAAAGGACCTTGTACGCAATTGGTAATAGGCTTATTCCACGATAGTTCTTACATTCACTACGATCTCCTTTCTTGTATATGGGACATAAAAGACTGAGACTCCAATCCCCGGGCATGCTCTCCTCTTGCCAGATGTTCTCCATGAGCTGATGCATGCTCCTAATCAGCTCCTCCCCGCCAGCCTTAAACAATTCAGCAGGGAGACCATCGGCTCCAGCAGCTTTGTTGTTTTTAAGGCGGGAGATGGCTATACGTATCTCGCTCTGGCTCGGAGGTGGACAGTTAATACCATCGTCATGGATTGGAGCGGGGTCTTCTGGAGTGGTGTCAGTATCCAGTAAATTTCTAAAGTGATCTCTCCATATCTTCAGAACGTTATCCGGGTCCGTCACTAGCTGACCATCGCTGTCCTTGCAGGAGGGCAACCCTGTTCCACGCATTCTCGCTTTCACTCTCTTGTAGAATTTTCGGGCTTCCCCTCTACTTCGGAGCAACTCAGTGCACTCATCCTGCCTCTTCTTCAGCTCCTTCTTTTTTCTTCTAAAAAGACGAGTTGCCTGTCGTCTCTTCTCCCTGTGCCGTTCACGAACAGCTCGCGTTGCCATTGGCTGCAGTTTCGCCCTGTATGCAGCAACCGTCTCTCTCGTGGCAGTGCGACATTCATCATCGTACCAGGCATCTTCTTGAGACGGCTTTGAGTACCCAAGTACGCTTCTCGCAGCCCGTTCTAAGGAGTCGGCTATATTTTGCCACTGCGAGGTTATATTGTCAGGGGTTGGAGCATTCCGCAGCAGTTGAGTTAGGTGGTTGGAGTAGGCGTTTGCTACCTCTGTGGTCCGCAGTTTACCGATGTCCAGCTTTCGTTGTGCCTGGTTACGTACGTTTTTCGCCATGCTTAGCCTTGTGCGTACCTTAACTGCGGTAAGGAAGTGATCGGAGTCAATGTTCGCACCCCTGATCACTCGTACGTCCAGAACACTCGATGCGTGCCGTCCATCGACTACCACATGATCAATCTGATTCCTCGTCAATTGATCTGGAGATAACCATGTTGCCTTCTGAATATTTTTATGGTCAAATCTAGTGCTGCTAACTACCATATTTCTTGCCGCAGAGAAATCAATCAGTCTGATGCCATTGTTCGACGTTTCGGTGTGCAGACTGAATTTTCCGATGGTAGGCTCAAATGCGGTTTCCCTGCCTATTTTAGCATTAAAATCGCCTAGTACAATTTTAATGTCATGGCTCGGGCTACGGTCATATACATTTTCTAGGCTCTCGTAGAACTCGTCTTTGTCCTCATCGCTTTTCTCTTCTGTCGGAGCATGGGCACATATAAGTGTTATGTGGAAAAACTTAGTTTTGACTCTTATGGTGGCTATACGTTCACACACCGGGTTGAACCTTGAGACTAGGTGTCGCAGTCTCTTGCCAACCACAAATCCACATCCAAACTCGTGCTTGTCCGCATGGCCACTATAGTAGATGTCGCACGTCTTCATGCGCGAGCACCCGTGTCCCGTCCACCGGATTTCCTGTAAAGCGGTTATGTCAGCCTTGTATTCTTCGAGGACTTCCGCCAGTTGGATAGATGCACCTGGTCTATACAGTGTTCTAACATTCCAGGTGCATATCCTTAAATCATGGTCCTTAATTCGTTTGCGGTGGTCGTCAACATTTTGGGGGGTCCATTTTATTCTTTTCTTACTTCTTTTCATTGCAATAGTTTATACGTCGGTGGCGGGTTGCAAACCCAGCGCACCACGTCGCAGTTTTCTCCTCCTGCCAGGATTTTATTACAGCCGCCCATTCTGGGTCAGACGCTGACCAGGGTACCGCTCACTCTGAGCACGTGCCTGGGTTATAGGTTTCGCCCCTCACAGTTAGTCGTGCTCTGACGAGTGTCAGAGGCACGCTTCCAGGCGTCACCACGTGGAGGTACTCCGTCCGCAGTAGTACTACGAATACGGAGCTCTGTGAGTAGACTTGAAGTGCAATTGGCAAGGATCACTCTGGGTTTGCCAAGTTAAACCGATCAGAAGCTTTACCTTGCATCACACTCCCGACGCCCTTGAGTTACAAATACGATTGAGTTACAAATACGATTTCATAAAAAAAGTTATATTTACTAAAAGAGAGGATTTTATTTTAAGATTTTAATTTACTTTTGACAGCCATTGACTGCTATTTGGTTGGTTGTATTGCAAATTTTCTTCAACAAATTTGTTCCAAGCGTTTTGGGTCATAATTTTTAAGGAACTAACTTCACATCTGGAAAAATGTGAAGTGACCGTACAATTTTAAAAAAGGTTAAAATATATTTCCTAATTAAGGTAGGCCTACTTTTAAAATGAGATATTTTTTAATTTCCTATACACATTTTCTGTTTGGACTGATTTATCAACTTGAGCCGAATTAAGGTATAAATATAGTGATGACATGTTGCCACTACGACACATATAGTATGTGCGTATCGGATGTCCGTGTCAATTTTTGTATACGTTCTTGTGCAACTTATCAATATTGCTAATTTTAAATAAACTTATAATGTTGGCTTATCTTTAAAACTATCTCAACGACGTTAAACGCTTTTCAAATACTCCCAAATACATCTTCTATCTTCTACCAGAGTGACCTGCCTTCATTTCGCAAATAATCTCTCTCGTTCGTTATCACGTACACATTTATATAAAATCTATATAAAATACATGTTTCATTATAACTATAGATTATAATAAATCTCATTTGGCAGAGGAAATGCGTCCATGTCCGATTCATATGTTTTGCATGCCAGAGCTGGAATAAATCACAATAACATATCATCAGATGTAATGAACTTTAGCATATTTTGTAATAAATTTTCTAAATCAGATGAAAAAAAAATGTTTAGATTTTGGCTGGTATTGTTTGTGTCCTCATGATTGTATACGCTTTGTTAGGCGTGTTGGTGTACTTCCGGTTTAACGAACGTGTGTGCCAGTGTGTGAGGGTTGAGCGGTGCGGTGCGTATGCATGTGAACGGTGTAAGTGCACAAGCGACTGTTTGTGCGTTCGTATTTGAAATGTTAAATATGTAAAGTACTGTGGTAAATAACTGCATTATTGGTTATATGACTATAAAATCGTAAATTTTATCCAATTCCGATTGTTGTTGCTGGTCTGTCTGTCCAATACTATGGTCTACATACAATCCACACACACACACAATCACATCAATACCCACTACATATTCTCTGCGACAATTGTTTGTTCAAAAGTGTTGTTTTTCCTCTCTATTGCCATTCATTATTGTATTAATTAACAGAAAACACAGGATCACCAATCAGATGCTTGATTAATGATGTCACAACGACTCGTAAATCTTGATTTGTACAATAAACCATACAACAGCAACAACAACGACATCGTCATCAGCCATAACAACTACAACATCAGGCGCAAACCATTACACTATGAGTCCAGTGAACACCAGTCGGTTGGTTGCCCACATGCAAAATCAAACATACATTTGTGAAATTTACATAAAATTTATGTACATACGTCTTGTTCGATTCGAGTCTGTGCGTAGTGAATGCAGTGAGTTACGCACTTCCGTAAAACATCGTCAGTTGTATGTTATTGTTTTTTTTTTGTAGTATAGAGCTTTGAATTTGATATATGCAGGTGCAGGTAATAATAAAGTCCATTGTTTGCTTAAAAAGTGAAATATTTGACAACATCGATAACTTTGATAGTTCAAACATTTGACATATCAGGGAAATTAGGCGTTTTTTTTTAAATTGACTGCAGGAATGTAAAACAAATTATTTATATCATGTATTTACTAGTAATTACAAAAGAAAATAATAAACATTGAATATTAGTCAAATAAAATTAAACCTCTTTATTTTCGCAAAAAATAAAAATAAATAAATTATTAATACAATTTTTTATGACTAACGTTGTTTTACTATGTTATATGTTAGTATGTACTATGTAATTTTGAGGATCTAAGGCTATTGGTTCCTGATGCGTGTTCGGCAGAAGATGGTCATACTTTTCCGTAAGCAGTGGCTATTAAATGCTTGCAAAGCCTTGGCTGCGTTTCAAGTCTCGCAGCCGAAAAGAACCACAGATTATGCTGACATTAAATATTTTGATTATGGTGTTTCTTGTGATATATATGGACCTCCATATCTTATCTAGAGATCCGAATGCTGTCCACCCATTTAATATCTTCGTCTGTTCCACCTTTGGATGTAATGAGACTGCCAAAACAACAAAATGAGTCCACAATTTCTATTGTGTGCTCAACTATGGAAATTGTTTAGACGTTATTTGTATAAATGCTAACACTGTTTCCAGTTACATCTGAGTGCTTATGTGCAAGGAGACAAATATCATCGGCATATGATAGATCTTCTAGATTGCCTTGCAATCCCCACGTAATTTCTCCAGTATTTTGAGATACACGGATCATTAAGGCGTCAAGTACGATGTTGAAAAGCAGTGGAGAAAGGACACAACTTTTACGTACGGATTATTTTGCTCGGGCTCCTTTGCATTCTAGTGATTTCCAGATTATATTGTGGTTCATAGTGTCGAATCCTTTCTAGAAATCTACATGGTCGACACAGGATCGCTTATTGATGATGTGCGCGACTTTTTTATTTACCATGCTTAATAACTTTATTCTCTTCAATTCTTGCAATCAGAGAAGTAGCCTGTTTTTGGTAGCAGAGTTAAAATTCCTTCCGTGAGTTTAGCCGATAGTACAATAATAACGATCAGTACATCACTTTAGTCTGTACACAGAAAAAGGCGCATTCTAAATTTAAGTATGAATTGAAGACATATCATTCACGCTACTACAAATCCTGGAGAAGACCCAAGAAATGCAGATCGATACTTACCATCTGTTCATCTATTACAAAGCTGCATTCGACAGTCCGATACGATAGAAATTGTTGGTTGCTATGACTGAGTTTGGCGAAGCTAATTCGACTTAGCGGGATGACACTGACTGACACGAAGTCTTCAGTGAAATTTGGCAAACATATTTCAGAGCCATTTTCTACCAAGCGAGGCTTAAGACAAGGCGATAGTCTGTCCTGCGATCTCTTTAACATCGTTATGGAGATGATCATGCGGAAGGCTGTAGTAAACAGAAATGGTACCATCTTCAACAAAAGCCACATGGTGCTCGCGTATGCTGATAATATAGATATTATTAGACGTGAATTGCGAGATGTTACTGCGGCTTTTTCGAGCATTGAAAAGCAGTCGGCTGAAGTGGGTCTGGTGATCAACGAGGACAAACCAAGTTATTTGTTTCAATGAACAAAGAGTCCACGAGTGTGCTAAGCAAGCGATTTAATGACAAAGCGCTCTTTCGACGAACATCGATCCAACTCCATCAGACTCTTTTCCTACCTGTCTTGTTCTACAGCGCAGAATTCTAGGTAATGGTACAAGCGGACCAATCTATTCTGGGAGTCTTTGAGAGAAAAATATTTCGCAAAACATTTGGACCCATCATCGTGAACGGCGAGTACCGTCGTCGAATGAATCATGGGCTGTATGAGCTGTACAACGACATCGACGTGGTCAAGCGCGTTCAAAAAGACCGACTGCGCGGCTTGGACACGTGGTACGAATGGACGAAAACGCTCCGGCTCGAAAAGAAGAAGAAAAATAGCTTTTATACATGTCGAGATATTTGATTTAGAAATTTACGTATTTTTTAAAAAAATTATTAAAAATTTTGATATTGGATTCCGAAGTGTATTATTGTAGACCATTATAAATTTTAAACTGTTAGCCAATAACTGACGTCACCTTTCTTCAAGGGACCCAAGGATCTTCAAAATGTTTGAGAGGCCAAAATTGGTATCCAATCTAACCGAACTCAGCTAGGGTTTTACTCAACTCCGGTAGTACTATCAAACCTATACAGTCACGTTCGGGTGTATTTTCACTCTTGAACTGTTTTATTTTTAAAACAAGTAAAAAACGGGATATTTTCAAAAAAGTAAGCATATAAATTATTAAAAAAGAATGAAATTCTTCAATTAAGTATGTACAAACTAAAATGACGAATTTTAAGTACGAAAATATCAGCTACCAGTATTAATATTTTCTAAAATAAGTTAAGGAACCTCCTTCTGGAACCTCCCATACGAAATTACCTATTTTTAAATAGTTAATATTTCTTCCATAACTATCGAACCAGAATTTGGACAGTTTAATTACCTTGTAACAGTAGGCAAACCCTCAACAACCTGAATCCTTCGACACGCCCCTTCTGGTACCTCCCATACAAATAATCAAATACACCCTCATAGTCTAACATACGAATATTTTTTCTAATAGATGTACTTACTTGCTTACTTTACTTACTTAATTTCCCTTGACACCCCATGAATGACTTATGAGATAGCTTCTCGCATGGTTGTGAATTAACACGTTTTCTATTTTAGATTCACAACAAATTGCACCTACTGTTTATCGAAAAATGCGAACGTCACTGTTTGAGAAGCTTTTACTAGACATGCCGATTGACTCGACACTTATACCGCGACGTTGCTGTCGACAACATCGAGGGGGCCTCCAATGAAAGAAAAAAATGTAGATAACTGGAGGCGGGAATCGAACCCGGGATCTCCCGCTAGTAGTCGCGTGTTCTAACCACTATGCCACGGCCGGTCCGATAGATAGATGTACGCTTTGAAAATTTGACTCTGGAATAAATATGGTCTATATCGACTGACACATTCTGGCACCCCCCGAATTCACCCTATTTTACATACACTTTTATACCATCACCCTTACGGATGAGGGTATATATCGTTTGATACGACCTTAAAGTGTAACACATAGAAGAAGTGACTTTAGACCATAGGTTTCTTTGAACCAAATTCGATTCATGACTTTTTAAGTCGTTTGAGCCATGTCCGTCTGTCTGGCTGTCCGGCTGGTTCGCACGATATCTTTCGAAAGACGCATCCAAATGTTTTGAAATTTTGCGAGTTAATATTTCCCCAAAACTACCTAATATATTGCAAATGGGCTACATGGCCTCGCCCCTTCTGGTACCTCCCATACAAATACATCGTTTTTGTTTTACTGAGGGTAATGGTATATGTAAGTCGGGTTGCCTGACTGAAACTTTCTTACTGGTTTTGTAAGTGCCTTGAAATAATTCATATTCTGAACGAGATAAGAATTTGACTGAGGAATGAATATGAACAATATCGACCGCACCCTTTCGTACCTCCAGTACACAATAACCTATTTTTGGAAAATTACTATTTCCCCCCATAACAGTATTTGAATTTTGTCAGTTAAATCATCTTGTAACTAAAAATTCTAAAATTGTGCAGAAGGTAAACGTTCATTGAACGTTGATTTTCGAATTAAATCGCAAACGTTGTGCCCCACTGGAATCACCTATACCCCGTAAAGAATATTTGACTTTTAATATTTTGTATTTACAAGTGAAACCTAGGAAACCGGGTTCGCCCCACCCATTAGATATTATGAATTCTATTGGGATATTTCTGTGAATTATTTAGAGAATTTTTCTATGATTCTCAGTTGGACCCCTTTCAGAACCCCCATAAAAATTACCATATGCCCAGGGATACTGAATTTAGCATTTTAAATTTGCGGACTGTAACCTTTTCTACATTTTTACTATACTTTTTATGGGTGTTGGTTGGTTCAGTTCACATGACTGGTTTCTGTACTGGTTTTTATACCATCACCCTTAGGGATGAGGGTATATACCATTTGATACGACCCAAAAGTGTAACACATAGAAGGAGTCACTTCAGACCCTAGGTTTCTTAGAACCAAATTCGATTCATGACTTTTTAAGTCATTTGAGCTATGTCCGTCTGTCTGTCTGTCTGGTGGCTGGTTCGCACGATAACTTTCGAAAGACGCAACCAAATGTCTTGAAATTTTGCACGAGTTAATATTTCCACAAAACTACTTACGGTATTGCAAATGGGCTACATGGCTCCGTCCCTTCTGGTACCTCCTATACAAATACATCATTCCACCCACTTTAGAAATCGAGTTATAATATCAATACACCCAACGGGATCGTACCCAAATTTTGTACTTAGTAATGCTATTACAGTATAAAGTTTTGGAAAAAAATTGGAAGTCTAGCCACGCCCCTTCTGGTACCTCCCATACAAAATCACCTTTCCGCCCACTTTACATATGGTGTAATAATATCAATAAATCCATCGCGCTCGTACCCTAATTCTTAATTTAGTGAAGCTATAGCAGGATACAGTTTTTGAGAAAAAAACTGAAGTCTACAAACGCCCCATCTGGTACCACCCACACACATCTGGTACCGCCCACTTTAGAAATCGATTAATATTATTATTAGAAATACCGCGATCGTGACCAAATTCTGTATTTAGAAAAGTTCAAACAGGAAAAAGTTTTGGAGAAAAAATCTGGAAGTCCAGACACGCCCATTCTGGTACCTCCCATACAAATGTACATTTCCGCCGACTCTAGAGATGGAATAATAATATCAATACACTTAACACGATCGTGCCCAAATTCTGTATTTAGTAAAGCTATAACAGGATAAAGTTTTGGAGAATAGATCTGGATGTCTAGACATGCCCCTTCTGGTACCTCCCATACAAATGTACCTCTCCGCCCACTTTAGGGATGGAGTAATAATATCAATATACTCGACACGATCGTGCCCCAATTCTGTATTTTATTAAGTTATAAAAGGATTAAGTTTTGGAGAAAAAATTGGAAGTCTAGCGGCGCCCGTTATGGGACCTCCCATACAAATGTACCTTTGCGCCCACTTCAGAGATGGAGTAATAATATTAATACATCCAACGCTATCGTGCCCAAACTCTGTATTTAGTAAAGCTATAACAGGATAAAGTTTTGGAGAATAAACCTAGAAGTCTAGACACGCCCCTTCTAGTACCTCCCATACAAATTTACCACTCCACCCACTTTAGAAATCGAGTAATAATATCAATATAATAGCAATTTTTTTTATTTTACTGAGAGTGATGGTATATGTAAGTCGGGTCGCCCGACTGAAACTTTCTTACTGGTTTTTTATTTAATGTTACTATCCGGGCTTGAGTCTTGCGGAATGGAACCTCCCACAGCCTTTGGGGCCCACAGCACATACCTTAATGCCCAAACACAAAAATATTTTTTTTGCCACATATTCACGAAATCATATTATTTTCTACGTCAATTGTTTATTCAAACTTACTTAATAACATACATCTGCGTGTTCTTATAGAAACAGACTGCTTTGCGGAATATTTCGTACTTAAGGCGCAACTGGCAACAATCAATCCTTAACACAATATATTTAAATTGGGCCCCATAATAAACCTACATTGAATAAAAATAATTGTGTACGTATTTAAATAAATGACTTACTGCATCAATATATTTATTTACGCACCATAAAACATCCTGAAAATTCATTTGCTCCCAAAAATCGTAAAACAAAAAACAACAGGACAATTCATTTACTCTCATTTGTACAGACTAGTAAACCAACGGATGCAGATATACGATACATTTACACAATCATGGATGACAATTTAACCAGACTTCTGTGGAGATTTGTAACTAGGTACAAATATGTAGATGTACCACTTACTTGTATACACATGGCAACATAAAAGTATCCGCAAACGTACCAATAAAATGTCTAGTGATATAAATTAGACTTTAAGGTTGTTAATCGTTGGAATATATTATGAAGAAATGTATTCATTTAAGTAGCTAACATTTTGATAAAGCGGATAAAATACGCTCAAATACTTCCTCTTCTTCTATGGCAGAAGCAACAGAAATCCATACATCAGTAGCCGAACTTTGAAAAAAAATCCAAGCGCTTCGGTCTTTTACGCCCCGTATAAAGTTCGTCACAAAAAGTTTAGATAACTGCTCTTCGAATTTGTTGCCGAAGACTTTGTCCAAGCCAGCGCATTTGGTATTTTCGAACTGGTTTGACTACGTTGATGTCGTTATACAGCTCGTTGGTTCATTCGACGAAGGTACTCGTTGTTAACGATGATGGGTTTAAATATTTTGTCAAGTAATTTTCTCTCTAAAACTCCCATAATAGATTGATCCGCTTGTGCCGTAGGTAGGATCAGTGTCTGCTAGAGTTTGAACTTTGCTTGTCCAGAAAGGACTTTGTATAAAATTCGCTTGCTTAATCGCAGTGGTTTCTGCCAATTTCTTCTCAATGCCCGCAGTCTAGACCAATGATATCTATGGGGTGGGCCATGTATACACATATAGATCAACAATACAAAACAAACACGGGAGGTACACTGGGTATGGTATGCAATTTTGTCCGATGGACATAGCATAGACAAGAGCTTGTGTGGATTATTTTGACGTGTGGTCTTGGTTGACACCATTTTCGCACCGGTGTGCTTGGGCTTCTCGATGGTTTCTTTGAAGCTTTTAACACTTAAGGTTGTGATAATGTGTGGAGAAGGCACAGCAGAGGGTGCTGATGAGATAGTTTGGCAACTATCGGAATAGCTGGCAGCTGTCAACATAATACATTTCACACAACTCTTGTAAAACAAACTCTATTAGCAATAATAGAAATAGATCTTGAACCGAACGATGGAAACACATTCATTAATTTGAACTGCCTATTACATTGACTGTGATTTGAGCCCTTTAGATTATTTTCTGTAGCGAACCATAAAGGATAAATGTTACGTAAAGGGCACAGAGACAATTAAAGCTTTGAAGTATGAAATCGAAGATTTGACACGAAACAATCGAAAATGTACTGAAAATTGGGTTGATCGGATGAAGTGCTGCCGGACAGTCGAATGCGGCTTTGTAATTGATCTGCATTTCTTGGGTCTTCTCCAGAACTTCAAGTAGTTTTGATATGCAGGTCTAAAGTCTCACTGATAAAGTCTAATCTGGTTTGATTCTTTCACAACAAATAAAAGATATAACCTTGTATGCGATGTTGTAGTTGGTATAGACGCTTTGATCGCATTTCTTAATTATGTTAATGAGCTAGTGTATTTACGTTATCAACTCATCGCAGCCGGCCTTAACAAACACTGTCGGCAGTACATCGACTCCCGCATCTTTATAATTTTTAGGCCGTGCAGTTGCCATGCTGATCCTGTTTTGGCTCAATAGTGGGCAATCTATTGCGTCGATTTCGTCACTTATGTTGTCTTTAGGCGTGGATCTAGGGGATCCCAGTTCCAAAATCGTTGCTTTTTATCTTTTGATAGAACTTTCGAACTTCACACACGAACTTCAGTTTTCGATATCATATCTCTGTATTTTCATACATGGACGCAATTTCCGCCTGACGAGGCGGAAATACCGTTCCGTCCATTGGCTATAGTTTTGCCCTGTACGCTGCATCCATTTCCTCAGACTTTACCCGTCATTCTCTTGGCTGTAACTTGTGAATATCTTTATGCAGGAATCCGGTTTCAGTCACTACCATTATTCTTGTCGACGCGAAGCTACCAAATCTGAATCCGTTACGCGAAGAGTGTTGACTTGTGATTTCCGACTGCTGATCCAATATTAGAATTTAAATCTCCCATATCAATTTTAAAGTCATGTGTTGGGCTCATAAAATGCATCTTTAATGTCCCCATAGTTGTCTTCCCTCGGGGAGTGTACACAAATCAGCCTTGATGCAAATAGTGGCTATTCGGTCACTTACAGGGTAAAGCCGCGAGACCAGATGCCGAAGTCGCTATGAATTCACATCCAAATTCAGGCTTCATGCATGACAGCTGTCCCGTCCATTGCATTTCCTTTACGGCGGTGATGTCAGCCCTGTATTTGTCAGGGACATCCGCCAATTGGATAGAGGCACCATCTCTATAGAGAGTACGGACACTAAAGGTACATGTCCTTAAATACTGTTCCTTATAACGTTTGCGGGTTCGACAACATTTGGGGGAGGTTCTTGTTTCTTCATTTCTTGGTTTTTGTAATCGTGGCACTATAATACATTAAAAAACATAGTAGGAATATTGATGATTTTTTCTGGTGTTCCATACTGTTATCTAATAAACATCGTAACATAGCATACTTAGGCCAGTGAAAATTTAATTATTTTATACCAATTCTGTGTTCTGCAAAATTAGCCGATAATATTTGAATTTGCTATCACAATTTAACCTTTCGCCAAAATGATTAGTTTTTAATACGTTTCATTTAAATACATAACCATAGATTTAACAGACCCATATCCAGCAATGAATCCATGTGACAATGTCCAAGTATTGTTGAACTGGTTATGTGGAACTACTTAAATGTGTGGAACACCAAAATGCAGCAGCTGTGCAAACATATTCATTGGCACATCATAATGTTATCTAATGCAATAAAATAATTAATTTATGTTGTATATCAGCTCAATAATTGTACTATTAAAATACAATACCAACAAATCCAACACTAACACTTAGTTATAGAATGCATATAGCAGTTACTGTAACAATTGCCAAGACGACGGAGAAAAGTGATGGTAAGGCCCTTGACTAGGACTTTTTCTATGCCACCGGCCGTGGCAAAGTGGTTAGAACACGCGACTACCATGCGGGAGATCGCAGGTTCAAACCTGGCTCGAGTCATCTTAAAAAAATGTTTCTTTTATTGTCGGCTCCCCTCGAATGTTGTTGACAGCAACTTCGCAGTATTAAGTGTCGAGTCAATCGGCGTGTCTAGTAAGAGATTCTCAAACACTGACGTTCGCATTCGTCGATAAACAAGTAGGTGCCGTTAGTTGTGAATTTAAAAATAGAAAGCGTGTTAATTCACAACGACGTGTTAATTCACAACGAAGCTATCCCATACCTCATTCATGGGTTGCAAAGGGAAATAAAGTTTTAAGTATTTTTTTTTTATTTTGCAATCCATGCTCAATAAATTATTTAATATATTAAGCATGGAAATTTAATTTGTTACAATAGGTATAATAATCTTAATCGTAAAATAATGTAAGTAGATAAATAAATCAAATATATTTATGAATAACTAGCTGACCCGGCAAACGTTGTTCTGCCATACAACTTCTGACTCGGCGAACTTCGTCTCGCTCCAAGTTAACGCCTTCATATAAGCTCCAGAGTAATATTAAAACACATATTGTTCAAATTTTAATGTGACTTATTTGAATTTACTCAAAATCAGTGAACAGCGGTCCGATAAACAATGTTTTTCGATTTGTTATCCGACGCTAAAACAAACAATGAAGACAGTTTGCCAGCATGCGAAAAACTGAGAAATTCGAGGTTGATCCCACAAACTTCCAATGATTGGCCTTGCGATTTATTGATTGTCATCGCAAAAGCCAATCGAATGAGGAATTGAATTCGGTAGAACTGGAAGGGAAAATCGGTTGGAATAATAGAAATTCGAGGGATAAGGACTTCCTCTCCTTTGCAAAATTTGACGGGAACGTCATCAATCCAGTTGAAACATCAACAGGAATTTGGCCATTACAAAGCGCCAGTAGATATTTTGAAAATGCAGTAGCCAATAGGTCGTTTTGCAACGTTACTCTCATGTTCGTAGTTAATTTCAACTCCTTGTCATTCCGCCACAAAGACATTAATTTCATCAGCAGCAGTAAATTTTGGGTTGGCGGGAAGCGTTTGACGAAAATCTTCCGACAGAAATATTATAGCCCCACCAAATCTTTTCGAATCACCTCATAAATCCTTCATCTTTTGGTCAACTCCCTCCAAAGCTCGTTGATGCGCTATCGTGCATTCATCCCAAATGATGATTTCGCATTCTTGCAACAATTTTGCAGTCGCCGAACTTCTGGATATTGTGCCCAATGGCTTGTCAACTATGAAAGATTCATCGGCAACTTCAAAGCGGAGTGTGCAGTTCGACCGCCTTTCAACAAAGTGGCAGCAGATGGTGCAACAGCTAACGCAATTTGCGATCGATACGCATTAAACTTATTTGATCTAACCTTTTTATTCGTTTCTTTTCCTGATGACTTGTAAACAAACCTATCGTTGTATTGAAGATCTTTAAATTGTGGTGATATTCACCTTCTCAACGGCAGAACATCAACGGGTATTGAAGTGCATCATATGACCAATGAGTCTTCCGATGCTTGAGAAAAATATCGTGTGATTCCACATTCTCAACCATATGAACAACTTTAAATGCAGTTATCTTCTTACAAAAATGTTCGATCGTAAAGAGGATACAGTTGGGATCTCATCTTAAAACAGATTGGTATCTCACCTCGAAATGAGTAGCACGCCGTCGATATTCATATGGAATGGTAAAAAGGTGGTTAACATGCATGTGACCAAATGGATACCTTAGTTCTAAACCGAGGTATGTGTAAAATGAAAATTTTACAGAAAACGCCTTTAAAGTTTGTGAGTACGTCATATAGATTGCACTTATATGTTAAGTTAAAATATCCTAAATCTACCAAATCATGTATTCGAAAACCGAATTGTTGGAAAAAGGTATTTTTCGAATAAACCGGAACTCGGTTTTCTGAAAAATGCAAGTATCTGAACACTAAATTTGTATGCAATGCAGAAAATTTTGTAATTGTTCGATCATTTCGTGTTTTATTGAAGTCAAAATTGCACAACGTTGATCTAGTTCTATTGCCGAATCACCAACGAAATAGATCTGAAGGAACTTATGATCTTCGTTTGGTGGTGGTAACAAAGCGCCAGCTCGATGATGTATTTGCCCTTGAATCTGAAAGTGTGGAAGCAATTTCGAGCAAAATGGGAGGAATTGTTTTTAATAATAACACTGACAAAAAATCAAACTTTTTCGGAAACACTCGAACGTTGGGCAAAACCTTAGCTCAGTTTACACTTTGCTTAAGATATTCCTAGAATATTTAATTTCATTAAATATTATGTCTTCGTTTCATTTTTTTAAGCAACGAAAAGAAATAAAATGTTTTTGCGACCTATTTTAAAAAAGTAAATAAAAATATTTTTCACTGAGCTAGGGGTTTACTCAGCTCCAGTAATGCAATCTGAACTGCATAACTACGTTCGTGCGTTTTTTTTTCACTCTTCCACTGTGTAATGAGACGCCATTACCTTTTAACTCGGATTGTTGCCGGGCTGATCTACAAATTCGGCTCCGAATGACGGCATTTAAAAGCATCCTTCATATTTTTGTGTATTTGTCAGGAAATGTTTTGATTAGATTGTATTTCCATAGAGAAAGGAATATGTTACAATGGCACTGGCGGATGAGTCAAAACAGCAATTTCACCTTGCCACCAGCGCGGCATAAGCCGGGGGTTTCCGATTATAACTTCAGTGCATTGCAATGGCGATTGTGGTATCGTATTCAAAAGCAGCGCGATTCAAGTCTATGTATATTGACAACTTATCAACATTTTGTCGAATTTGAGGTGGTGATTGTGCAGCGCGAAACTGTTCAATATGGGCACGTCTCCATTAATTTTTTTGGCACTTTCCTTTTGCGTTTGATTATTACGGACGTTCTGACTAATTATAGCACGACGCGTACGTCGTCCAAAGTTTGATTGTCTAATAGGAGTCATTAGTCTAGTAAATAACTCTCCCTAAAAACAACCATGTCCTTTTCGAAAAATCAAAATTTTTCGAGTTTTTCCGAGTTTTCCACCAAAAATTTGTTTATTTTTCCATTCAGAAAGTCATGTCGAAATAATTATCTAAAATTTTTCGCAGTTACATCGTACGACAAAAAGCTAAATTTCGTCTAAAAAAACTATTTAAAATTTTCGAATTTTCCGAATTTTCCAACAAAATATTTTTATTTTTCCATTCGAAAAATCATTCGTAACAATTGCACACAAAATTCCATACAAAAAACCAATTTTCAGTTTTTCCAATTTTCCGGCTTTTCCAGAGGATTTTCCCAAAATTTTCTTTTACATAAACCTTCTCCTGGCAATTACGAACAACTGAAAAAAAATTTCAGCAAAATCGGTCCAGCCGTTCTCAATTGATGAATTACTATACATTTTTGCCACCATTTTTATATATATAGATTTTAAAAACTGGGTTAACTATATTCGCAGATTACCTACGCATAATCAAGAAAAGGAAACGTTTTTTATATTATTAAAGAATTAATTAAATGTTACTATTAATTTTGTTTCAAAGAAAACTAATATATTCACTAAGATTTGAGGTTATGTTTTTTACTTAATGAAATTAAAATTTCTGTCCTTTGTATGTAATTGGTTTTGATAGTCAAGTAATAATAGCCAAATAATAATAATTAGGTAGTGGTAAAAACACTCGTAATCAAACCTAAAGGAAGCTGGACATCTCAAAGCTGCATACCACTGAGATAGCCAATGCCTACTCCAACCAAAATAAAATATAAAGGGGACACTTTCGATATCTACTCGTTCCCGAAGGTAGCATATGTGACGAAATCACACCAATCATAGACAACGAAGTAGATTGTCCACCACCGAGCGAAAACGAGATCAGCATGGCAATCGCAAGGCTTAAAAATAATAAAGCTGCGGTAGCCGATAGACTACCGGCAGAGCTTTTTAAAGCCGGCGGCGATGAGCAGCTCATAAACACGATTTGGCTCAAGGAATGCATGCCCGATGGTTGGAATCGGACTGTCCTATGTTTCGTGCTTAAGAAAGGCGATCCAAGAGTGTGTCCAGCTATCGCGGGATTAGCCTTTTACCTATAGCATACAAGGTCCGTTCTAGTCTGTTATGTGAAAGACTAAAGTCCATCCTGCCGAACCTGATTGGACCCTATCAGTGTTGCTTTAGACCAGATATTCACACTACGACAAATCCTAGAGAAGACCCAGGATATGCAGATCGACACCTACCTACCATCGACTACAAAGCAGCATTCGACAGTCCGACACGACAGAAATTGTTAGATGCTATGCCTGAGTTTGGTATCCGCGCGAAGCTAGTAAGACTTTGCGGTATGACACTGACTGACACGAAGTCTTCAGCGAAAATTGGCCAGAGCCATTTTCTACCAAGCGAGGCTTTAGACAAGGCGATAGTCTGTCCTGCGATCTCTTTAACATCGTAATGGAGATGATCATGCGAAAGGCTGCAGTAAACAGGAATGGTGCCATCTTCAACAAAAGTCACATGTTGCTCGCGTATGCTGATGGTATAGATATCA